>JARHVA010005356.1:312500-740000 GCA_037957365.1 Torreya grandis | reverse complement strand
AAGAATCAGGTCTCCTTAGTTTATTTTTAAGAAAGAAAGGGGACCACATGATAACCAATAAGATAGGTAAATGAGAGCATACTAACATCAACACTATAGAATTATAGATATATTTGGGTTTTATGGATACCAAAATCCATTTGGGAGCTTATCAACACTATATAGAAATAGAGATAGTCAGGTTTTAGGGATACCAACAACCATCTTGGAGCCTATTGATAATATAGATAGACATAGATAGTTAGTTTTAGTGAATGCATAATCCATCTAGGAGTCTTTCAATAATAAAAATAGATAAATATTGTTGGTTTTTATGGATACCTAATACTAACCATCATAGAGCATATCAAAAATACATAGAGACATAGATAGGTAGGTTTCATAGCTACCATAATCCATTTGAGAAGCCTAGTGAAACCACACTAAATGACATAGGAAAAATATAATAGTGAAATGACATTGTTATTAGGTTAAAAATCAAATTTTTATCTTTAGTAACTCGATAAAAAGAAAAATAAATATAACATTAGGGTCTATAACTGACATGGAGAGAAGGATCTACAACATCTACTACCAGGTTTTTATTCCCTTTTATTTGAAAATTCTTATTATAATATAGTAGGTGTTTTATTCAAACAATCACAAGTATAGGATAACTTATTTTACGCTCAAAATTTATGGAGTTGGTTGCACCAACATTAATTCACATAAGGCACATGGCATATGAGCTCACCCAAAGTGCATCTGAGAAGAAATTGGGGTTTGCATTGGGCTAGTTGTGCCATGGCATGAGGATTCAAATGGGGCCTCAAGTAATGAAACATTAACTTAGCTGAGGGGAAGACCCATAGTTACAGTCCTATTTAAGATTAATCCCAATGTCATATAGGTTTTGAGTGAGCCACAAGACTATTTTGATTCAATTTATCCTCCATACTTAATAGATGTAGATTAAATAAAGGTTGGGTTCACAGGCATAGATATATACCCATTTTACATGTATAATGATGTTGACATTAGGAAAATATAGAGACTCGATTAAAATGTGAGACCAACGAAACACATAAACTTAAAATCAACATAACTAACTAAAATATGACTTAACAAAAACTCACTTGCACCTCATAGCAATATTATTAACATGAAAACTAATACAAACCCAAATTTATTTGAAGGAAATACCATTACTAATTATTCAAATTCCATAATAAAAGTTTAAACATAAAACCATACTACCCACAAAATAGTTCATAGTTGAGCTTGAGCACATATAATTGGAGTCAGGGTGGCCACCATTCTATATATAAGCCCAAGTAAAATTCGAGGTGACATTAATGACCACTAGAAAAAACTCTACAAGGTGGATATCAAGGTGGTGAAAAATCTCCATAAAATCAAAGTTAGGGGCCAAACATTACTACATATAAAAACCCTAGTCTACCCTTAGACTATGTTGTTAAACATTTAAGAGCACAAAACTCAAGCGCATTCTCTTGGAGCTTTACCATGAGGTCCTCAAAGCCCTTTATGTCTAGTTTTATTTCATTCATGATGCTATTAGTTTTAGTTAAATAAACAATGAGCATAAGTATATCTATTTTATCCAACTCCTTTTGGAAGGTTTATAGGTTGGCTTATAGCTTTTCTGCACTTCCATCCAAAATCTCCCCATGCTCATGGACCTTAGTTTATAGGGCATATAAGAGTTCCTTTAGGGTTCTCTCTTGAGCCTTGATATGATTTCTCAACTCATTTATGGTTTCCATGATTTATGACTTTTCTACTTTGCCTATAGAGTATACCTTTTTCATTAGCTAATCCTTTTCATCATTTGTTTGCTATAGGCACACATATGTCACTAAGGATTGGTTAGATAATTTAAAAAATATTACATCTGATGTATCTATGCCTTCCTTCAATTTGGAAATAATATCATCCACTTATTGGAGCTTATTTGATAAATCTATATTTATCACACTGTTGGGGTCTTCCTCTTCTTCTTATTCTTGCACTAGCTTCGGATGACATCTTAGGAGCATCTTTTCCACCAAAACACAAATTCTCTCAACCTCTAACAAGATTAAAGTGTTTTCACCAATCAATATAGAAGGCTCAACCACCTCTACCTAATTATAAATTTGCTATAGTTTGAACATATTGGCTTATACTTCCTTCTTTGTTTCCTTGAGGATTTTATTTAATTTATGTTCCTTGCCATCATTTATGACATTTTTGCATTACTTCTATAGACATAAAACTCTCCTAGATTGGATTGGGTTTATGGCTTAGGGGTCAATAAGGAGATTTTTGTGCCCTTCCTCAATATCCTCTAAGCTTGAATTTGTAACATTTGGCACCTTTAATTCATGCTCATTCATGTAATATTCTAGTGTAAATTAATTTTTCTTGCATGTCCTTGTCATGGTAGCTTTTGGGGGCATATCTTCATAAAATTATAAATCTTTATTCTCCCAATTATTTTGCATCATTTATCTAATGTTGATTTCTTTGTCATCCTTTTTGATGATGGCATTCTCTTCCATGTTCGCTTTTTCCCCTTCACTAAAACCACCAGCCTCTTTGGCATGTTCCTTTGAGGATTCAATTGTCTAGTCCTTAGGGGTTTCTTCATCAGACTTCTCCTCTTGTCTTTTTATTCATCCTAGGGATTTTTAATATTTATTTCAAGGTTTAGACCTATAGCACTAGTGTCACCTTTTTATTGTTGGTGATCCTCAATTGTCTTATTTTGTTAATTTGAGGTGCCATCATCACCTTATTTTAGTTTAGACACCCCTTCACTACTTGGGTGTGCCTTAGTAACTTCTTCTATTTTTTTGGTAGAGCCACTTGGCACCTATTTAATCACCTCCACTACTATTTCTACACTTGAGGGTACTTTTGGGTCCCTCTTCTCCCAATTGACCTGATTTTGTTAATGGTCAAGTTTCCACTTCTCTTCAAATTCCAAAGCCATGTTTATATGTTCCTTGATGAGTCCCATCTTCTTATAGGCTACTCCTTTTTCCTTGATATATTAAAGGGCTGCTACATATGCCTTATCTTTGGATATCAATATTGTCTTCTTTGGTGGGCTATTTCATAGGGTTTCACTAGAGGTAAGGATTTACATTTCATTAGTTTCCTTTAACATTGTATTCACACTACCTTGCAAGTCCTCCTCAATGTTTTTGGCACTGATCTCCTCTTAACCTTCCTCTATTTGTAGGATATAATTCCCTACCCCATCTTCTTCACTATATTATTCTATTATAGGTGCTAGGGATACCTCTTTGTCCATGTCTATAAGGGTCTTGGTAGGGAGTTCCATAGGTCCCTTAGTCTTTCTTGGATTCTTACTAAAGTAAACACCCCCTTAATTGAATGTTATGCACTTATTTAGTGCATGTGGCATGATTGGTTCCTTATAGGCTATCTTTAGATGTAAGCACTCTATAATTTCCTCTATTTTTTCACTCTTCTTCCTCTAGAGTGACTTTTCTTAGAATTTTGGCATATCCTTTCTTTCATCACTAGCTAGGAGGGGTGATCATCATAATTTCTAGTATTTCTACCCTTATTTTGCAACTTCATCTCATACTATAAGTTGAAAATTTTCCCATTCATTATAACCCACTTGAATGGATGGATTTAAAGTATATAATTATCATCTTCCTCATCCTTGGTTTCCTTGGTTTTTGGGTAAATAAATTAGTGCCTCATCATCTTCCTATCATAATCCACAACCTTGGCCTAGATATCAATCTACTATGCATTCATGATCCTCTTAAGTATCACCATGAAGTATTTGAATAAAAATTCATAAGGAAATTAGAGCCGACCTAAAATATTTCCATTTATGAGTTATAGGTGCACTACATAGAAGTGTTGCATCATGACAAAGGTCATCATTCCCATAAGTTACTATGGTAGTTCTTATGGGATGCACCACTCCTTTATAAATTCCTACACATACTTATCAAACCACCCATGTATTCTATTTTTGTACTTCTATGAAAAACTAGGGGGAAATTTAGTCTTGGTACTTCATTACTAGGAATTTTTGATTTGGTAAAAAACCCATAGGTGGTCATCATCACCATATAGTACACTTATCAACTCCATCACCATTAGTGTAAGATTATACCCTCATCAAAAAGTATCATATAATTTATGGAATTATATCATGTTATTTATAATATCTTATGCAATAAATTTGGATATGTGATAAAAATTTTCACTATGCCATATGGTGGGTAATGTAAAGGAAGGTTTTGATGATGTCTGACCATCGATTGCTAGGGAAATGTTTGGTGATTACCAGGTGTAATACCTATTAGAATAAAAATAATTAATAAGGTGGGTGGGGTAAATAATTTAAAACACATTTATTTCAATTTCACTTAAGCATTCATGAACATTAATTCAAGCATGTGGATCAAACAATGCATAAGCAATTAACTATACAATCATGAAACATAAGAACATAAGATAGCACAAATTATGTGTGGTAAAAACTCAATGGGAATAAAACCCACTAATTATAAAAATGGAATATATTACTATAAGACAAACATGAAGATTTAATGAATCACTAACTTCACTTGGAGCACCAACCCCATCTAGCTAAGCACCAACTCAGCTAGGCTTTAACAAACACCCATTTTCAAGGAGGCACCAACTCCCTAGATGAATTAGAAAAAAATAAGCCACATAAAACCCTTGGTAACATTTAATTTTTTTTTTTGATACAATATATGATGATCTCATTCTTTAGCTCTTCATACACCCCTATCTCTCTCAAATTGGTCTATAGACTTCTTCTCTCAATTATCCCTCTTCTTGACTTGGTTAAGTTATATGACCTTGATAATAATCTATAGTACCCATATAATATATTAATAATTTATCCTATATTATCTTTTGATGGTATATAATACCTTCTTCTACTCACCAATGTGTTATTTTACTCGCTTACACTCTACACCCATAAATAGGCTTAAAATTGCCTAGTATGTCACAAGTTTTTCTTATCCATATCCTTCTTGGTTGGCCAAAAAATTTTATACTCTTAATTAAAACATGGAATGGATTTTATTACATATCATATAAATGAATAAAATTTTATCTGAGTACCTTTAGGTCTGACCTACTTTAATTAGACCTTATTTCCTCTTTAGGTCTCATGGAGAACTAATCCCATTAGGCCTACTTAGCACAAGTTACCCTTTGATATTTTGGAGAAAATTAAAAAAATTAACATGGTAGTAACATATCATATTACACAAAAATATAAACTTAATAATCTCATCTTAGTTTCATAACTCCTTTTATCTCAAACAACTACTTGGAACACACCATTAAACTGTTTATATTAAGCCTTTACATACCCAAAACGTCTATCTTGAAAAAATGAAGTATAGAAAAAAAAAATTCCAAGTAGACATGGAAAAAATAATACATATATAAGATACAATACATTAATATAATAACCATGTGTCTTATACTTCACACTATATGTCAAAAGGACTCAAACCCTTCACTACAAGTAACCCACTTAGAACTGCCAACTAAGCTTTAAATACAGTCATGGAAAAAAATACTTAAAACACTTGTAGAACAAATTTAAAATATTTAAAATTAATTAAAAATATCTTAAAACATAATTATAATAAACTCAAAAAAAAGGATCATAAGTACCTTCTCTTTCATAGACTTCCCTTTGCCTGATAAGCTATTTGGATTAAACATTTCAACCTATTACACTAACTTTAAATATTTTGAAAATAATGGATAGGTAATTCAAGTTAAAAAAAACATCATGTGCATTATATACATCAAATTATGTCAAATATCCTCTAACTCATCACTGTAACTTGTTTACCTATATTTGCTAGTTTACCTTCAAACACAGTCATGGTGATAATGACCTTAAACACATGTCTAGACATATTTATAGACTTATGATGGATGTATATGATATTATTATATCATTAGGAATATACTAGATATAAATTTACCATGGTAAATTTACAATATTGGTCTTGTAGACCAATATCATGAACTTGCACCTTCACTATTTCATCTTCACCATATAGGTCAACTTATGAGTAAAATTTTCATTATATCCATTGACCTAATATATATATATATAATATGAAAATTTATTAAAAGTATTGAAAAACCTATCCATGCACTTTTATTCATCTCTAATCTATGATAACACATTCTTAATCAACTTCTCACTTCTTCCTAGTTTTCTTAATGTTTGCTACATTAGGCCTGTTAGTGACTAATCAACTTGTAAGACTAGCTTAACACCCATAAGTTATATAATATTATAAAAAACAACATGTATATCAAATAAAAGTGTAAATATTTAACCTTCATCCATTTCTCAACTTTGAATTGGTCAACTCTAACTGCTACAACAAATCTCTAAAAAATAAGACCTTTCATGTAGGGTGCACTCACTTACTTGACAAACTAATCACACTTGGAGGTTATTGGGATAGTTTAATACAACATAAAATCACTTAAATAGTCATTTAAAACCATTTTTATCACTTTAGAACAATATCATTCATATTGGGTCATTATTATGATTCTTTGAGGGTTTAAACTATCTTATAGTTTTAATGATCATTCATAAAGATTAGCCCCTCATTCAAGAAACCAATGCTTATAAATTTTAGATAGGGACCTTAATCATCTACCATGAATATCTCAATTTATCATGCATAGGTTACACATTCTAATGAATACTTGAAAGTTCTTCTTGGGTTGTGAACCCTCTATTTTATGCACTCGATAGACCTTAAAGCACTTTATATTAACTTAACCTTTAAAATTTCACTTAAAACTTGGTAAAAATATTTGAAAAAACATAAAATACCTATGAAAATTATCGTTTTTCCATTATTATTTTAAATATGAAACTCATACCTCATTTGACCACCATCTCTCTATTTGCTTACTTGGATCTTGACCTACAAACCACATTAGGTCTTGAAACTAACCTTAAATATTATTTTCATGTACTCTCCATCTCATATTAATTCTAAATAAACATATATAATACTAAAAAACTATTTTATATCATTCATAGATCATGACAACTCCTTATGACACCTTATTAGGTCAGGTAAGATCTAGAGGTGATCTAGTTACATACTAGGTCTGTAGGTCCTACCCCTATAGGCTCATTATAAGACTCTAATGGGTTGTCTAATTCCTCATATTCATGATAAAATAACCTTATAAATACTCATGTTCCTATTTACATCTATCTCACCATGCCACCAAGAACATACCATCTCACAAGGTCTCTTCATGAAATTACCAATATTATGACTATGTTTCTCAAGCTCTTAAAGCTTGACAACTAAACTTGAGAAAACTCCTTAATGATTATACACCCCAATCACTTGAATTTAATGTTACTTATATAATATAATACCATTGTACATACCTATCTATGTTCATCATGTACATGCTCATGATATGACTATGCTTGTTATGACTAGACTTTTGAAGGCACCTTGTACTAAAGGACTAATACTTAAAACATGCACCTTATACTGAATCCTAACATCAACCTTAAAGGAATAATTATGTTTCATTAAAATTATATATCAATAAATATTAATTATGTTTCTTTTAAATTATCTCTTGTCACATGGTTCATATATTATAGACCACTCATCTGCATGTTTACTAGATGCACCTTGTCATTAATTACATCAACCTTGACTTTGACATCAATATTATCATTATTGACCTTGAAATCAATGAAATAACCTTGAAATTTAAATAAATTACAAAAATTCTCAACAAATTCCCCCTTTGTCATTTATGTTAAATCATTCTTCAAACTGATCACTCTCATCTCCCCTAGTCTGGTCAATCTCCCTTCTTGGACTTTCTCCCCCTTTGACATTAATGAGAAAGGGTCCTTCATAGATAAACATATGGATCCATAAGTTATTGATAAAATATATAATATTAATCATTCAATTAACATTATCCCCCTTACTCCATGAATACCTTATTCATATGAACTTAGATTATATGACCACTTCTCAATACAGATCAATATCAATCAACAACCTAAATAGTTCCCCTTCAAACCAAGCATCCACCATGCTTATTATAACTTAAGAGTGTCTTCATGAAGCCTAATTTAGTCACTCCTTTCCATAAGGAACTAAACTAACACTAGTTTAGGAGATTCCCATATCTCCATGCTCTCACAAGATTGAATGTTCTTCAATACCCTTTTGGGCTTGATTGGCACTATAAGCTTGATTTATTCATCAACCATTTGATCATCAATGTGGGATCACAATAGGAATTCCTAAATTAAATTCACATGTAAATCATGCCCTATCATATAAAGAAATCCACTTGAGCTTGTAGATTGATCATAAATCATATTCATTATCTTTGGTTTACATATATTCATTTGCCTTCTTTCTTGCACTCTAGGGGATTCAAACTTCCTATTTTGACTTGATGACCTTATAAATATACTAGGATATAATATTTCAATGTGTCCTACCTTATGAAAATTATAGCAAACCACCTTATACATAACTCTTGACTGATGTGAACTGTGACTCCTTTCATAGTCCCATGAGTACTCATTCTTAGAGGGTATTCTACACTCTCTTGCTCTATGACCAAATTGACTGCATACAAAATAATAACCATTAAATGAACTAGCATACCTTATATAATTAGGCTATTTAATAGGTATTTTTATAATGACCTTCTGGTCTTCAATATCCTTCTCTTTGACTTAGACTACCACCTTTTGGTATTCTTTGAAACTAAGCCCTGTTTTGTCACTTACAAAAAAATTACTACTCAAGATATCATATAGAACCCCAATGCTATTTTAAAACATCAAAAATCTCTTTAACTTATTATATGTTTGATCCAATTTAGATTTTAGGAATTCTACTTCAGTTTCATACTTGATGAATTCTTCCTCTATAACCTTTAGGATTGCATTAACTACCTCTATATATTCCTCAACTTGATTGATGATCTCATCATACTCCTTGGAAGTGTTACTCAACCTTTCCTTAAAAAATTCAATATGATCCTCATATTCATTAACTAATAATCTTATTTTGTGATTCTTTCTCCTTTGGAATGATAATTCCTTTAGGGAACTTACCAACTCTGCCTCAAGATTCACTTCAACTTCTTATTCATCTGATTCTACATGAACCATAGGGCCTTTCCCACTTTAGCAACCCTCACTATTAGATTTTATGGACATGAACAAGGTTTCATTATTTTAATGTTTAGATTCATGACTTTCATCATCAATATTAGATGTACTCGAGTCACTTACATTAGAAGAGTTGTCTTATTTAATGTAAAAGCTTCTCTTATTCTTGAATGTTGTTTTGCAACATTCATAGTTCCTAAACTCATTATTTTTTAAAGGATTATAGGCCTTCTTATCATCTTTATTATTTTCATCATGTTATTCATTGTGCTCATATTTATCCTTGTTAGGACACTTGGATGAAAAATGACCAATCTTGCCTTTGTTGAAACATTTGAAGGGAAACTTACCTTTGTATTTACCTAAGCCAATTATCAATTTCCTTGAGAACATGGCTATTAGTTGATCATCATAAACATATGAAGATTCCTCATCCATTACCTTATTGGATTTTGACTTATTATCAACTTTAAAAGTTTATTCCTTCTTGGGAGGTCTTTCTTCACCAATTTTCATATCATAGGTAGTCAAGATGCTATGAAGCAAATCCATCTCTAGCTTGTCCAAATCTTACATAGCTTCTACTACAGACACCTTAGAGTCAAACTTAGGAGTTAGTGATATCAAAACTTGTTTAAAAACAATAGATTATTTAACTTCTTTTCCAAATCCTCAAATGATATTGACAACTTCATCAACCCTCAATAGATAAGATGTAATGGTTTCATCTTCATTCATCTTCAAGATTTCAAATTGTCTTCGGTGGGTCTACAACCTGGACATCTTCACCTTAGTGTCTCCTTCATCAGTAGTATTTCATTTATTCCATAAATATTTAGATGATTCAAATTGAATTACCTTCATAATATCAACCTTTGATAGGCCATAAAGAATGGTATTCATTGCCTTGGAGTTGTTTTCACTTACCTTCTTACCTATTAAATCAGTTGGTGGAATAGGAAGAATACTATATCTATCCACAACTAATTTCCAAATATCATGACCTTGAGACATTAAATATATCTTCAAATTGACATTCCAAAATTCATAATTAGATCCATTTAATATTGGATCCTTACTAGTAGATAAACCATCTTGATCTTGCTGACTATCTATCCTTGCTTCTAGGATCTCCTTTAGGTTTTTATACCTGCTTCAAAGGACCAATCTCTAATACCAAATGTTAAAAGCTAAATTACTAAGAGGGGGGGTAAATCAGTCATCAAAAACCTTTCTTTCAATTTCACTAAAGCATTCATAAACATTCATTCAAGCATGTGGACCAACTAATGCATAAGAAATCAACTATACAAGCATGAAACATAAAAACACAAGATAACACAATGTATTTGTAGGAAACCCTCAAAGGGAAGAAAATCCATTGATTATGAAAATGGAGGGATAAAATTCTACATTGTGTTAGTTTTAGTATTTACCAAGAAGTAGATAACATATTGGTTGAGTTAACATAAATTACGTAATACTTAAGGTTATATTATTGTAATATTGTTGTAACAACAATTACGTGAATAGGTTTGGTTTTACATAGGTGAGATATTAGTGGGATATGAGAATCCCCAATAATTGGAAATAGTGACCTATATATTTGTAATGTGTCTCAAATGATTTAGTTAACTAGAGTAGAATATTATTATTTTATGAAATTAAATTATTTCCTATGTTATCAATGTTCTACAACATTAATTATTCCATTATATGTGTTAAATTATTTATGTTTAGCTCTTTGAATTCATAATAATGGTATCAAAGTAGGTGGATGTTGTAATGGATCAATGATATTTTTTAAGGGGTAGCATTTCAAGACTTCACCCTAGAAGATGATAGTAATTTATGGAAAATTAAAGTAGTAGATAATTGATATAATTCAAAAAATGCTAGTGTATTTAATTTTTCATCTTTTAGAGTTTTGTGTGTATAACACACCAAGACTCTATTCAATCATAGTTTATTGTTATTCCTTTGCATATATAAATCTACTTTTTTGGATGGTTTTTGTAAAGGTTGTGATCATTGTTACTTAATCAACTATTGATATTCATGGTCAAGTTGTATTAGAAAAATAAATCTACATTCATATCTCTTACATTTTAGTCACTACCCAAGTTAATGACATTCTATGAAAGACTACATATCAAGTTTCTTATCTCAAATCAAACCACTGTGTGTGTACTAAAATCATTGATAGTTGTGTGGAGAATAGATATGACATTAAAACACCTACTACTCAGCTTAGATGACCATCTAGATGATATTTATAAATGCTTCTATAGCCATGCATATCCCATGAGTGTAGCTAGACAACTTGGTGAACATGTAGAAAGCTCATTATATTTGAGTCAACATTTTCTAAAGAAAATTTATTATCAATCCTTACATGTTGTCCACATAAGGGTGATAGTCATCATGGTAAATATTGATAGTGTAGCATCTTGTGTATTTATTACGGTCTTTATACATTCATCTGTCAAGAATAACCTTCCAAATATGTGCATTCAATGGATCTTTTCATGCAACTTGGGGGACGTCTAAAGTGAGTAAATTATTTTTTTAGAGTGAGAGTTGTTTAATGTTAAAATTTTCAAATTAGTTTGTCTATGGCAGGTTTTATTTTTTTAGATTTAATTATTTTTGGTATATAATCGATGTCATTGAGTATTTTAGTTTTGGCTATGTTTGAGTGGTGTCATAGTTTTATTAGTCTTTATCAATTAAAACATCCTTCATATTAAAATTTGTGCATTCAATTTATTTATAAGTGTCATTTTAGGTTTTAAACACCCAAATACATGTTTTATAGTTTTGAATATATCATTTATGGGTTTATAAAAGTCATTATCAAAAGAGTCAATTTTAAAATGTGTAGTTCTTAGTCAAAGAGTTAAGTCAAATAATTTAAAGTGTCAAAGTCATATAATGAATTATTAATTATGTGTATTAATTTTATCAACAATGTCAAAAAATATTCAAAAGTATAAAGATGAATTATTACTTTTATACGACGTCCTAAATGTCAAATGTGTCAGTATTGAGTGGGGGACCTCATTTTAGTCAAAGCAACATGCACCTAAGATTCAGGACTTCATCAGATTAGTGAATTAGCTTCACCTAATATAGGTTGGAGGATATAAAAAGGTTTGAGGTTTTTCAATGACCTCTCATCAATCACTAATGATAGGGCTACACTAATGATTTGGTGACACTTAGTATGGTGTTCTATTTTTAGTAAGGTGTGTTTTTTCATTTTTGTTGTGTGTTTAAAAAATAAGAACAAATGAATAATGATGATTCATGATATGTAATTTGTGTGAAAAATCCATAGATAATTCCCTTGTGAAAACATTATGAAAGGATAGAAAGCACCAATGTAAGTCAATTCATGGATCTTGAAAGGGTTTGTGGTATATATCTAGAAAACAACAAGAGGTGAATAGTTGATGGATCTTATTAATGTCAAGGTTTGTGTTAAAACTATAAAATGATGGGAGGAGTGAGGATTTATTTATATCAAGGTCATGATCTAAATAGGGCATGCTACAATGGGTGAACGCAATATAGATAAGAATGTGAATGTTTTTTCACCATGTAAAAAATGTGGGGGGAGGGTGTGTTATGGATTATCTTTTACATCGTGTTCATTTATGTATTTATCAAGAGGTAAATATCATATTGGTTGAGTTATCATAAAGCAATCAATATTTATAGTTATATTATTTTAATGTTGTTTTAAGATTAATTAATTAAATAGGTTTGGTTTTACATAGGTGAGATATTAGTGGGATATTAAAATCCCCAATAACAGGGAATAATTCCCTCTATATTTGTAATGTGTCTCAAATTATTTAATTAATCATAGTAAAATATTATTATTTTATGAGATTAAATTATTTCATGTGTTCTCTATGTTCTACAACATCAATTATTCCATTGCATGTGTTAAATTCTTTGTGTTAAAATATTTAAGTTCACAACAAATTTGTCTCATATATCTTTAGATGATTCAAAGTTCATTACCTTAATAATATCTACCTATGATAGTCCACAAATAATGGCATTCATTTCCTTGGAGTTATTTGCACTAGCCGTATTACTTGTTGAATCAGTTGGTGGAATAGGAAGAGCCCTATATCCATCCACAAATGATTGGTAGATATCATGACCTTGAGACATAAAATATATATTCATCCTAAAATTCAAAAATTCATAATTAGATCAATTGAATAATGGATCATTATTGGTAGACAAACCACCTTGATCTTGCTGACTAGATATCCTTGCTTCTAAGATCTCCTTTAGGTTTTTAGACCTACTTCAAAGGACCAATCTCTAATATCAAATGTTTGAAAATAAATGAATTAGAGGAGGGGTGAATTATTAATCAAAAACATTTATTGAAATTTCACCTAATCATTTATGAACATTCATTCAAGCATGTGGATCAAATAATGCATAAGCAATCAACTATACAAGCATGAAACATAAAAACACAAGATACCACAAATTATGTGTGGGAAAGAATCAAGGTGAAGAAAAACCATTTATTATTAAATGGAATAAAATCCTATATATATATATATATATATATATATATATATGTTTAGTGAAACACCAAATTCACTTGGAACACCAACCCCAACTAGCTAAGCACCAACTCAGCAGCTTTAGTAAGAACCCAATTGGAAGGAGGCACCAACACCCTAGATGACTCAACACCAAATAAAAAACCTCAAACCCTTTATCACATTTAAATTTTTTTTTCTCATATAATATATTACTATCTTGTTATTCATCTCTTCATACACCCCTATCTTTCTCAAACTGGTCTCTACCCTTCTTTGCTCAATTAACCCTCTTCTTGACTTGGGTAGGTCATATGAC
Source organism: Torreya grandis (assembly GCA_037957365.1). NCBI lineage: Eukaryota > Viridiplantae > Streptophyta > Pinopsida > Cupressales > Taxaceae > Torreya > Torreya grandis. The sequence goes on along the minus strand of JARHVA010005356.1, from coordinate 725,863 downwards.
CTTAATAGTCATATACATTAACCCTTTTAGATTAATAAATGATATGATATTATATTATAATGGTATATAACAACTTATTTTTCTCACTAATGTGTTATTTTACTTCCTTACACTCTACACCCATGAATAACCCTAAAATTGCCTAGTATTTATACAAGTCTTTCTTGTCTATAACCTTCTTGATTGGACAAACATTTTTATTCTATTATTTAAGACATGGAATGGATTTTAATAAATCTAATATACATTTATAAAATTTTATTTTAGTCCCTTTATGTCTGACCTACTTCATTTAGGCCTTATCTCTTCTTTAGGTCTCATAAAGACCTAATCCCATTAGGCTTACTTAGCACACATTACACTTTGATCTTTTAGAGAAAATTAAAAAAAAACATGGTAAGAAAATATAATATTATAAATAAATAAAACCCTAATAATATCATCGTAGTTTCATAAATCATTTTATCCCAAACCACTACTTGGAGTAGACCATTAGAAGTGTTCATAATAGGCCTATGCATACCTAGAAAGCCTATGTTGAACAACTGAAGCAAAAACACAAATTTTCCAAGTAACCATGGAAAAATATTAAAATAACTTAATATCATAACCATGTGTTTTATTCTTCACAATATATGTAAAAGTAGCCCACTCAGAACTACCAACTAACCTCAGAACATAGTCATGGAAACAAAGATCTAAAACACCTATAAAACCACTTTCAGAGATTTCCAATGCATAGAAATTATATTAAAACATACCTATAACAACCTAAAATAAATTATAATAATTAATAATTTCACATATTGGTCTTGTAGATGAAGTTTTTGACCTTCTCTCTCACAGACTTCACTCTACTTGACAAGCCATTAATACCTCAACATTTAAACCTCTTACACTGAATCCAAGATTATGAATAGAATGGATAGTTAGTTAAAGTCTTAAAAACTAACATAATTTTCATTAGATACATTAAATTATGTCGAAAAGACTCTAACTCGTCAATGCAACTTGCTTACTTATATCTACCCATTTACCTTCAAACATAGTCATGATGATAATGACCTTTAACACCTATGTAGACACTTTTAGAGAATTTTGATGCATGTAGATATTATTATATCATTAGGAATATATTAGATAGAAAAATACCATGTTTAATTGATAATATTAGTATTACAAACTAATCTCATGAACTTGCACCTTGATTGTTTCATCTTCACTAGACAATCAACTTATGAGCAACATTTTCATCATATGCACTAACATTCAAAACATATATATCCAATATGAACATGTATTAAAAGTTTTGAAAAAATTATCTATTTACTGGGATTCATCCCCAATCTATGATAGCATTTCCCTAATAAACTTCTCACTTCTACCTCATTTTCTCACTGTTTGCACCATAGGCATGTTAGTGACTAGTTAACTTGTAAGACTAGTTTAGAACCCCTAAGGGATATAATATGCTAAAAAATAACCATGTACATAAGATAAAAGTCTCAATATTCAACCTTCATCCATTTAGCAACTTTTAATTTGTCAAATCATATTATTACCATAAATTTCTAAAAAATAAGGCGTTTCCTATAGGGTCCACTCACTCACCTAACAAATCAATCACACTCAGATGTGCTTGAAAGAGTTGAATACAACATCCAATCACTTAAGTATTCAGACAAAACCATTCTAGATACTTTAGAATAAAATCATTCATATGAGGTAATTATTAGGGTTTTAAAAGGGTTTAAACCATCTTATAGTCTTAACAATCATTCATAAAGCTTATCCCATAATTCCAAAAAGTAATGCTAGTAAATTTGATCTAGGAACAATTCCCCATCAACCATGAATAGATTATGTTATCATGTAGAGGTTACATGTGCCAATGAACACTTGAAATTTATTCTCAGGTTGAGAACCCTCCATTTTGTGCACTCAAGAGACCTTAAAGCACTTTTCATTCCCTTAAGCTATAAAATTTGACATAAAACTTGGTAAAAATATTTTAAAAAACATAACATACATTTGAAAATTCTCATTTTTGATGCTTATCTTAAAATTTGAAACTCATACCTCATTTGGCCACCATCTCTCTCTTTGATGGCTTGGATCTTGACCTACAAACTATATTAGGTCTTGAAAATAACATTCAAGATTCTTTTCATGTGATATCCACCTCATAAACATTATCAAACAAAATCTCTCATGCTAAAACACTATTTTAAATCCTTCATAGATCAAGATAACTCCTCATGATATCTCATTAGGTCAGGCAAGATCTAGAGGGGGTCTAGTTACATGCTAGGTCTATAGGTCCCACATTTGTAAGCTCACTCTAAGACTCTCATGAGTGTTATAATTCCTCATATTCATGATAAAAAACCTTATAAATCATCTTATGCCTTTGTGTACCCATCTGACCAAGACACTAAGCTCATACCATCTCACAAGTTCTATTCATGTAATGACCAATGTCATGACTAAGCTTCTGAAGCTCTTGAAACTTGACAATTGAACCTGGAAAACTCCTTAATGCTTCTACACCTTTCTCAAATGCCTTTCATTTTCTATTTATACCATCAATTTTCACCCTTAGATAGGGTTCTTTAGGCCCTTTCAAATTGAGATATAATATTTGGACAACCTTAGGATATGGGTAACCTATGGTGGGGTTGAACCTCCAGAGAAGGATAGCTTCCTCTTGATGATCACCTAAACTAATTATTTATGTAGGGAAAGGGCTAGAAAGGGGATAAGGGTTCCTAAGAAGGCTAAAAGGTGATTCAAAAATAAAATGTATACTCACATGAACTTAAACCCACATTATATTAGCATAAGACAACTATAGCTTACACAACATCACATTATTTATAATTGAATAAGTGACCTAAAATATCTTAAAAACACCTTATAAAAGGCAAGCATAAGGATAATAATCTAGGAAGATTCTCCTTTATGAATTCATCAGGCACAATCATACTAAATACTAATCAAAGGAAAGATATAGGTAAAGAATCAATATTATTGCTTTAAGAGGTAGTTATTATAATATTTGATAGGGTGTAGCCTTATAAAATTAGCACCCTTTTGCAAGAGTCACTAGAAAGATGAAATTTCTAAAATTTTAGAACCTTTATAATAGAGAAGAGACTGGGAGATATAGGAGAAGTGAGAGATAATAGAGGGAGTATATATCAGTAAATGAGCTATCACCTTTTAATGCATGCTCTACTATATTTTTGTCTAATCAAGATTAGTCCATCATCACAAGTTAACTTGCCTTAGCTCCAGTAGTCTTTAGGTTATCATCATTGGATGAGAGATCCACTAGAAGAAAATAATTAGTTTTACATGATGAGTCATGATTATTTCAAGGATAAAACATCTTCAAAGGCTCTAAATAACATTAAATGCTCTATTTTACTACTCTAATCCTCATATTTCTTCACTATGATCTTCCATGTCATCTCCATTTTCTTCATTATGAGGGAAATGTCCTTATATCTATATACCTAATAGAGCCATGCCCAAGTCTATATTTTATGGCTATTTTTTAGAGCTAGGGCCATATTTAAAGATAAGATAATCTTTCATAGTTGTTTATCTACCCCATTTCAATATCTAAACATAGGTCCTTTCTTATAGTTTAAAAACCAATCTCATTTATTGGTTTTCCTATATATATTAATATCAACAAATGAATCTCACCATGTGGTCTAGTCTCATTTTGATAACAAGTTATAAATTGTTAATTTGTTTTAAGTTTAAATATCTATTTTATCTCCATAGATCTATAATGGTGATGTTTAGTCTCAGTGTACCCATTATAGCTCAACCTAGATCCTATTCCAAATTGGTTACTTTATATTTACTTTACCTAGGTTGAAAACTACTTATTTGACTTCTAATAGAAAAGATTTTTGGCTCATATTCAATCATTGGCTATTGATTTTGACTTAGGTCTATTGACATTCTAACCCTACTCACACCATTATATCTAGTTGGTATAATCAAGCATGAGCCATAGATATTCTATTAATTAACATGCTTAGGACACTTATCATTCACACATTTATACTCAAGATCTATTGACCCCTTTGACCCACCACTTATTTTTGATCTTGAATGAATGATCAAATGCATGCCATTGTATTTTCCTTAACCCACCATTTGAAAATAAATGGCTACTTCATAGGGCTTAAAATTGATGTTTTTATGATCATCATTTGATGTCTATGAGCCCATCATTCATGTTCATAAGCTCGTCATAATTTGAACCCCATTGATTTAATTGTCAAAATTTATTTTTATATCTGCACGCCCATCATTTGATGTCTACATGAATTTCTAAGGATTTTTAAATCCAAATGGTTATTTTTCATGGCTTAAATTTGACATCTGTGTGAATGTTTTATTTTTCAAGCTAAAATTTTAAGCCTTATATCTTAAGATAGAGAACTCATTGAGACATGAAATTTGTAGAGAAAGATCAAGACATGAATAATATTATTTCCATGTGATCCTTTGGCCCCACAAGGCTTTCTGAGCATAGTCATAAAATGCATAAGTAAGTTGACTTGTCCATTTCTACATGACATGCTTATAATAGTCTAGTCCTGTTTGGACTTGTGTAAGAAGATATTGTCCCTTTGGAAGGATTCAATGAATTTATAATCCTTTATGCAACTTGATTCATGATCCTAAATGCTTGAAACATGATGAAAACCTTATATTATTATTCATTATTTGGGTCCACTTGTTCCATATAAAATTCTACTTAGTTGATTACTCCATACCAAGACCTTTGGAAACTAGTCTATTAAAGTAGAATTTTTTATGTAGGCCCAAATTGGCCATCATTTTTGGCAACATATTGGGGTTACATGCCCACTATGTAAGAGACTAATAACCTTGAACTGATACATTATGCACATGAAGTCATAGTATTTTCTTTTAACTGATGTAAGACTGATAAAACACTGACCCTTCTTGTAATTTTACTTTGAAACAAAAGGAGCAAAAGAAAAAAACAACAACAAAGTGCCCAAAACACTTATTGAAAAGGAAACACATAAATAAAAGGGAAATGTACATAGGACACTTAGAGGAAAGCAGATAAAACTACTCTAATATGCTATAATATCATATAATAGATGAAAAATCTTCTAATAACAAGGATTTAAATGAATGCCATTGAATAGGATGGGTAATACCTCTTCATCTAGTTGGTCCAGATGAAAATCATTATGTTGATTGCATCCATTGATTAAATAAGGGCCACTCCACAAGTTATCAAAATTGGTATGATTGTCATGTTTAACCTTATTTGAGTTCCATTTGAGGACTAGGTACCCTTCTTTGAAGTCCCTTATTATAGCTCTCATGTCAAAGGATTTCTTGACTTGAGCTTGATGTGAATCTAATGTCTTCATTGAAAGGCCTATGGTTTTTTCAAGCTCCATGAGCTCTACCACACTCATGCTCATAGGCTCACTCTCCATTAACTCAAGGTGATTGGATAAATCCAATACAAGTAGTTCAAGAGAAATAGGCAATTTGGATTTCATTCCATATATAAGAGCATATGGAGAATTACCAATGATAGTTTTTGTAGTCACTCTATCAGCCCACAAGGTTGTCCTCAGCTTTGTATGCCACACTCTTTTATTCTCTTCCATGGTCCTCTTGATAATCCTTATCAAGTTATTATTGGTGGACTTTATCAGTCCATTACCTTGGGGGTAGTAGTCAGAGGATGTGTTGAGGTAGATCCCTAGCTTAAGTGACCTTTCAATTATCTTCATTCCAATAAATACTAAGCTATTATCTAAGATTATAGTAGTTGGGACCCTTAATTTGGTCACTATGTTGTCATAAAAGTCCAACACTTATATCTCATATGCTTATTTAAAGGTTAGCCTCCACCCACCTGGTGAAGTAGTTAGTTGTAGTGATCACCTACTTATGCCCACACTTGGAGGTGGATTTATCATCCCTATGAAGTCTAAACCCCATTGCATAAGGGTTATTTTACTTGGATTAGGTTGAGTGGAAGGGCAACCAGTCTTTATTTTCTTTCAAAGAGATCACACTTTTGACATTTCCTAACCAATGCATATGCATCTTTGAATAAGATGGGATAATAATAACCAACTCTCATTACCTTTGATGCTATTGTTTTTGGAACAAAATGGCCTATTGTTGGTCCATCATGAAATTTCTCCAAAATATTTACCTTTTAGTCATCATCTATTCACCTAAGGAGTACTCCATTGAGGTCCCTTATTAAAAAAATACCATCAACTAATGCACAAGGTATGTATTATAGCCTAAAATATCTTATTTTTGTTCTATCCAAACCTTGAGGGCATTCTCATGTCATCAAGAAATGGGTCATATCTTGGAACTAGCTATTTTGAAGTGGAAGTGTATCTGATTATGAGCTATCTTGTGTCACCAAAATAACTTCTTTGTCGTATTGAAGGTCATCTACCATATGCTCACACAAGATTTTTCCTTTTATTAGCTTGGTGACTTTGATCTCCACATCATATTCCATGACTGTATCAATCCAAATAACTCTTTTCTCTTTCAAATCCTTGTTTAGGAGAAATTCCCTCTCTCCAAGATGAGACACCATAAAATCAACCTTACTATTTGAGAACATTAGTCTAAACTTATTTAAGATTCTCAAAGCTACAAGAACCTAGTTTTTTATGAAGGTATACCGTAACTCATATCCCTCTAGCCCTTGAATAAAAAAATTAATTGGGTGCTTAGTCCTTCACCATTCTTCTACATCAACATAGATGATATGTCGTCAATACTAGTAAAGGTGTATAATATAAAATCTTTCGAGAAGTTAGGATTTATGAACAAGGGTGCTTGGGAAATAGACTATTTGACAGCCTTAAATGATACCTTACCTTCATTTCAAAAAGCAAAAATTTGGATCTTTTTTAGCATGGTGGTGATGGGTTTGACTAGGTTTGTAAAACCATGTATAAAACTTATCACAAATTTTATTTTCCCAAGGAATCTCTAGATTACTTTCTTATGCTTGGGTAGAGATACTGCTAAGATATCACTTATTCTATTAGGGTCAATGGTTAACACCTATTTTGAGATAGTGTGACCTAAAAAATTTCCTTCATAGATGGTAAACACACATTTAAGGATTTAAAGAGATCCCATAATCTCTACATCATTAAAGGATCATCCTGAGATGGTCCATGTGCTCATTGGCCTCCTTTGAGAAAACTATGATGTCATCTAAGTAGACTAGCACCATTTGATTTAATAACCCTTGGAAAGCTATGTCTATGGCCCTTTGGAAAGTTTCCCTAGCATTTGAAAATATAAAAAGAACCTTATGGTAAGCATATGTGCCCCACTTTATGGTGAAGGTAGTCTTATATTGATTTTCTTCTCTCACTAGTACCTGATTATAACCTAAATATCCATCTAAGAGGGAGAAGTGTTTTGAACTAGTAACTATATAAAGGAGTTACTCCATGGATGGAAAAATATAGTGATCCTTCAAAGAGACCCTATTAAAATCCTTGAAATAAACACATAGTCTAATTTCCCCACTCTTTTTTCTCATAGGCACCAAATTGGCTACCCATGAGAAGTGCTTAATGGGAAAGATGATCTTTGATTCAATCATCTTAGTCAATTCTTTCCTCATAATATCTTTTATTATGGGGTTTATAGGCCTCTAATTTTGCATGACTTACTTGGTATTAACCTCTATATCTATAGTGTGTTGGGCCATCTTAGGATCAAAGCCTCTCAAGTCATTATATTCTCAAACAAAGATGTCTACATATTATTCATAGAGTTTTATGAAAGCATGTCTTTTATCTTTAGTTATTACCTTAGCAATCTTGAGGAGCCTATCATTAAAGATAAGGAATATTTCATAGTTCTCTTCATTGGTTGATATCACTACCTTATCTTTTCTCATATGATCTCCCTCATGAAAAATACCTTCAAGGGTGACAAACCCTTTAGGAAGCTTATTAGATCTCAACTTAACTATTTTTTCTTCAAATTGATGTTGAAATTTTTCTTGGTTCATTAAAGAGAATTATCCTTTGTGATATAAGAAATAGGTAATTTGATTGTCATTTTCAAAGACCTACCAATGACCTTTGTTGTTTGGCACTGATGGTCTCAACACCACTTTGACATATGGCTACACCTTGGTCTTTTTCAAATCATTTACGATATCAAATTAAGCTCCCACATCTACTAACCTATCAATATGTTGAATCTAGTTTCTTGGTATGGCTTGTATGTTAAAATCCTCAAAATAGTTAAGGTATCACACCCTATGTTTATAGGACTTCATCAAAGGATTCTTGGTGATATTCTAGATTAAAACTTGGTGAGTTATTATCTCATTATCCCCATGAACCTAAAACTACTTGATTCCTCTCTTATTATATCATTTAATGCCATGGATGAGACCTTCATATTCTACTACATTGTAAGACTAACTAAATTAGAACCTATAAAAAGATAATAGTGAATGTCGAGCCTGTTTCAACACCCCTAAGGTAAAAATAAAATTATCAGGTCAATTTTAACATGTAATTTTACAAATAGTGGGGTGTATTTTTTAGTATGATAACCACTTCCCACATTTTTGGAATATTTTATGGAGAATTGGATAAGGTGTTGAAAGAATTTAGGGATTATGCTTATCCCAGGTGGTTGTAACCTCCCTTATTTGGTGGGGATATGGTTATCTCCATGGTATGGCACATTTTTCAAGGGATTTTGGAAAGTATAAATAGGGGTGAGGGAAAACACATTAAGCATTACATTTTGCATCTGATTTTGAGCTTTGTATTCTCTCTTCAGTTGGTGTGATCAGGTTTCAGGTGTATCTTAGCATCTCACAAATTTTGGTGTGAATATAGGTTGGAGAATGTTATCTCTATGAGATGTTTCTTATTGAGAGTTGTCTTATACTCTTGTTTATAATATTATAGAAAGCTTATTGGTGGATGTAGCCCAAATTGGGTTAACCAAGTTATATCAGTGTTATGTGTGTATTTGCTTATATCTAAATTTTCTTTCATATGTCTTTATTGTTGTGATTTTGAGGAATGAATTCCATGTTGCATGTTATTGAATAATTAATCACTTATTACCAACAACTGGTATTAGATATAGATTTAGTGGTTTTGATAAAGTGGTGAACCAAAGGGAAAGATATTAGCTTGAGTGGGAGCTATGATAGATAATGGTAGATCTAGAGTTGAAACATTTAATGGGTAGAATTTTAGATTATGAAAGATGAAAATGGAGGATTACTTGTTTTAGAAGGATCTTCGTCACCCTTTGATGGGGAAAGTATGCCAATCTTTAGGTATGGATCAGGTAGATTGGAATTTTCTCGGTAGGAAACCACTGAGAGCTATACAATGGTGCCTTGCATCTTTGGTTACCTTCAATATTTTAGAGGATATGACCATATGTGGTATGATGAAGAAATTAGGAGAGTTATATGAAAAACCCTCTACCTTTAAGATAATATTTTTTATGAAAAGTTTATTTAATATGAAAATTTTTAAAAATGGTTTTTTAGCTAATCATTTGAATGATTTTAATATGATTGTCAGTGTGATAACTTCTCTTGGTATTAAATTTGAAGATGAAGTTAAGGATTTATTGATTTTGTGCTCTTTGCCTGATAGTTGGGATAACTTGGTTTTGGCTATGAGTAATGCCATCCCTGCTAAGGGAAGTTTAATGTTTTAAGATATTATAGGTGTGATTCTTAGCAAGGAAATGCAAAGGAAGAGCATCGTGGAATCACCTTTAGGGAATGATTTTATGGTGGAGACTAGAGGGAGACAAAAATATAGAAGAAAAGGAAACTATGGAAAGTCAAAGGGTTAGGGAAGATCTAAATCTAGAGCCAAGATGATGTGTTGGTACTATGGGAAAAGTGGCCACATAAAGAAGGAATGTTGGGAACTTTGAAACAAGAAAACCAAACATGAGGTGACCAAGGAGGTAGATATGACATCAGGTACTATTAGTTAGGATGATTTAATTCTTTCCTTGGATAATGTTTCTAAATTTTAGGTATTAGATTTAGGGGATTCTTTTCATGCCACCCCATATAGGCATCATTTTACTAATTATGTTCAAGGAGATTTTGGACATGTTTACCTTGGTGATGATGAACCATGTAGTATAGTAGGTAAATGTTGTGTTTAGGATAATATATAGTATGGTAACACATGGCTACTAAATTATGCCATACATGTTCCATAGTTAAGGCAGAATTTAATATTAGTGGGGTTGTTGAATAGTGAGGGTTGTTTGGTGATGTTTAAAATAGACTCTTGGAAAGTTACCAAGGGTTATCTTATGTTTGTGAGAGGTAAGAAGTTTTCAATTTGTATTTGAATAGTAATTTTAATCATTATGATTTAGTTGATATATATGGAAATGTAACTTTGTGGCACTATAGGCTTAATCTTATGATCCAAAAGGGAATGTAGATAATGAAAGATAAGTTGCCTAGATTGAAATAGGTTGATTTAGACTTCTATGATGATTTTATGTATGTAAATAGAATCGAGTTGAGTTACTGAGGGTTGGACCTATGAAGAAGGAAAATAAGTTAGAGTTGGTTCACTTAGATATATTGGGCCTAGCTCAATTATCTTTTATTGGTGGTTCAAATTATTTTATTTCATTTATTAATGATGTAGGAGAGTTTGGGTTTATTACATTAAGAAGAAATCTAATGTGTTTTAAATATTCAAGAGATGAAAAGTTTTGGTTGAGAATGAAATAGGTCTCAAGTTGAAATGTCTCAGGTCAGATAATGGAGGTGAGTATTGTAACAAAGCATTTGATGATTATTGTTCATAAAATAGAATTCATAGGCAAATGATAGTTCCAAGGATGACATAGGAGAATGGAGTGTTAGAGGATAATTAAGAAAATAATGGATCATGCTAGGATCATGAGGTTTCATGTAGGGCTACCCTTAATGTTTTAGGTAGAAGCAGTTAGCATAGTGGTATATCTGATTAATAAAAGACCTTAAGTGCCTTTAGATGGAGGCACATATAAGTAAGCTTGGTCTAGTAAGATAGTTAAGTATTCTTTTCTTATGGTCTTTGGATGTGAGGCATTTATTTAAATTCTAAGAAAGATATGACCAAGTTAGAGACTAAGTCTAAGAGATGCATCTTTATTGGTTATGGTGACGATGACTTTGGTTTCTAGGTTTGGATTCTTAGAGACAACATAAATATTTAGGTCTAGGGATGTTGTATTTAAATAAAAATTCATGTATAAGGATTATTTGTAAGAAAATAAACAAAAAGAGTACATAATGTTGGATGATATTACAAATGGTAAGGTGTCAAAAGAGACAGTTTAGGAACCTCCTACACAGGAACCCCAAACTCCTATATTAATAAATTATTTTATGGTAAAAATAACTCTTGAATGTTTTCCCACATATTTGAGTTATTTTCTACTTAATTATAGTGGATAACTAGAATGTTTCGAGGAAACAATGTAGGTGAATACTAAGAACAAGTGGGAGTAAGCCATGGAAGAGGAACATAGCTCTCTCATGGAGAATCAGATGTGGGATTTGGTGAAGCTACCTAAGGACAAGAGAAAATTAAAGAACAAGTGTGTTTATCAAATAAAAAAAGAGGATAGAGGAAGGAAAAGGTACAAGTCTTGATTGGTGGTCAAGGGGCTTGTACAAAAGAAAGGTATTGATTTTGATAAGATTTTTTCTCCTCTTGTTAAGATGACTTCTATTAGAAATGTGTTTGGTATTGTTAATGTAAAGGATTTTCACTTAAAATATTTAAATTTGATTATCATTTTCCTTCATGGTGATTTAGAGGAGGAATTATATATGGAGCAACCACAGGGTTATAAGGTCGAAGGAAAGGAGAAATTGGTGTGGAGACTAAAGAAGAGATTGTATGGCCTAAAACAAGCTCCACAACAATGGTATAAGTAGTTTTATAGTTTTGTGTTGGAATAGGGTTAATATATGTGTCATTATAACCATTTCATGTATGTTAAGAGATTTTAGGATGGTGATTATATTGTCCTATGATTGTATGTAGATTACATGCTGGTTATAAGAAAGAACATGCAATAGATTCAATAACTCAAGAAGCACATTGGTGATTCCTTTTATATGAAGGTTTTGGGTGAAAAAAATCAAATCCTTGGTATGAGGATAACTTAGGATAGGAAGGAGAGGAAGATGATCTTTATCAGGAAGAGTACATGAAGAAATTTTTAGAGAGGCTTAGTATGCAAGATGTTAAGTCGGTTGGGACTCCTTTGGCAGGCCATTTCATATTATCAAAGGAGTGGTATCCAAAGATAGAAGAAGAAAATATAAATATGTCCAAGGTACCTTACTCATTAGTGGTTTTTATACTAATGTATGCTTGGTTTATACTAGGCTATATATTTCCCATACAGTGGAAGTGGTAAGTAGGTACATGAGTAATGCAGGTTATGAGCATTGACAAGCAACAAAGTGGATTCTTAGATATTTGAGAGGAACCATGGGTAAAAAATTGTGTTTTGGAGTATTAGATACAACTTCACCTAGTTATTTGGATTCATATATGGTTGGGAATATTGATATCATGAGGATTACGATAGGTTATGTATTTACTATCAGGGATATAGCGGCTAGTTGGATTTCTTGGATACATAAGGTTATGGATTTACCAACCACAAAGGCTAATTATGTTGTTATTATAGATGATAAATAGGAGATTATTTGGTTACAATAGTTACTTAATGAGTTAGGGCATAAGAAAGAACTTGGGGGATTAGATAGTGATAGTCAAAGTGATATACATTTAGTTAATAACTCCACTTTCCACTTGAGGATGAAGCACATATAGTTGCAATATCATTTCATTAGGACACCTTTGGAGGAAAACACGGTGAAGTTAGAGAAGATAAATATGATCCATAATATTATATATATGATGACCAAGGTAGTCACATTAGAGAAGTTGAGGTTATGTTTAGCTTTGGTTGGTCTTCATGAAGATCATAGAGGACTTTTAAATTTTGTTTAATTAGAAATGAACTCCAAGTGGGAGATTGTTGAATGTGGAGCTTGTTTCAACACCCCTAAGGTAGAAATAAAATTACTACAAAAATTTTAACATGTAATTTTTACTTTCAAAAATGGTGGGGTGTAGTTTTGATTATGTTAACCACTTCGCACATTTGTGGCACATTTTATGGAGAAATGTGTAAGGTGTTGAGAGAATTGGGGGATTATGTTTATCTCATGTGTTTTTAACCTTCCTTATTTGATGGGATATGGTTATCTCCATGGTATGGTGCATTTTTCAAGGGATTTTGAAAATTATAAATATGGGTGAGGGGAAACACATTAAGAACTACATTTTGCATCTCATTTTGAGCTTTGTATTCTATCTTTAGTTGGTGTGATCCAGTTTGAGGTGTAGCTTAGCATCTTAGGAATTTTGGTGTGAATTTAGGTTGGATAAAGTTATCTATGTGAGAGGTTTACTGTTGGGATTTATCTTTTACTCTTTTTTATAGTATTATAGAGATCTTCTTGGTGCACGTAGCCCATATTAGGTGAACCACGTTATATCAGTGTTAGTGTGTATTTGGTTAGATCTAATTTTTATTTCATATGTCTCTACCACTATGATTTTGAGGAATGAATTCAATGTTTCATATTATTGCATAATTTATCACTTATTATTAATAGATAAATATTTGTTATTAGAAGGGAACATTAGTATTTCACCTAGACCCACTCCATGCTTGCTCATAGAACCATCAAAGAACAATTTCCATAAGCCATTATGATCTTATTGATGTCCAATGAGGGATGACATAGATTGATCCTCTTCATGTAAATAGTAGACACATGTGTCCCTCTCTTCAAATAATTATATTGGGTCAATTGGTTGATGTTCATTCCATACCTCATCGAGGAAAATGTCTAGTATCTCTTCTAGGTGAGTGTTTAACTCCTAACCAACTATGTGTTCATCCTCATCAAGATTGGTGTAATTGAGGTTTATGATATTTGGACCATAAAGTTCTATGGAATTATGAAATGGGATTAGCCTTAATGGATACCTTGGTTCCATATCTTATCTTTAATGCCATGTATGAACAATTTACTACAAGATAACCTCCAATATTTGAAGTGAATTTTTTGAATAGACATATGGAAAAATTAGGAGGCACATTTAGGATCAACATGTATTAAACCACTATGACACTAGGAAAAGCATGAAAGGTTAATTTAAGGTCCTTGATGATACCAAATGGCTTGGTGAAAGAACCATCAAGTTGAAACACTCCCTTATATTTGGGCTTATACTTTAGACCAAGTTGGTCAGCTATAGACTTTAGCATTACTAAGGTGTTGGCTCCACTATCCACCAGTAAATTGTGTACCAAAGAGTCACCAATGATTATTGAAATATAGAATGGAAGAGGTTTGATCACCTTATCTAATTTCCTTTCATTTTGTCCTTTGGTTGCATTGGTGAGAACCTCATTCACCTTGTTTGATGGCTTGTCTGTAATTATTACAATATTAATCTTGGATAGACCCTATTGAAGAATATCCACCTATCTAGGAATGGATAAAATTTACCATATTGGAATTCTCACATTTGACTTGTTCATTCCATAATTTTGATGTGTGAACCACTGACCTCTGGTTGTGCTTTGGGAACTACAACTATACTTTGAATTTGTAAAATTTTGGGGAATAAAGGCATTCCTCTGATATTGATTCCTTAGAGATAATGGAGCCTCTCGAATAGTAGTAGATATAATTGGCTTTGATATTGAAGGAGTAATGGTAGGAGGATCTTTGACTACTTCCTAGTTACCATCTATGTTCCTTCTTTTGAATCTTGTATTAGTTGACATTGAGTTGTATGCTTGGCTAGAAATAGCCTACTAGTTGAGTATATAACACTCCTCTTGCTCATAATTCACCATTGTAGCACCCAACTTACTTGGTCCTTGATCAAGGTTTTGACCTTGTTGAGGCTCTTCTAATCTTATCATCATGGGAAACTCTATGGTCTGAACCATAAGAGCTTAATCGTACCCATAATTTACAACCTCCTACCATTAATCATTGAAATCTTGGTTGAGGTCAATGTTTGGGATGATGGATTGCCCAAAAGACTAATTCTAAGGCATAGTACCCTAAACTTCTTAAACAAAATTATTTTGAACAAGGACCAAAATGTTGGAAGTCTTATAACATTTAGATTATAGTTTCTCTGTCTATTATAGCTAGGTCACCCTTGGCCTTGTAAGTTTCCTTTATATTGTGGCATATTTACTTAGTAAGGTTATTTTTAAGGTTGTGAGGGTTAATGAGGCCTATTTAAATTTTTTTTCCTCTTAACATTTACTAGTTCATTTCCTAAAGATTGGAATATCCTCTTAAGCTCTTGAAAGTTTTTTTGTTCTTGGGAATCACTAGAACCACCATGTGAAACCTTTTATTGGTTAGGTAAGGGTATAGAAGTAATTGTAGGTATAGGATAAATCACATATAGGGGAGGAATATAAATAGGATATGGTCTGATCTTAGGGAGCAAAGGTAGTGGTGGTCTAGATATAAGTTTGCTAGCTTACACCAAATAATTTTCTACCCTGATTGCCACCTCATATGCATTTGGCAATGTGTTCCCTCCCATAGACTAGATCATTACTAAAATGTCAATATTAAGGGCCTTCAAATATTATAGGAATGAAAAGTTAGGGGTAGGCTTAATAGAGACTAGGATCCTATCCCAAGTATTTTGAAGCCTTGTGTTGAAGTCTTGCATGACATCATGAGGGAATATTTTTACTATAGTTAACTACTTTACAAGTGACAAATGATCACTTTTATACTTTAATATTTTACACAAAGCCTCTCCTAATTGGTCCCATGTGGAAATGGAATTATCAACAAGGCTTCTATACTAGTCTAAGGCCTTACCCTTGAAAGAGATGACTAGTAACCTAATTGTTACATTTTCCTCATTGATATCATGAATGTTGCAAAAGTTGGATATATCCATGAGGAGCTTAGAAGGGGTTATAGCTTTGTATCCTATGAAATAAGAGACACTTTTAAGGGTTGATACTAGAATAGGATCATAGTGAGTGAGGGCTAGAGGACTTTGGCCATTAAAATCCACAAAAGCTCTAGAGGTTGCCATCACTATGAAAGGATTTAATAAAGGTCTTTTTATAAGGGTAGGCCTTGAAAGTAATTTAGCAGAGTTACCTTTATATGGGTGTATGTTAGCAAACCTTAACCTTTTGACTAAACTTAAAGGCAATTAAAAAAATTTAAAGGGAATACCTCTTGAAGTTAACCTTGTTATCACCTTTGGCATGAAAGATAATTATTGATCTATACTAGTGTTGTTTATTATTTTAGAGTCACTAGATACTATTATGTGAAGTTATAAATAGTAAAAATTGATCAAACTAGAATCAAACTTGATCAATATTTTATTCAAATTAGGTCCCACTTTGCATCCCAAAAAATATTATAGCATCAATCTACACCCTTGGAGAGGATTCTTTAGGACATTTCCAATTTATCTATAATATTAGGATAACCCCATGACATGGGTAACCTATGGTGAGGTTAAACCTTCAAAGGATAGATTTCTCTTGATTCTCACCTAAAATAGTTATTATCATAGGGAAAAGGGTTAGAAAGGATATAATGGTTCCTAATAAGGATAAAAGGTGATGCACCAATAAATATGGACACTCACATGAGCTTAAACCCACACTAGATTAGCATAAGACAACTATAGCTCACACACCCTCACAATATTGTTAATTGCATAAGTATTTTATAGAAGAGGTTTATATAGAACACTAATTCAAACCTACAATATCATGAAAAAAACTTAAAAGAGGCAAGAAAAATGATAATGAACTAGGAAGATTATACTTCATGAATTCATCATGCACAATCATAATAAGCACTAATCAAAGGCCAGATATAGGAAAATAATCAATCTTATTGCTTCAAGAGGTAGTTATTATAGTATTTTGATAGAGTTTAGCCTTATAAATTGAATACCCTTTTGCAATAGTCTCAATGAGTATCCTTGTCTCCTAGAGAGATATAAATTCTAAAATTTGAGAACCCTTACAATAGAGAAGAGAATGGGAGATATAAGAGAAGGGAGAGAGAAAAGATGGAGTAAACATTAATTAAAGAGATATCACCTTTAAATGCATGATCCACCATATTTTGGTTCACTTATAATAGTCCATCACCACAAGTTAACATGCCTTAGCTTTAGTAGTCTTTAAGTTATTCTCATTGGCTGAGAGATCTACTAAAACACAAGAATTAGCTTTGCATGATGAGTCACAATTATTCTAAGGAAAAAATATATCCAAAGGTTTTGAATAGAATTAAATGCTACATTATGCTACTCAAATCCTAAATTTATTCATTATGATCTTCCACACCATCTCTAGTTTCTTCATTATGAGGGCAAGGTCATTATATGCATGTACTTGATAGAGCCATGCCCAAGTCTACTTTTTGTGGTTGTTTATCAAATATGGGGCCATATTGAAAGATGAGACACTCTTTCATATTAATTTATCTACCCCATTTCAATATCTAAACATAATTCCTTTCCTATAGTTTAAAAACCAATCTCTTTTATTGGTTTTCCTTTAGCTATTAATATCAAACAATGAATCTTGCCATGTGGTTTGGTCTCATTTTGATAACAAGTTATCAACCTTGATCTATATTAGGTCTAAAGACCTATTTTATCTCCATAGAGATCTAATGGTGATTTTTTGTCTTGGTGTGCCCATTTTAGTTCAATCTAGATCCTATTTGAGATCATTTCCTTTGTATTTACTTTGCTCAGGTCAAAAATTACTTCTTCAACTTCCAATATAAAAGCTTATGGGCTCACCTTTACTCATTGGCTATTGATGCTAACTCAGGTCTATTGATGTTTTGACCTTTTTTAAACCATTAAATATTATTGGTATGATCAAGTATGAGCCATAGATATTAAATTAATTTAACACACTTAGGACACTTATCATTCATGCATTTACACTCAAGATCCATTGACCCCTTTGACCCACTGCTCACCATTGATCTTAAATGTATGATCAAATATGCATAATTAGATCTACCTAGACCCACCATTTGAAAATAAATGGATACTTCATAGGATTTAAAATTAATGTCTATGTTCCTATCATTTAAATCTTATTAGCTGTTACTGACATTCACGAGCCCATCATAATTTAAATCCCAATGATTTAATTAACAAACTTTATTTTGACATCTACGTACCTATCATTTGACATTAATGTGAACATATTTAACACATATGTTCATGTCTAAGGATTTTAAAATTAGAATAATTATTTTTCATAGCTTAAATTTTATGTCCATGTGAGTGTTTGGTTCTACAAACTAAACTTTGAAGCTTTATACCTTGAGATAGAGAACTCATCAAGATATGAAATTTGCAAAGAAAGATCAAGGCATGAATAAAATTATTTCCATGTGATCCTTTGGCCTCATGAGGCTTTTTGAGCATATTTATAAAATTTATAAGTAATTTGACCCATCCATTTCTTCATGACATGCTTATTATGATTTGGTCCTTTTTGGACTTGTGAAAGAAGTTGTTATCCCTTTAAAAGGCTCTAATGAATTTCTAAGCCTTTGTGAAACCTAATTAATACTCCTGAATGCTTGAAACATCATTAAAAATTATTAGTATTCTTTTTTATTATTTGGGTCCACTCATTCCATCTAGAACTCTATCCATACCAAGACCTTTAGAAATTGGTCAATTTAGGTATATTTATGTATGTAGGACAAAATTGGCCAATAGTTATTTAGACAATATCATACCTCTATACATAGATCTCTATGTTCATCATGCCCATGTTCATGATATGACTATGCATGTTATGACTAGACTTCTAAAGGCACCTTGTACTTAGGGACTAGTACTCAAAACATGCACCTTATACTAAATATTGACATCAACCTCAAGGAATCACTAGGTTTACTTCAAATTATCTCTCAATAGAGACTCATTAGGTTTCATTCAAATTATCTCTTATCACATAGTTCATTTCACATAGACCACTCACCATGCATGTTTACCAGATGCACCTTGACATTAATGACATCAACCTTGATCTTGAAATCAATAAGATCAATGTTGACCTTCACATCAATGACATCAACCTTGACCTTGACATCAATGACAACACTTCTCAGCACTACTACCCTTGTGCTTAGTAACTAAATGTCTTTTATGGGGAATGCAAATCATAACTTGTAATAGCCCAAGAGTTTTATGATGCTCTCCACTTATACATAATCATCCATCATCTCCCTTATATCCATACCTAAGCAAGGTAGCCCTGTAGTTTTACTTATAAGGCTCTCATAAATTATCAAGCACCAATTATAAAAATAGAACCTATTGCTAGGTAACTACAAGAGAAGGAAATGAACCAAGTCTTCTGGGTTACCAAAGCTTGGTAGCTTAAAGAGTTGAGATACACCCATGGATTTAAACTTATATTTGATGGAGACATCAAAGAGCATGGTGTCTTCCTTTATTATTTTTATTATATCCACCTCCAATATTTATTCAGCTCTTACTCATTGCTACCCATTCTATGTTTATAGTCTTTTAACTTAGACATATGGATGAAGGATACACATTTTACCCCACCATGAATTTTGGTGGGTAGTCCATTTATCGATAGGTGAGATTTGTGCTTGTTGTGGATCAATATCTATGACACTAACTCCCTCTACCATTTTCACCTCATATTTTGTGGTTCCTACTTCTCTCACTACTTTTTATTTATTCACATCCTTGTGTGATTCTAGTGATTTTGTGATTAGTCTTTTCTTCCCCATCCTAAATCTAATAGAGTTAAGGCACAATTTATTGAACCTGTCAAAGCCCAGAATGGTGTCTAGTCTACGTCATAGTCATGAGAAATGCAAATATGTGTTTAGATTTTGAGCTTCCTACCCCTTCAATTAAAGACCAGTTATCCTACCAAAACCTCTACTTTTTCACTTCCCTTTCAAATTTTGTCTATTTACTTTCACTTCACTTTAGGGTGAGACACAATCTCCTATTTGCTCTTTTTCTCACACTTCAGATGGTTGTGGGGAACTTTTTTTCTATTTTTGGTAGCTTCAACTCGTTTCTTTGACCTCTTAAAATTAACAAGCAAATTTCTTACCTCTACCAAATTTAGTCTTATACTCTATTCTCATCTACCAAATTGATGGATAAACTAAATCCATAAAAACTAATAAAATCCACTGCCATCTACTCATTAATATATATATTTGTTTTTTTTCCATATTTTCATAGCATTAACTTTGATAATGTTTAATTTGGGGAAGTGATACGAAATAATAATGATCATTTCCTACCAACTATTGGGTGGGTGATAACTATCAAAATGGCCACTTCTTTGTGCTTTGTTAATCTTGGCATGAACCTCACCATCCTTCTGGTTACCTAGGCACAATGCTTCACATGCACATGATTCAACCTCTCAGGTTCCATCTCTTATCTATTTTTTTGCTTCCTTTCAAGAATACCTCACTATCTCAGTCAATTTCTCTATGATTTATTGTCTCTTAGTCTGATCTTCCCTAACCCATACAAATATTTTTGTTGGTCCTCTAGTGCTTTACTATCTCATTTTTCTTGGTCTCTCATACAAGAACACCTTCTTGTGTGCTTTACTCATCAAATTTCACTTGTAATTCAATTATCTTTGTAGACTTACAACATGCCTAAGAACTTAGGTGTCTAGCCACATGTGCTTAAAAAGTGACCAGCCTTGACTCACCTAACTAGATTTATGTGAGTGAAAGTACTATGACTGTTCTACTATGGGTTTGAAAGTGCCACACTTATTTAAACAACACAAAAAAAATAAAACATTAGACAAAGATTTGTCTTGTGTTAATTCCATTATGGTCATAATATAAAGTGCCCAAATTTTAACCAAAAATATATAATTAATGGGTGCAAGCACCATTTTATTGATGGTATAATTTTAATTTGTTGTCATTGAAATGCGTAGTGAACATTTCACTAGTCAATATGCGTAGCTTACATGCACCAATATCTAAGATGTTTTGGATTACATAAGGTCCCATCCACCTAATTTTTAGTATGGATAGGTACATTATATACTTATAATCATAAAAAGGGATAAATTCACCTTTTATAAACACCTTGCCTTTGATGTCCTTATCATTCCATGTCTTTTGTTGGGCCTTTTCTATCTATTATCTCCATCATGCCTGGGTATGTGTTTCATCCACCTTCTTCAAATATTTTAGGTGTGAACTTAATGACTTTTGGTCATCCAATTAACCAATACAGATGATTCACAATGAGGGCACTAAGAACTCCATAGGTAAAATTTCCTCTATGCCAAACACTAGTTGGAATGGTGTAGCCTTATATAGGATATTGTATGTTGTGCAATAGGCCCATAACAAACTGACATGGAGTCATACCAATCCTTGTGACTAACATCATATATATTTTTAGGCATGTACCCAATATTTTATTTAATCCTTCTATGATGACATTAGCTTGGGGGTGGTAGTGTGTCATTTTATGGTGCACCATCATATACTCAGACAATATAATCTGAAATGTTTCATTGATGAAATTTGTGATATGGTCAATATTAAATCTAAGTAGGCACCCATACCTACTAATAATATTTTCAAAAATTAATCTTGATACCATCATGGCTATATAGTCTTTTATTGGCACCACTTCTACCGACCTAGTAAAATAATTTGTAGCATCTAGAATTTACCTTATACTTATCTGCCTTGTGGTGGGAGTATTAGGCCCAACAAAATTAATGGCCCATTTTTTAAATCACACATAGGAAAGGATGTGGATGAAGGGAATCTACTCCTAATGGTTTGATTTTCTTATCCACTAGTAGATGTCATACAGTTTTGTGTATTCTTTTGCATCATTAAACATAGTTAGCTACCACAAGCTCAATTGTAAAACTTTTCACATTATGGCATCTCTAACACAATGGCATCTAGTAATCTAATCATGCACTTCTTATAGTTCCTAGTCTCATTATTTCTCTAGGACACATCAACACATGATCTCATCATGGCCCAATTTGTACATTTCCCCACTAATGAGTTGAAATGGAATGGCATAAACCATGAGCTACTTTTTTTCTTTAATTATCATGGCCTAAGGCAAAGATCTAAAGGTAAAAAATGCTATGATCTCTGCTAAGTCTCATAGGATGCATTGGATCCTATGGAGTTGCCCATTGGGCATATCATATTTAATTATCACTATCATATCTCTAAAGTTGATGTGGGATAGAGAGTCTGTGCCTAAATTTTGCTTTCTAGGATTGACTACAATAGAAAATTGAAACTCTTGGAATAATATGATCCATTAATAAATGTGCTTGTGCAAAATGGGATTTTTTACTAGGTACTTAATCACCTTTTAATCAATAAATAAGACAAATAGGGTCACCAACAAATACTATCTAAACTTATATAAGGCATAGACCATGATAAGTACCTCATACTCAATCATGGTGTAGTTTTGTTCTTCCCTTGTCAATTTCCTACTTTCAAAATAAATAGGATGATCCATTTTCCCTTCTCTTGGTTATGTTAGAATGGCATTGATTACCATATTGGAGGCATCAACATGGACGTAGAAGGGAGTCACCTAGTCAAGAAATTATAGTATTGATATAATTTTTAGCTTTAGCTTGAAAGTATAAAATTCATCCTCTTGCACTTTGCACCAATAGAATGGTCCATAATTCCAAAATAGTTCCTCTAACAACACTTTAATTCTAGCATACTTCTTTATAAACTTCTTGTAATATCCATAATGTCCAATAAAGGCATGTAAGTCTTTATCAGTTGATGATATTCAAAGATGAATAATTATTGTAATTTTGGATGGATTAAAGAAAAAACCATCGTTACATATGATGTGCCCAATAAATGTTTCAAATGACATCATAAAAATAAACTTCTTGAGATTAAAATATATTTGTAACTATCAACATCTTTCAAACATTAGGTGAAAATTATCATAGTGATCTTTCACCAATCCATACACTATCCAATCATATCAATACACTTGGAGGAACTTGTGAATAAGGTCTTTCAATATGGTGATCATCATTTAGGAGAAAACTAAAAGCATACTCTTTAGTCCAAAGGGAATCATGTTGTACTCAAAACATCCACACTCAGTTGCTAAGGTGTTTTTTAGCTTGTCTTATTATTTGATCTGGACTTGATGGTAACCTAGAAATACATCAGTATAAGAGTATATTTCATAGCCTATAATTCCTTCTAATAATTCATCCATGAATAGATTTAGGAAAGTGTTAGTCTTGAAAAAAATGTTCAACATCTTATAGTCAACATAAATTCAATTATGCCCATCCTTTTTTATGCTAATAACCATGGGTCTAACCCATTCAGACTCCTAAACTGGGTAAATTAAATCCTATGACTAGTATTCCATAAATTTTAGTTTTGAACTTAGATCAAATATTTGGGTTCATTCATAGGGTCTCTTCTTGATTGGTCTCATGCCATTGACTAGTTTGATTCTCATCTTCTTAAGGGATGAGTGGATGCCTTTCATATCCTTATAATATTGTAGCAATAGGTCTTTAAATTATTTTAGTAGATAAATAATATGTGCTAGCTCCATGTTAGACCAATAAGTGTCCAAAGTGACAAGTTTGCTTTCCCCTTCTAAGATGATATCTACATTGGTAGTTTTTAATGGTATCCAACAATGTTCATGCCTTTCCTAGTATGAATCCATGATCTATCTAATGCCTTCATTTGGCTATACTAAAATATGGATAGGGTCTTCTTCTTCTAGAGTTTCACACTCAACTTGGTGTATTAACTTCTTATTTCTAGCCAAATTCTTCTAGTTGCATGTTTTTCAAGTGTCATCATCTTCTTCACTAGAGTCACTACTCAATGTTTTTTGTTCAATGAAGGCAGTAAGTGCTAGCCATTTTTTTCCCAACATGTCCCTTAGGTACTCTTCTAGTATATAGGTGTAATCAAACACCGATCTTTGAATTATCTATAATGGTTCAATTAGTTCAAGATTTTATGAATAGAAGGAGAAGGTATGGATAAACTATTCCTTAAGTGTATACTATTAAAATATTTTTTGGTGTCTCATTTACTATGTACCATGAATGTGCCCAATTTTTTATGGTTCTATAGAAGGTTTGCACCCATATATTTATCATGGAATCTTCATGACAAATAGTCTATATTGATTTACTAAGTCATATATGTGCTATGGGGTCAAATTTGTTGGAGTAGGTTGAAATGTCCAAGTCCTCATTACTTTTTCCAAATCAGATACAAATGTCCACCTTTACATCCTACCAAATTGGTAGGATAAGATTATTTGCTTCCCACCGATGAGCAATAGTGCTTTTGAATGTGTATACTAGTGCACCCATTCTATCCACCTCCTTTGGTAGGTATAACTAAATATTTTAGACATAGAATTTTATAAGATTACTTCCTTCATACCTTGGTAGTGCAATAAGATTTCCCTGACTGATGTGAAACACTCATTTTCCCTTTGATTGGTGACTAGTAGCTACTTTACAATTATATATACTTCTCTTGATTAAAAAAATCAAGGAGAGTAACCATGGATCTATACCTTCTACCCCATTCAAATGTCAACCTAGGGACATAGACTTGATAGGATAATGTCATTGTATGTGCACACTCAATCTCTAATTTGACATTCTGATAATTGTATCTAAGATGATAAAGTGTAATAAATGAAATGCTTAAAATGAAATATAAACAAAGTATATCAAAATAAATGGTTATATGTGGAAGCTTCCCTAATTGAATTTAAGAAATATTGTAAACCACACAACTCAAAAATGAAACACATAATGCTTAAGGAAATCAAATAACATTCTTATCTAATAAAATAGGTTGGATTGTCGTTTTATCCTTCCAAAGGGGGCCCTTCATCCTTAAAAATATAGCTTCAACCCTTCCTCTTACAACACTAAATTGAACTCAGAACTACTTACTCATATTAATTGAAAGTGCATCAATGAATTTCTGCATGAAGTTATAATCATAATTGCTTAACACAATGTACTTCTAATAATATCTATTCAATATATACTATTTTCTATGTATCTCTCAAATATATTACTACATATTTATATAAAGTAGAGGAGATTATTTTATGCAAAATAATATATACATTCGAATTGGGATAACCAAAATTGGTTCTTTTCACTAAAGACATCCTTTATGTGAATCTTATGACTTTGTTATAAGACAAACAATGTTGTTTACTTCTTAAACTAATTCATTATTTAGTTATATAGAGGTTAGAGTCATTTTTGTGAGTCAGTTAGAAGAGAATCAAAATCTGTTCATCTATGGTTTTGGTCATGTAGTGGCTATAGGATGGTATGTGTAATGATATTTCTTTTGTTGCAGGATGATCTATTCTATATACCTATTTATCCAAAATATCTTTAAAACACATTTATAGAGAAAGGATCTTAAAGAAATAGACAACCATCATATATTTAATATCAATACACAATTCCAACTATTCAAAAGAGTTTGAAAAAATAATTCTATATGGCTTATGGAATTAGGAAACTATATGTAAAAGTGTTTAAAAGCATGTTAATCAAGCAGGATGAGTATAATAGATAGACATAATAATAGGGAATTATGGGGCTCATTAAACCCCCCAACTTAAGATCTTACTAGACATTGAGGACCATACTTATTCATTCCCAATTCTTAAATAACTCTAAAATCCATGGGATCTATAGCACCACTGGTAAGGTGAGCATATAATCCATGAGTATGTTCATATAGTTGCCAAATTTTGGCTTTTATGGCTTTATCCACTAGGGTTTTGTTTTGCCAATATGGAATAGGGTACCATGATAGGGGTGGTTAGAACTTTAGGTTTAATAATTGTGATTTCATGTAACCTATAAGAAGAATGTATTTTGTGGTCCTAGTAAATGTTACATTTCAATTAAAAGGGAATATGGCTCCCTCTTTCTTAATGCTTGGGTGAGCTCATTCTATCATTCAGTATATGATTCTCTTGCAGTAGGGCCAACAAAAGATCTCAATCCTAAAAAAAAATCTTGAACCTCATCACAATTATTACCAAACTAACTTCTTACTTCATTCTTTAACATGATATTATACCATTCTGTTAAAACAACATCATGTACCATTGATTCACTCATGATGAGTATTTGAATCTCATTCTCCTTTTTCTTGTATTCTACTATTTATCTTCCTCTTCTCTATTTGTTTAAAAATATGATGAAAATGTCTATAGTTGGACATCTCCAACATATAAATTGGGCTTCCACTCTCTATCATACAAAACAACATAATTGTGCAAGTAGAACTCACACAATTATGCTAGTTCTTATTGTGAACCTACTTTATAAAAGGAAAAGAAGGAAAGGGAATCAATAAATTCATCGGGCATATCACAATAAATTCTCATAAATCTAAGCTTGTGCTATTGTTCTTCAAGATAAATTGAATAAAATTTTGTAGGTAACCTCCAATCAAGGAGTTCTTATGTTATACAAGCCACCTTAACTTTTTATTTACGTTTGGTGATACTCTTGTCCTTAAACTTATTTTCCTCTTAAAATTTCCTATTTTATTTCCTCAATTCCTTTAGATATTCAAATTGATTATCCATCCAATTCAATAGTTTAGAAGATATTACAAAACATGAGTGATACCTAACCTTAAGTGAAGCTTTATGATCCTCTTTCTGATTGACCTCTATAGAAGGTTGTGAAATGTTGGCTATAAAATGATCTTTAGATAAGGGTTAAAACTAATAAACTATTATATAAAGTTCATCTAGACCTCCACCACATCAATCTTGTAGCTACTTCCTTAGTTTCTCAAATTCTTGTAGGGATTTCTCAAGAGTAAAAAAATTGATTTCTATAGCACGTTGCTCCAATTATTCAGCTTCTTCCTACATGGGTTCCTAATGCAACTCTTGTTCTACTTCTTCCTATACTAGTTCCCCATATAATTCTTCAAAGCTGTGTTTAACTTGTTCTTCTTCTTCATGTAATTATTCAATACTCTACTCAATTTTTTCTACTTCTTCCTATATTAGCTCCTCATGTAATTCTTCAAAAGTATGCTCAAATTGTTCTGCTTCTTCTTGATGGAATACTAGCAAATATTCTTCCCTCTCTATTTCAATCTCTAAATATTCATTACTAACAATAGTTTATTCTTCTCCAGATTCTTCATTTATTTGAATAATAGAATAAGATTTAGTTCTCATCTTTCTTCTTAATTCATGAGATCTATGAGGAGTAGGGGTTACTTTGATCTTCTTGGAAGAAGGTAGAAGTTCCTCCTCAGACTCATCTAAATCAGATCAGAGAATGAGTTTCTTCTTCTTCCTTCTAGATTACCTACCTCTAGAATTACTTTCTTTATTCCTATCTATAGGTTCCTATGTTGCTATAGGAATACCTTATTCTATAGGTTCTTGTGTGGTTATAGGAAGGTTTTTTGCTATAAGTTTGTATGGTTATGTAGGGAGGGTTTATTCTTCTAATCTTTGCTCTTCAACCTCTAATTCTTCTTCTATTTCATTTCCTTATCTATCACTCTCTTCATTTCTTGATACTTTAAGAAATTCCTCCCAACTGATGTTGGGTTTTATTCTTTACAAATAGTCTTGAACAAGTAACTAGATGAGATAATGGTGGGAAAGAGATTGATAATTAACTTTTTAAAAAAGCCTCTAACATTTTGGTGATCATGTGAATCAAAAATTTAGGAATGTTTATCTCCATTCTATGCCACAAATGATTCATGAATTCAAAGTATAGGCCATACATCATAGAATACCTATCTTCAAAAATGAAATAGTTAAATATAAACTCAATAGCCTTATCCCATATTCCTAATAGAGACAACCTTATGGTACCTTGATTTGATGTTTCCAAGCATTTATTTACTCTTCTAAACTTTTATCTCTTAGCCTTAACATCATATTTATCTTGCCATTCCTCCCCTAGTCTTGGTAGTCCCATTACTCTATTGATGGCTATTTTTGTTGGCTTTACTTCCATCCCTTTTATCATGGCCAAGATATTATGTAATGTACCAATAAATTCCTCTATAATTCCTTCATCTAGGGCCTATATTTTAATTAAAATATTGTGCCCATCCTATATGCTATAACAAGGCCAAATTTTTTTGGTTGTTGGTTAAGGGGATGATATCTAGTGGTTCATGTTTCAGAAAATTGCCTCCCATATTATGTGAGTTGCACATCTAGGTGCTTAAAGCAAGGGTTTTGGGTAGTGGTATAATTATTATAAACTTTTGATTTGGGAGGTGAAATAATCCTTTTGAATTAATGGAAAATCTTCCCCACCAACTTAATATGTCACTTGTCCTCAAGGGATGAAGCCAATGTGTACAAAACACTTATGATAAGAGTAAGGGGTGGTAGTAGCAATTGTGTCAATGGTCAAATCAATGAAGGATATGGTAAGTGGGCATGATAAGGATAGGATATGTTGGTGAATTAATATCATTAAGTCCCATCATTCTTAGAAATACTTAAAATGTATGATAGGAAATAAATATAGAATAATTACCATATTACCTATGGAAATACCTTTCATAAATGTGTAAATGATGATGTGAAGTGATGATCATGGCATATGCTAGTTTTTGACTGGGAGTAAATTATTGATGTAGGATGTAATGTAGGAATACATCTTATATCAAGATATG
Organism: Torreya grandis; assembly: GCA_037957365.1. NCBI lineage: Eukaryota > Viridiplantae > Streptophyta > Pinopsida > Cupressales > Taxaceae > Torreya > Torreya grandis. Next base: position 696,870 of record JARHVA010005356.1, on the reverse strand, counting down.
CTTCCTATAGCATCAAGTGTTATCCTATAGTAGCATGTTTTTATCTTGCAATAACAAGTTTTTCACTTATAATGACAAGCTCTCCTTCCTGTAGCAAGAAAGAAAATATATTTCTACTCCAAGGGAATAAATATAGAAGAAAATAAGGGAAAATATTTTTTTTATTGTAGTAGTGCCTTTTTCTTATTCAAGTTTTTAACAAATGTTGATCAGCTAGTGACATAGTTTTTTGAGACAACATCCGTCAACAATGCCCAAAGGTTTTCATTGCTAAATTTTTTGATTTCTTTTTTTAGATTTTCTAGTCCCAACTCAACTAAAATAACAAGAATATAGAAGCTATTATTTTATTCAACCTAAACCAAGTCATTGGGAATGAATTGTTCTTGGTTGTAGGAAGATTTATTACTTTTGAAAATATTAGAGAATGGTTAACAAAAATACACTTTGACTTAGGAACAAGTTGATTGGCTTCATGAAGAAGAGATGGGTGTTGTTATTTAAAAACTTGGTGAGTGAGAGTTTCCTTAGAAAATGGTTTCTTATACATCTTGAGCCTATGGCCATTAATAAGTAGTCAAAACTAAATAGAGTCACTAGTCGTGAGTTTTACAACTCCATTGTCAAAAACTTATTCAATCTCATAAGGCCCAAGCCATATAGACTACAACTTTATTTTATGATCCTTGTATTTAAAGTAAAAAATAAGTACCTAGTCTCCTAGTTGGAAATTCTTAGTCTTGATATTCCTATCATGCCATCCTACACATTGCCTTTGTACTATTTCAGTGTGATGAAGTGCTTCCTTTCTTAGTTCATCAAGTGCATTCAACTGCATGATCCTATTTTATTGAGCTTGAGAAAGAAATGAGCCCAAATCAAGTGTTTTTATTAATGTTTTATTTTCAAAATCAATGGATAGAATAGACTTTTTATCATAAACTAATTCATATAGAGTGAAAATTGTTGTAGTTTTATAAGTGATTCTATAAGTACAAACTGCTTTTAGAAGATGAGTTAACCAATCTTTTCTATGTAAGTTGATAGTCTTAGTGAGAATATTTTCTATTTCTTATTTTATCACTTTAACTTGACCATTTGAATAAGGATGGTAGGGGGTAGATTTCTTGTGTTTGATTTCATATTCCTTAACCAAGGTAGTTGTGATGTCTAATGTGAACTGTGGCCCTTGGTTTGTGAGAATTTATCTTGGTACACTATAGAGGGTGAAGATTTATTCATAGAGGAACTTAGCTACCTTCTCATCTTAGGCATGGGTTAAGGATTTAACCTCTACCCATTTGGTGATATAGTAAGTGCACACTAGTATGTTATATTTTTTGTTGGATTTAGGATCAATAGAACCCACAAAATATAACCCCCATTTGTCAAAGGGTTTTATAACTAGTTGTAGTTGTAATGAAATTTCAACAGAGTGAGAGGGTTTTCCCATATTCTAGAATTAATCACACTTATGGGTGTACATCATGGCACCCTTATGTAAATAAGGTCGATAATATCCATTAATGAGTACTTTCATGGTAGTATATTTGGAAACAAAATGACCCCCATAGGGTTCATCATGGTAGGTTCTAAGAATTTCATAAGCTTCATCTTCTCAGATACATCTTCTCATAACTAAATTTAGTCTAGTGATAAAGAGATATCTTATAATCTAGTAATAATGTCTACTCTTTTAGATTATATGTTGTTTATCTTTAGGTGAGAAATGTTTTGGAAGTGATCCTACAACTACAAAGTTAGCAATAGATGTGAACCAAGGAGTTTGAATTATTACAACAAATAAATGTTCATTAGGAAAAGAATCATCAATAATATGACTATGTTCATCATTTTACAATCGAGATAGAAAATATATTACTACATTATCCTTATCAGGTCTACCCATTATGGTAATATTAAACTCATGTTACAAAAGGAACTAATGAATTATCCTCCCTGTTATAATAGGTTTGTTCATTAAATACCTTATTACTACATGATCGGTGTGGATGAATACTTGGTAACCTATAATGTAGTGTCAAAATTTATTGATGGCAAGAAATTCCTTTTCTATTATAATGTAGTTAAGTTCATCCCTTTAATATTATTTCTAATTTAATAGATTGCATAACTTAGAGATTCATATTTTTAGCCAAGGAAAACTCCTAAAGTGGTGTCATATGTATCGGTATGAATGTGAAAAGGCTTCTTCCTATCAGGTCCTCTCACGATAAGAGTTTTTATGAGAAGGTCTTTGAGTTGTTGAAAGGTAGTTTGAAAATCATCAATCCATGTAGTATTATCATCTTTAATAAGCAATCCAAATAATGGGGTGGTAATTTTATGAAAATCTTTGATGAATCCTCTATAGTAACCACTATGTCCTAAAAAATTTATAACATATTTTTGCTTCTTTGGTGTTTGTAGATCCTTGATAATACAAAACTTTACTGGGTCAACATGAATTCTAATAGGGGATATATGATGTCCCAACACAATCCCTTCATTCATAATCATTTAACACTTTTCATTGCTCAGAGATAATTGATGGTCTTGGTAGCATTGAAGAAATTTCTCCATGTTGGTCAACGTTTCTTCAAATGTCTACCCATATATAGTGAAATCATCCATGTAGATTTTGACAAAGTCATGAGAGAAATCAAAAAATATGCTCAACATAACCCTTTGAAATGTAGTTGGGTTATTGAAAAGATCAAATGGCAAGATGGAATAGGCATAGGTTCCCCAAGGGTAAGTAAAAGTGGTTTTATCTTGGTCTTTCAGAGAAATTTGTATTTTATTCTAACCACTATAGCCATCTAGGAATGAAAATTATTCTTCCCTATTAACGTATATAATACTTGATGAATAAATAGAAGGGGAAGTGATCCTTTCTAGTAGTATTATTCAACTCAAGGTAGTCAACACAAATACGTCATTTCCCCCCTTTCTTAGGGATAATGACCAAGGGAGAGACACACTAGCTATCCAAGATAGAATAAATAAATCTTACATTCAAGATTTTTTGTAACTTGGTTTTGATAATGCCTTTGGCTATAGGTTTCACTCATTATATAGGTTGGTGAATAGGTTTGCATATTTTTTAAATCTAAATATGATGCATGCATAAATATGGGGGTATTCCTCTCATGTCATGGTAATACTAGGAAAATTTTATTGTGTGCCTTCTCAACATTGTAAGTAACTAACTTTCTTATTGGGGTGTTAAAGAAGTGTTGATATTGAGAGGCTTATTTGGGAGGATATCTACTATATTTGTTAAAGAAAGCATGGTCTCTATGTTGGTGATTAAAGGAGAATAACTACATTGACGGGGAAGTAACTGATGAAATTTCCAAATATCTCTTATAGTTTCATCAAAATCATTCTCAAGAAAGGTATTCTAAAGAGGGCATGGTGTACATTCCTATTGGTTCATGGCTATAAGATCTTGTTGATAGGTGTTTTATAGGATACCAATAAGGATAGTGTCTTCTTCTTGGGCCTAAAAAGTAGGAATCTGGTTAATTATGCAGAGAGTCAACAGAGAGACAACTTATTCAAGTTCATCAATCCAAGGGATTAGTCCATCATTTAGAAAAGATTGAGCTAGTGGATACAAAAATAATTTTTTGGTGTCATTTCCATTGGAAATTAGCATTTTTCCTAACTTGTAGCCAATAAAGGACTCAACAGTAACCAACCATGGGTGACTAAGGATGAGAGGATAACCCCTAAAATTAATCTTCAATTATAGGACAATAAAGTCTACTATATATTACCAAGAATCCATTGTGATAAAAAGGTCATCAATAATTCCTTCAAGCTTAATAGTTGATCTGTCAGCGATCTAAAAGATGGTAGGTGTTGGATGAAGAGTGGTAAGAAATAGTTGCTGCATGGTATCCATGATCATCATGTTAATGGATACACCCAAGTCAATTAAAGTATTTGAAATGGGTTGGATATGGATGCTAACATTAACTACAAGACTTCTTGTATTAGAATATTTTGGGGGAACTATATTTCCTAACATAATATCTACTAGTTAGCTAATGACCTAGACTATCTTAGGATCCTTCTTCTTTATTCTCATTATTTTCAAACATAGCTCTCAAATAATTTTATTATAGATAGGAAAATCCTTTATTACTTGAAAGAGTGGGATTTTGATGCTCACATTATTGTATTGTCCTAAGATATCAAATTCAGGCTCTTGTTTAGGACATGATATGCTCAATCTCTCTAATAAAGGATGATTGTTAGTTTTTTTTTGATTTTTTGATGGACTTGGCTCAAGATTGGATATGGGTGGCTATAGATTAGTAAGGAGTAGAGCTATTTCAAATTTATCTATGATTATTGGTGAGGTGGGTTATGGAAGAACATGACTTGAGCAAAGTTGAACTTAATTAATATCCAAGATGTATGTTAGATATTACATTATTTCAATGGATTATGTCAATTAAATTGACTTATGGGTAGGATTAAGGATGGGTTGTGTGGGTAATTAAGTGGTTTGAATAGGCTTTTGAGTGTTTGAAATTATGGCTTATTATTGTGGTTATTACATCTATTAAGGAAATTCTTGATTTCCTCTCCATTATTATTACCATGGATTACAGGGATAAAACTATTCCTAGTTTTAGAATTTTAATTGTTGAGGTTGTCCATTTTGTTGCATCTATAACTAATTTTGGGGTAGCTAACAATTTTTTTGGGACCAATTTATATTGGGTATATTCATCCAAGAATTGTATTAAGGATTATTTGAGAATTAAGAATTTGTAAACATAGAGTTTGATGGTATACCTAGTCTTTATATCCATAGTTTCTATCGAGCCATGAAAAATGATTGGTTCTCATCTTCTCTTATGGCATTCAACTCTACTATCTCAATATTTCCCTTAGTGATACTAGCTACCTAAGCTTTCATGGAATGGCATGTGTAATCTACCTTCTTCTTTTTGTATTAAGGGCAATGGGTGGCTAAGGCTTTCTTAGTACCTTCTTGATTTCACCGTGTATGTAATGTATCAAGATGAGTATCTAGGTGACTAGTCATGTCTTGCTTCATATCCTAGAGAAGGTTACAAACTTCACATTTAGACAATTCTTTAGTAGATGTTGTAAGAAGGGTTCTGCCCTTACTTTTTTTCATGGTTGATCTAGAGTAGTTCTTACATAGAATTGTTAGTTGATCTAATGGCAGTGTAGAAGCATCACCACTAGACATTAGATCTAGTGCCTCCAGATAATCATATCTTATTAATTTTAGGAATATTAGCTTAACTAATTACTTTTCCATTGTAGTTTGCTTGAATTTTTTCAATTTGAATAGAAATCTTTCCATATACTCTTTTAGTGTCTCATCATTAACTTGTGTCATTTGAAAAATGTCATCTCTCCTATAGTTTTTGCCCCTACAATAGTCTTGGTATTTCATTATAAAATTCTCCTTCATTTCTTCCCAAGTAGAAATGGCATCCTTTACAAGTCTCATGAACCATCTAAGTGTTGCATCTTTGAGTGTTGCTGGAAAAAGTTTGAGTTTGTATCATCTTGATTATAATCATAGTCAGGGCATAAGATGTTGAACTCAAAAATAAATGTATCTATATCCTCAGATGTTTTTCCTCTAAAGGTAAGGAGGGTAGAGTGAGGGATATTATTCATGGGTGAATTTCCATTAGGATTAAGGATAAGAAATTTTAAATTAGTAGACTCATTGGTAGTGTTTTCTTCCTGGTGATCTCCCATGCATACTCTTTGTGTTGATAGATGGGAGGTTGTTGCTACCTAACAGTCAAAATTGCTATCAATTATTTTATTTCATGGGTTGTAAAATATGGAGAGTTTATATTTTTCCTTATTAATGTATGGATTATTATACAATGGGGATAGTGTGGAAGTTTTAAAAGATTTTTCTAGTGTCTTAATAAAGAGTTTTTCTAAATTGGAAGATTCTATTGGCCTCATGTTTCTTCTAGGGGAAAGAATAGCTTTGAATGCCTCCTTAGTAAGAAATTTGGGTGATGAAGGGAAGCTAACTTTATATTCTTAAGTATGAGGTGATTGGGTTGGAATTCTTAGAGGTGGTACCTATGGGTCTCTTCTAGGGGTATGAACCTCTTCAAGATCTCCAACTTGTGCTACCAATCTAGCCAAAAATTATTATTTATCTACCTCTTCTATTAACAACTATGAGTGATCTTTAGGAATTCCTCCATGTTCCTTAGATGATGTAGGATGTATTTTGGATCTTGTAATAACATTTGATGATTTAGGTAAAAATATTCCTATATAGATCCATTTGATTTGCATATGTCAACCACTTTTTTTTTAAAACTTTTTTCCTACCCTCCTACATAGGGTTAGTAATATGGGGTTTTTGACATTTCCACTTTCCTACTTGAAAAAAGAAAAATTTAAACTATGAAAGTGGGAAATATTTAATGTATAAGAATAATAATATTTGAAGAAAATATTAAACATCCAAAAATAATTGCTATCAAGATTAAAGATTACAAGTGTGTGCCACCCTTCCCTAATAATGACGTCAAAAATGACTAGAAACAAATCAAAAATTGCATATGCTTCACTTGATAAAAAAATAAGGAGAGTAACTATGGATCTTTACCTTCTAATTCATTTAATTGTCAACCTAGGGACATAGACTTGATAGGGTGATGTCACTGTATGTGAACACTCAATCTCTAATTTGATATTTTTCTAATTGTATCTAAGATGTTGAAGTGAATTACATGAAATGCTTGAAATGTAATATAAACAAAGTATAGTAAAATAAATGCTTATGAGTGGAAGCATCCTTAATTTAATTTGAGTAAGAATGTAAATCACACAATTCAGAAATGAAACACAAATGCTTAAGCAAATCAAATAACATGCCTAGCTAATCAAATAGGTTGGATTGTTACTACAACCTTCCAAAGGGGACCCTTCCTCCTTCTAAATCCAACTTCAACCCTTCCTCTTAAAACACTAAATTGAACTCAAAATTACTCGCTCATATTAATCAAAAGTGAAGAAATGAATTAGTTTATGAAGTTACAATCATAACTACTTAACATAATGTACTTCTAACAATCTCTATTCAACATATACTATTTTATATCTATATCTCAACTATGCTACTACATATTTATATACCATAGAGAAGATTATTTTATGAATATATATATATATATATATATATATATATATATATATATATATATATATATATATATATATATATATATATATATATATATATATATATATATTCTAAGATACATTTGAATTAGGATAACCAAAATTGGTTCCTTTCACTAAAGACATCCTTCATGTGAATCTTATGACTTTGTTGTAGGAAAAATAAGGTTATTTTTTATTCAACTACTTCCTTATTGAGCTCCATAGAGGTTAGAGTCATTTCAATGATTATTTTAGAAGAGAATAAAAATCTGTTCATCCATGATTTTGGTCATGTAGTGGCTACAAGATGGTTTGTGTAATGAGATTCCTTTTGTTGTATGATGTTCCATGCTATATACCTATTTCTCCAAAATATCTTCAAAACACATTTATAGAAAAAATATCCTAAAGCAATAGGCAACCATCATATATTTAATTTCAATACAAAATTCTAACTATTCAAACGAGTTTGAAAACATATTGTTATATGGATTATGAAAGTAGGAAAGTATATGGAAAATTGTTTAAAAGCATGGTAATCAAACAAGATGAGTACAATAGATAGACACAATAATAAGACATTTATGGGGATCATCACTTGGCATAATGGATCCATATTTTAAGTATTCATGGTGAAATTTTATCCATTTTATCTTTACCATTTTTGGTGCCTTTACTCACACCAAGCGGCACCATCAACTAGTTATCTCATATGCATCCTCAACCCATCTATCACAAGTAACATCTATGGTGTTTGTGAATGATTGTCCATCCTCCCAAGAGATTATTCCTTAATTTCTAATTTCTAGGGTCTCAATACCTTGTGTTATGATGATGATGATGATGATATATATATATATATATATATATATATATAACATATATATATATATATATATATATGGTTTATTTCATCTTTGATATCCATGTTCTCAACATAGGGGGTCCTTGGTCATTTAAAAGAGTTATGGTTACTCTCTCATTTCCATTCTCAAAAGTCATGTATGACCTTTTGAAACACATATATACATTATTTTCATAACACCATGGCCTTTCCAGAGGCACTGGGTAGTTTTCCTACACTGCTAACTCTATTACTTCAAAGTCAGCCCAAAGTTCTATGCCCATCATATCTACAACCACACTTTTTATAATCTCGATAGGCTATGACCATATCCTATAGTCCATGAAGAGAACATGAGGGGAAGGTCTCAATGTTAGGATACCCATTTTCTCCCAATCAATCTTCATCAAGATGTTGACCTTAGTGTCTATGTCTATAAGATCCTCAAAAACACACCAACCATCAATAGTAGAATCCAAAATTTATTGTTTATATTCAACATTTTAAGTGTGTCAGACTTCTTTTTACCTTTCCATGTATGGTGAGGATACCTTGAATTGATTTTGAACTACATGTTTTAGGAGTAAGTTATTTAATAGGGGTAGCATACCCTTATTCTATAACAGGCATATGATCTTGATCAATTCTTGTATTTTAGCCTCTTGACTATCCTAATTATTTCACGTTGTAGTTTATACTTTTATGTCTTGTGTTAATTATAACTCCAATTATAATTTTTGGATTACACTCATAGCTTGTTGTAGTAAATCCTTCTGGCATGTTAGGTCTAGATAAGGCAAAACTTTTGATTTAAACTATGTTACACATTCACTATGACCCTTATCCTCATACTTAAGGTGTAACTCAAGTAGTGGCACAATTAGTGGCTTAGTGGTAAACCTATTTCAAGTAGACATCTATACCTTGACTTCCATTGGACATGTAGGGTTTACCTTTGGGGTCTATTTTTTGTCTTCTACTCCTATATGATTATTCACATGCCCTTGTCTTCACTAAGACTTCCTTGGGTCAATTTTTTTAATGGTTAGGGTAGTATTTGGCCTTATATGGCCGTCAAAATACCCATAAGTGGGATGTGTAGGGAAATCATATTGATAATGCTCTATTAATCCACATTGATAACATGAGCATGGTAAGAGCCTTCTACCATTGCATCCTTCACCTCACCCTTTAGCACCTCATTACATCCCAAAGTCTAAATTATTTTGTCCATAGATATCATTCCCTTAGTTTTTTGCCTCCCATAATGGTTCTATCTTGTCATAGACCCCTTTTCATGTTTTTTTGCATTTTGTCAATCACTTGATAGTCAATATTATTATGGGTGTAAGAATCACAAAAATGACAATAGGTTGATGTGTTGACTTAGATAGCATGCTAAAGTAAAGGATAGTTTCCAATATCATGCATTTCTTGACATAATTTGTAGCTTATAATCAAATCACACACATTCCTCTATTGGAAACTAGTTCTATTATGACCTTTTACTTTTCATTTAATGCACCATAATCCAATTTAAGTGTCATGCATAGAGCTAATGTAAATATTTTATAGGTAGGATGCCATAAATGGAATCTATACCTACATAAATGAGATGGTGGTGATGTATACACTTTTGACTACCTCATATATAAGCATGGGTTTAAGAACTTCTTGAGGTTCTATAAAAGTTTTCATGGAAAGTTCCCTTTAAAATAGCATGAGAAACCCCCCAATAAACCATTGGGCATGTTGAGAAGGGTGAATATCATATAATATCTTTGATAACATAGTTTTAAATCTTACTTTGTATAAGTACACACTCTCTATGAGTCATTAGTTAATTTATTTAAATGTGGTAATGCTCTATTGTTCAAACTTTGGGATGTCAAACTCCTTTAGGAATGCACCCTTCAAGGTATCATAGTTAATCATGGCCTATTTGGGATCAAATTATTTGTAACAAGTGTGGGAATGATTATTTAAAGTGGTTGTAAATTGAGTAAACTTATGCTCCTACTAGGTTACACCTCACATTTTCCACTATAATTCATACTTCAACACATGTTCTATAGCATTTTCCATGCCATGATACTCTGGGAGGTGCATAGATATTTCAATGTAGATTTGATATGGGGGAGAAACTAGTATTTATGTCTCTTATCCCCTCTATTCCTTCACTCTTAATAGTGGTCCTATTCCATCAAGGATGTTACTTGCTCCTCCTAACATGTTTCCTCTAGTTCCTCCACCCCTAGTAGTAGGTGTTGGTCCCATCATTCTTGTTAGCATAGTTGATGTCTCTAGTGTTATGATACTTTTTTGTTATTCCAAACCAATTCCTACTAGCTATTACCCACCTTACATTTTTGATATTGGTTGTGTTGATATGTTTGCATTCATGTTTTTTTATGGTGATCTAGGACTCAATGGACTAGAGATAGTTGTGCTCACCTCCTTATACATGATAAAATGTTCAATAACAAAGTTATAATCTAAAGATATAAAACATATAAGATTTGAGGCATTGGTAGGGTCAACAATCACTTTTATACTATATTCAAGTGGGGTATCTAGTACCTGAGTATGCACCATATGTTCAAAGGGGGTAGGTTCATCAAGCTTATCTTTACTCACCAAATTCTATAGGAAATCAATAAATTCTAGACCAATCAAGTGTTTAGCTTATTCCATTACTTCATTAAACCTTTCATCTTTGCACTGCTATTTTTCAAGAGCCCCATGCCCTTCCCAATCACTATAGGTCTTATCAACACTTTCAAGTTTGATATCCTCCATTAATGGCCATCATCTCTAATTATAGTCTTATTTTCTAAGCTCTCAGGGTCAATTGGTCCATCTCCTTTCATCATGCCTCACCTACACATCCCCTTCTTATCCTTTACATAGCTCATATGTGAAAGAATTTTATCCTTCAATTAATAAAATTTCAAAACCCTAATCAACCATTAAGTTCTTAATTTTGGTGTAAAACTTCTTCATGAAATTGCCTCTAGAGTCATAAAATAATTGGTACTCCACTTCCTTAGGGCATAAATAAGTTGATATTGAAAACTCAAGCATGTAGCTATTCAAAAATCATTTCCACCATTTATCCACCACTCTAGTCCAAATAACATTCAGGGTCTCAATCTTCTCTAGGTTTTCCTTTGTCCACTCATACCACCATCCATAGCTTCTTCTTCTATGGGTTGAATATGAAGTCAACCACTTGTACAAATTATCAAGTAACTCATAAAAAAGATATTATACAAAGCATCATATAGGTTATCTAAAACCCATTTTATTGGATTATGTCCTTTATAAGATGGATTATTCTATGCAAAACTATTTTCAACTTGGTGTACCAAATTCTAAATGGTCTTGAGAGAAATATGGTACATCATCCTATCGCACCATCACACCAAAAATATTCAACACGAGTCCTATCAACAAAACTAAAATGTTGGGGTTTAGTAGGGATTTTATGCAAATAAGTGCAAGTATAGGATAACTTATTTTTTGCTCAACATTTATGCACTCAAATATGTTAAAATCAATTCATATAAGGCATAGGACTTATACACTCAATCAAGGTACAACTAAGAAGGAACCAAGCCCACATTAGGATCATTATGCATTAGCATGAGGATTCAAAGGAGGGTTAAAGTAATGAAATGTTATCTTAGTTAAGAGGAATACCTATAGGCACATGCCTATTTTAGGGTAACCCTAGGGTCATATAAGATCTTAATGGGTCATAAGACTAATATAATTCAAGTTGTCATCCATAATTAAGATATGTATATTAAATAAAGCTTGGGTTCACAAGTGTAAATCTATACCCATTTTTCATGTAGAATGATGCTGACATTAGGGAAATATAGAAACTCCATTAAAATGTAAAAGTAGTGAAACACATGAACTTCAAATCAACATAACTAACTAAAATATGACATAACACAAACTCACTTGCACCTGATAATAATAATACTAACATGCAAACCAATACAAACCCAAATGTATTTCAAAGAAATACCATTACCAATTGTTCAAAATCTAGAATAAAATTTTAAATACAAAAACATACTACCCATATCCTAGTTCACAAGTGAGCTTGGGCATATATAATTAGATCTAGGGTGGCCTCCATTCTATATCTAAGCCTATCTAAAACTTTAGGCAACATTAATGGATGCTAGAACAAACTCTCTAAGGTGTGATTTCAAAACCATTCTACCAAATCCTCACATTAATTCTCTTCCTTATCTCTATATCTAGCTCAAGCTCTTTATATAATCCTTTAGGAGCACCTTTGCTAGGGTGGAGGTTATATGTAAGCACTAAGATAGAATTATGTCATTATAATGGCTAGCTCCATGATCCTATGATTCTCATGCTCTACTTGTCATCCTTATTTAGATCTTCATTACTGACCAGATTATTTGGGATTTAGTTAGTAGTCAGCCAGTTGGCACATGTTTTACATTACATCCTTTAGCTCGCTATCAAAACTTTTAGGCTAACTACTTGTAAAAATATCTAGATGCATCAAGGTGGATGTTAAGTTGGCAAAAAAACTCCATCAAACCAAAGTTATGGGCCCAAAAATTTCTTATCACTTATTCCTTATATATACATGTAAATGAGATTCAATTTTTAAATTCAATTTTCAATTGTAATCAGACTCAAAAATTGGTTTAATTTTTAAAATTTAAATCAAGAACAACATTAATATAAAATATAGAAATGATAAATACTTATGTGTAAATTCATTGTAATCTCCTTGTGTAATCTTACTAAGGTGTTTACAAATGTAATTTTGAGAAAAAATAATAATCATAAATTAGGTCTTTGAATAATCACCTTGTCAAGCCCTTCCTCACTTTTAATTTTATTTTCCAAGACTGACTTGATTTTTATCTATATAAAAATGTATTATTTGTGCAAAAACAACTAATATCAAATACTACTGAGTCCTTGTCTAATTTCCACCAGATTCACTTAATCTATTTACAACTTTCATATTGTAGAAACAAAATTATCATAATTGTAATGAATTTTGTATCCTCTAAAACAATGAATATAAAATATTATAATCATTGATATGAAATATTATGTAATATATCCCTCATGATAATTTCAAATTTCATTAGAATTCCAATTAATGTTTATATGCAAAATTATTTTTTAATGAAAAAATAGTTAAAATTAAAAGAGATTTGATTTTAACAATAACACTTATTCCTTAGATCTGAATGTGTACTACGACCTTATAATGATTGGTTGATATTTATTGCTTCCAAAATCAAAACATTATTAATAATTAGAGGTCTATATTCTACACAAGATAATAAGATTTAATTGTTAATTGATTAAATTCTTCTTAGCCTATTTAAAATAACACAATTACTTATAATACAGAGGTCTTCTAAAATATTATGAATATTATGAATTAAGAAACCAATGGGCTTTACACATGTGTAATGGGAATGTGCCTATGAATCCACATTATTAAATTAAGACTAATATTAATAAAATTCTCATATGCCCTTTATACAGAAACTATAAATTAAATGTATTATGAGCATAGGGAAATAATTTACCATGTTATGCCCCATTACACTAACATATTAATATTATTTTAAGAATATTATTAATAAATAATCCAATATTTATATCTTCTATAAAATGGACATGTTCCCCTTCCACATAATCCAAGAGTATTGGATTTTTAAGTTATAACATTAGACTTACGTTGATAGTGTAGAATGGGCACATACCCAAATATCTATAAAATATAAGCACATCATTAATTAAAAATATAATATTCTTTTAATGTTTAGGATATTGGATTCATAATGAAATATGTGAAAATTATGTTTTTCAAAATGGACATGTGCCTATTCTACACAAGCCATCTAAATTATGAACATGGGTTTGAGTATACCATAGAACCTTAAGATAGTATCATGGCATCAGATAGATACATATGCCATTCATGATATAATATATTGTACCTAACAACATCCTATAGTGAGCTAGAACTAAAATGTATAAGCACAAGGATGAGATGTGTCTTTATGATATTAAATTTGTATTATTGTATTTAGTATTTAGTATTATTGTATGAGATGGTTTCCATATTTTTGTAACAAAAACTCAATGAAGGGATTCTTTAATGGATTACTAGACACATTAGTATGTTTCATAACCTTTCAATAGTACCGCAACATCATATATCTACATATGTCATTTGTAGCATAATTAATTATAACTAGTGGTATGCCACAAAAAAATAAACTTGGAATTTTTTTAACAAATTCCATGTAGACACTCTAATTTATGAAATAAAATAGGGACCCACTATTGGTTTAATATCCCATTTATTCTATTCCAATCTTTTGTAGAATAGGAACATGTCCATTCTATACAAGATAAGAAAATATGAAAATCCACGTGGTTTCAATTTTTGTAGCACAATCTTAATGGGGGGATTCTTCAATGGAGTACTAGACATATTAGTATACCATGAAACCTTTTTATGGTTCTACAACATTATACAACTACATATATCATTCATAGTATAATCAAATATAACTAATGGCATGCCACAAATAATTAAACCTGGAATTATTTTTTAAAAACTTCCACTCAGACAACTCAATTTCTAAAATTAAATGGGGACCCAATATTTATTGAATACCTTGTTGATAGTATTAAAATCTTGTGTATAATAGACACATGGCCATTCTAAATAATATAATAAAATGTGAACATCCACATGGTTTACATTTTTTTTGTAACACAAAATCGATGGGGGGATTCTTCAATGGAGTAATCAACATATTAGTATACTATAGAACCTTTAGACAATACCATGGAATCAAATAAATATGTATTTCATTTTCTATATAATCAATTATAACCAACAACAAGCCACATATAATTAGACTTGGAAGTTTTTTTCAACAAATTCCACTCAGACACCCCCATGTTTAAAATCAAATGGGGACCAACTATTACTTGAATATAATTTTGATAGTATTGTAATATTATGTAGAATAGGCACATGCCCATTTTAAACAAAGTAAGAATAATATGAACATCCACATGGTTTATATTTTTTGGTATCATAAGCTCAATGGGGGATTCTTCAGTAGAGTAATGGACATATTAGTATCCCTAAAAACCTTTTGACTATACCATGAAATCAAACAACTACATATGTCATTCATGATAAAATTTATTATAATTAGTGGCATTGCACAAATAATTATATCTAGAAGTATTTTTCAATAACTTCTACTCAGAGACCCCAATTTTTGAAATCAAATAGGGACCCACTATTACTAGAATATCTTGTTGATAACATTCCAATGTTGTGTAGAATGGTCACATGCCCATTCTAAATAAGATAAGAATAATATGAACATCCACATTTTATAGAATGGGCACATGTATCATTTTATTCACTTATGGACATCCTTGATTACAATGGCTCAATAAATTCTATTAAATAATAAAAAAATGGAAACAATCTTATTAATAATATGTAGGACTATTTTGTAAGATTAATTTGAATTTATTTTTAGTGTCTCACTTTGATTCCTTGTCATATAATATTTTTATCAATTTTTTAACATCATCTCTTAATTTATATTTTTCACTATGCATATTATTAAAGTTATTTTAATTTTTTTTTATTACTTGTAATACATTTGGTCATAAATAATCATAATAAGGAGATGAGTGTAAACTGAATCTATTAATCATTTTCTTAAAAAAATAATTCATCTTTGGAACTAAAATGTATTATTTCATATAAAAATCTAGATATCTATTAATCACACAATATCTAAGGCATATGTATGTGACCAATCAAATTATATGGCCACCTCTTCCTAAAAAATATTGTGATTACCATAAATGTCATAAATCATTGAGAATAGCTTAAACTCATATTCATCATTTATAGTTATATAAATCCTTGAAAAATATTTTAATTCATGTTTTTAATGCTTTTTATATAGTATTGGAACACTTCCAAGAAATAACTATGCTTCAATGATGGGGACAAGAAATATATAATAAAAAAACAATACAAGTGAATAGATATGTAAATATAGTTTTATGCCATTTTTATTACAACATTACATAACTCAAAAATAATTAATTTAGGGCTAGGGGTAGATGGTTTTTTAACCGTGTAAAAATTTTACTCAATGTGAAATCATTAACAAAAACCACTGAATCAGGGCCAAATTATGCTTAGTGACCAGCTCAAAATTTTAATTGGATTTTGGGGCTTGTACAAAATTAAAACCTAAATTTTGAAATATAATAAATGAAATAGTCCTATTAATGTTATACACATTTAATTTCATTTTATATAACCATTATTATCTCTATATTACATTAATTTGTGAAATATTTTTCACAACATATAATACTATATCTATATCATTGGCCCAAGATTAATTCATATGGTAACATTCCCTATGGAATCATCAATGAGTATTAAAAGTATGCTATATTCAAATTAGTGATAAATTATGCCAATACTTTATCAAACACTGCATTGAATTTCAATACATGTCTTATTTTAGTAACATAAAAAAACATAAAAATTAATCACAAAATTTTGGTTGCCTTGGTCATAAATTTGTTTAATGTACTATATTTCTCAAAATTTTGATTAGATTTTTTTGAATAAAAATTAAACATAATACATACTGAAATAATATTTTTTAGAAAATTCAAGTTGTATGTGCACTAAGTAAATGATTAAAGAAAATAGCTTAAGTCAATACGATGTAGACCCAGAGTCACATGATAGATTGAGCTATATTATTTAAAGTTCAAAGGAGCTACATAATTATAGTATAATATTAAACTATATTGTAAAATGATATGAAGCCAAATTTTACACTTAAGATTAAGTTTCTAGACTTAGAAATAATTTATGAATTCTATCAACTTCTATGCAACATGTCTTAGATCATAACATCATGAGATTCAAATTTTCCATGTCTCACTTCAAAATCTAGAAAATTATATAATTTCAATGATTTTGAGAATACAAATGTGAGAAAGTAGACTTCTTGAAAGAATAATCACTAATATTAATATAAATAATCACTAGGAATAATAAACTCACCATTATTAATATATAATGAATATTCATTTTAACCAAAATTAAATTACCAAAATGAATGGATTATATCCATGACTAGTTTGCATTAGATCTCCAAAAACATCATAGTTAACTAAAAGATTATTGTCATTTTATTTTTTAATTTCAACATATCGATCAAGATAAGGAGATGAATTTAGAATTTATAATTTGAAAACAAATATGATGTTGAAATACCATTTGACTAAATATAAATAATCACCATACTATTAATTTGTGAAAAAATGTAACATTCTCACTCTTCATGACCACATGTCTAGTAATGAATGAACCCTCTATTAAATGCTAAATCATACCAAATATCTATCCATATTCACACCTTAGCACAAGATTAATAACTCAAATATAAACATTTTAATCTCTCACATTAATTTTACACCATCTAATTAAATTACAATAATGATGATAACCAAAGTAATTAATCATCATTAATGTTAGATGCCATAAAAGAGTAAAAGTAAATTACCAAAATGGTAAGATTATATTTATGACTAGATTGAATTGTATCTCCAAAAACATCAGAGTTAATTAAAAGATGATTTTTATTTTATTTTATAATTTAGATGTATCAATCAAGATAAGGATATGAATTTAGCCTTTATAATTTAAAATTAAAAGTAATTTTGAAAAATATTTTGACTAAATGTAAATAGTCTGCAGACTATTAATATGTATACAAACATAAAACATTCTCATTCTTCATTATCACATGTCTAGTCATGGATGAACCCTTTTATAAATGGTTAATCATACGGAATATATATCAACATTGACACCTTAACATAATATTAATCAATCAAATATCAAAATTTTAATCTCTCACATTAATTTAACACTATATAAATCATTTGCATTAATGATGATACACAAAGTAATGAATCATCAAGAATGTTGAATGCCAAAAAAATAATACTTAACCAAATATGTATTTCTTTAAAAAAAAATTAGTTTTAATACTAGGGATTTTATCTACCAATGATGCTACTTGAATGGGAAATTGACATGATTCATCATGAACATAAACTATATTAATTATCCTTTAGTTTATATATATATATATATATATATATATATATATATATATATATATATATATATATATATATATAAACATGTAAAGTAAAATTGAATATCATCATATATAATTTAATATCTCACATTAAACACATGTAAAATATGAATTAATGCCATTAATCTATGTAAATTATGGATCAACACTATTCTAGGTAATAAATATATTGAAAACACATTAACATTTAATTTAGTTTTTAAAATAATAATAGTTTAATACTAATTTGGGATTACTAATATTTTTTGAAATTTAGAGTGGGTGGACACCCACTCTAATTGAGGTTTCTCAAGATAGACTTAGTGAAAAAGGATGAGATACATGATTTTTGTCACTCATCCTATGTAAACTTAGTTGAACAAAACATGTAAAGATTTTTAGATACTAACATATAATTATGGGTACTAATATGTAGTCATAAGTATATAAATTTACCTTTTGTATCCATTTCATGTCACTCCCACATATAAGAAGAAGAAGAAAGAGTAGAGAAAGGAGAAGATAAAGGAGCTACCAAAGATATCCCTAGGAAAAGAGGAGGAGTGGATCTTGCTCTAGAAAAGGTAGAGCTTGGATAAAGAAACTCACTAAGAACCGATCAAAATAACAAGAGGGAAGGATAAAGAAAAAAAGAAGTCTAGGACAACAAGCTGGTAATCTACTTCAACTATGAGGTGTCTAACTAGTATCTTCAATGTTTCCCCTCTATGGGTCTTTTTGGTTTCTTTTTGTTAAGTTTCTGGCTAACTTTTGGCTGGTGACTTTTAACTATTCATGGCCTATGTTGCTACTATATTTTTTTTATTCCTATTGCTTTTAGTTGAATATATTCCTATACTTTTTTTAAGGGCACATGATCCTCTTCCTATTATATTAACCATATCTCAAAGAAATGTATAATATTACTAATAAATATGATGTGCACATCATTATGTTTTGTGTTTAAAACCATTTTTTATTAATGAATTTTGAATCATGTACATTTATAATTATCTTGGTTTTGATAATCATTAAATAGAAAAATAAATAAATAAATGGGGGAGGAGCCCCATAACCCTCATTACCAAAAAAAAGAATTTGTACCTAAAAAATTATAGGTTTACTTATAATAGATGATTTTTTGAAATAATAATGTGGTGGTAGTTACAAATTTATTTCCATGAATCAAAATTGAGTTTATAAATATGATTTGATAATGTATATTAATGTGGATGTTTATTTATATCAAATCTAAACATTATATGGTGGTAAAGTAAGTACAAATATAATGTGGCATCATACATTTATAAACATAGTACATGCTATCAATAATGCTTTGTGATACCAAACATATTCATGGTATCTTAAAATTTTAATATTTTTTTTAAAAGATAGATATTTAGGGTTGAAGGTGCTCTTGCTCGTATAAAAACTAGAGAATATCATGAAATAATTGGAAAAAATGAAAATATTGATGATCCAAACTAATAACAACTCTTTGCAACTTAAAGGGAAGTAGATGAGAGCCTCAACAAAATATATGGGACAAAATCTGAGCATACAATAAGATGGATCAATATGAAATATTGTTTAAGTTATTAGCTTAGATGTTGTCATATGTAAAGAACTTGATCGATATTCATTTTGTGGCATCGTGCACTTTTCTCTTATTACTTGCCTATATTGGAATCTTAAATATTAGTTATAGATTAATTACAACATCATTATATTAAATATAAATTCAACACAAATTCCCACATATAATGGTTTTAAATACAAAAAACTTAAATACAGGTTTCTTAATATACACTAATAATTCTATATTTCAGTGAATCTATATTCAAATATTTATGCCAACATAATTTGTAGAGATTTTAACATGGGATGGAATTTATAATACTGATGGTATTGATAAATATAAATATATTATAAGGCCACTTACATTTCATATGAATGTGTATATCTAGGGTTAGCTTAGAACTTGATTTAGCTACTATCAAATGGAAAACTACTTAATATACTAATTATAATTTTTACAATGTTGGAGAAAGTTTGAACATCAAATAAACTATTGAGAATATTATTTCTACATAGATCTTGATTCAAAACAATGAAGATGTTAATGGTCAAATGGAATGTGTAACAACCTATACCTGATTCCCTATGTTATGCATTAATTTTAGGCTTACTTATATATATATATATATTATTCATTTAATTTAAGATTTCTATGTTACCAATTTCAATATTAATGAAATATATTCCATGATTCAAATCACAATAAGCCAATAATTCATGGTAATTATAGGGTTTATATAAATATATTTGTTTTTTATAAATATATGAAAATAAATATTTAATAGTTGAGCACATGGACAAGCAAAGCACACTTTATCCTGGCATAATATTTCACCAAAAAATCCTACCATTCTGGGATTCATTGTATCTCATGCTCATAAGGGGCTCATGTAAAGTTACATTATGCAAATTTAATTAAATCCACCCAAAAGACACTATCAACTACTAGCTATCTAATTATAGTCCCTCAGATCTATTTCCTTTTGACATGTCCCTCTAATTTTTTTAGCCTTCATGTTAAGGCAGTGATTTTATTTTCTTTGACGTTGGTACTAATATGAAAATGAGAGCATACTTTGTCAAATAGTATGAATATTTAAAAGTTTTTTAATAATATTTATGACACAACATAATGTATATGACTAAAGAATAATGATCAATTTATTTTGTGTAAGAATAACTTTTTAAGATATCTTAATTATGTTATATTTGTTTTATATTTGTTTATTTTTAGTGTTACATCTTTAAGGATAAATTACATTTTGTTTTTAATGAGATTAAGTCAAATTAATATATCTAATTTCAATCTAATATTTATAATCCAATCGTGCAATAGTCTAATAAATCTTATTTTTCACTAAATTATAAGAGTTTTAAATTGTAAAAAAAATGTATTTATAACATAAATGTCTTTAAACAATAGGTATTAAAGTGGCATCAGGAAATTATTTAAATAGGGTTTTCTTAACTTTTGAAGTGTAGTCTTGAATGAACACTTGTCATAATGTTTTTCCATAGTCTAGACAAAGCTGCCCATCAAATTTAACTAACCAATATCTATCAATGTAGTATTATTTTATGTGATTAATTCATTATACATCATTAAGTTCTAATAAAAGAGTCATTATTATTTTTAGTTAAATCTCATCAGTTTAATATTCAATCAAGATGGAGTTTTAGTTTGAACTAGGGATGCCATTATGATATATTTCATATTGGATAATCTAAATTGCATAGGAGCTATGAATACTCAATCTTGAAAATATTTAGATTACAAATGGAAATTGAAATTGATTTGAGATTGTATGAACTATGATGGTGTTACATGTCCCTTCTATAAAGTTGTGAGTATCACATGGAATAACATCACAATATTACAAATAAAATAACACTAAATTTTTATCAATACATTTTACGTGCGTCTTATGATTTATATTAGTGATAATGTGATCCACATGGAATCATTACACAGAGCCATGTTGTTACAAAAATTTTGTGCTCACCTTAGTTGGCCTAATGGTGAAGGACATGTGATCCCAAAAGGGATGTCAAAAGTTCAAACCATATAGGGGTAAGGTACACACATCTCATACATAAATCACATTAATGTGCCTCCTACATGCTGGGAGTATGAGGTGGTACCATATGATTTAATCTAAATTATAGACCGTAACTAAAGTATTATCTAATATTGTGGACCTTAAAAATATATCATTATTATTACTATCCTTTACCCATTTAAAACATTGTAAATGCACTAAAGACTGAGATTATGATGTGTGGCATCATAACATAAATTCAATACCATTTATACTTTTGTTCTAGTTGTTACCCATTTCAAAAAATTTAGTGGTAGTGTAAGATCAATACATGTGACATCATCATGTAAAGTCAAGTTGTCACATACTTTTATTCTTTGGAACTTTAAACTAGATTCTTAATTGAAAAAAATTCTTGTGGCCTTATGTATAATTATCACATGCCTATCCTACACAAGTTTTACTATCTTACCCAAGATTGCATGTTTCTTCCTTATTAGGGTCTTACTATAAATTAGCTTCAACTTGAGTTCTTTTTGTTCTAAATCTACCTTGACCATTGTTTTAATGATGGTGGGGCTAGGTCCTTTCCTAAAATGATTCAAGCTTAGTTTCCTTGTCTTGCAATGGGTGATGAAATAATTTCATAAGATTATGTGGGTTGTAAGGATTTTTATTAATTATCTACCATAATTGGATCACCCACCTTTCATAGGGGTTATGAATCTTGCCATATAACTTGAAATTACTATTATTATGTAGCTTAGTAAGTCTTGTAGCTTTGACCATTGATTAAAATAAGGGATAAAAACACCAATATTGGCCATGATATCTACCCCTTTATCACCTTCTCTATAAATATGTGATATTGAGATAATATTGAAACATTGTAAGATCCTTTTATAATACTCAATTTCTCTTTGGATAGACCAAGTGGGTATAATTTTGCTCAATTTACCAATAAATATGTTCTCATCAATAAACATGTTGTTACCAATATTAAGGAACCTACCCAATTAATACCAATAAAGATGTTGTTACTCAATTTTTTCAAGTGTTTCAAATATATTTTAGCTAACAATATTTAATAATGATAATGTTCCATTATTTTTATGATAGTATGTTGAGATCATATTTGCATCGAATGTTATTTATTTTTACATATCACCTTGCTCACCTGGTCTTGTTTTTATATAATACATATGTATTCCTAGAAACACGAATCCTTAATACATGATACTTAAATTGCATTTAATAATTATTATACATTTTTTATTTCATCTCACATTTATGTTTAATATTTATATCTAATAGGTTTTTATATATTTTTACTTTGATATGATGCTTATTTTTTATCCTATAGCATCAATGCCTCTTGCATTTGGAGAAGATGATTATATGGACTTATTTTGAAAAGGAACCAAAGTTGAATAGGGTAGAGTGTATCCAAGCATAAGGATACTACATTTAAAATACATGGGAAGATGATTTTTTATTATCAATTTTGAAGTAGTATTGGATGAAAAAGTATAATTGCCTTATTCAATTGATAGATTTGAATCTTTAACATATGTTAATAAAAAACAATACCACATTCCATGGAAAGAGTGTGATTTTTCAAATCATACATATACATCCATACCCATAGTTCATATTTATTACATTTTTGGTGGTTTGGAGGCTTATAGTGCCATAAAAGATGTAGATTCTAGTGATGATAGTGAAAATACCATCAATTATATAATATCTAAAGATATAATTGATTTTATAATAAGAAATGCCATTCTTAAACATTAATGTTCTAGCAAAGATTTTGTAAATCATGTTATAAAATATCATAAAATTCATGAAGAGATATTAAGACCCTTGATTTTTTTATAATGCTTGAGAATGTGGTAAATTTATGTTTTGATGGCTAAAGAACTCTACAAACCATTAAATTAATAGTTTGGAAAATTAAAAAATTGGTTTTCCATCACTTAAGAGGCACCCTTATTGTTAATAAAAGTATTGCTCAACTAGATGGTTCATACCTTGTACATATTGGTGAACATAATTTGAATTTATGGGGAGTTGTTATCATATTGATCCATTTGTGCTCATCTAAAAGAAATTATGTTATAGAGGGAATAATTACAAATGTAATTAAAAGAGACATGGTACAATATAAGGGATTAGAATACAACACTTTGGTTTGAATATTGATATAACATTTAACCCTCTTTGCAAATGATTCTCCCTATCGGTAGGATCTATCATACAATGGACTTATAGGAAATTGGCCAACATAAGCAATTATCCTCTAGATATGAGATTGAAACAAGTCATAGATGAGATTGAGGTGAGCATGTGGGATGAATTATAAGATAAATAAATAAATATTATATATACAATTTATTTTGATTCCACTAATTACAATCATTCCAAAAAAGTGATTAGAAGACCTTATAATTCTAAAAAATGTCATAAATTGAATGCCCTTCTACCTAGGTCATCAAATCCAAATGTTGATGAAGGTAGAAAAAGGTAATTTTTTTGGATGAAGTGGAGATTGTGAAAAATCATTATTGAAAATATGACTATCTCAAAAAATTACAGCTATCTTCAATTACATTTCTATAGCATAAAATTAGAGACATGAATGAATAAGATAGAAATAATTATGTTAGATGCATTCACAAATGCCATATTTAATGTGTTGACAAATATATGGAGACACATAAAATAAAATTCAATGATATGTATGTCTATAAAAATTTATGTCACAAAGCTTATAGGTACCCAAGGATCACCTTATATAGTCATAAAGTAAACTAGATAAATGGTCACATACATGCAGTAAATGGTAACACTGAGAAAAAGAAATAGAGGTCAAATACCACCAAAATAGTCACTTGTACATCAATAATGGTTGAGATAAGTTTAAATATTTCTCTAAATTTCACTCATTGTGTAGGATAGGATGGATTAAAATCTCCTCAAAGGCTATATCTCATATTGTATACCCATAATTAAATGCAAAATATGTGTAACAAGGAGTTGGAATTGTTGAAACTTCCTAGTATCATAGCCAAGTTTCAACAACATAATGACCATAATATTTCCAAATATTTTTATTTCAAGGAAAAATTTATTTTCCAAGTGTGATGAGTGTAAAAATATATACAACAAATATAGATGCACCACATGCCTATACACACTCAAAACTTGAAGAGGAATAAACATGGCATAATGAATACATTCAAAGTTGTCATGTACATTACTACACACATAGATTATAATCATGTGAATAACCTCATGGATTATTGAGGATTTTTCATGATAAAATGGATAAAATGAAAACTTCCATATCAAGGATGGGAAAAAAATCAAAGTCAATAAGTAATGTTAGAAACCTCCTAGTTACTTTGGCTGGTATGCTCACACATGGACACAAGACTTGGAGTTTTGGACACTTTGGCATACCATTTTTTAAACTTGGAAAAAAATACATATTCACATCATTTTATTTCTATCTCAAGAAGCTTGAATAACCCATCATTGATGTGTATGTGGATTTATTATATAATGATGGATCCTTCAAACAACCATTGTATGATGTACTATTACAAAATGAAGTATTCATAATGTAGAGGGGGAAAGGAATTTTTTTTCCATGATGAAGAAATTAATAGTGTTTATATTACAAATCTTCATTCATAAAATAACCACTAATCCTCTACTTTCAAATGGATAATGCTTCAAGTGACAATAAGAACTGTACCTTATTTTCATTTGTGTCAGTTTTAACAACAAGAAGGGTATTCAACATTATGTATGTAAGCTTCCTCCCATTGGCATAAAACCATGAGGATATAGATGGGAATTTTGGAATATTATAAATGTTGGTATTAAAACTAGACACATTTTATTTACCACATATTTTGGAAACCTACATAACATACCAAGATGGGTCAAGTACATTCACTCCTTACCTTATTGAGGAAGTGTATGAATTTAAATCATTAATGGAGCCACACTTTTTGGATGAAATACACAAGATAGTGGGTATTAGAAAACCTAATATGTTCATTTTTTATGTTTTGGATGACATACTAATGATGAAATATAAATCAATAATAAAATATCTGCAATGGTCTTGTCTAATCCAAATCTAACATACAAATAATATGGTGGATGAAACTTTCAAGAAGGGGGGAATCCTCCTTTACAAATTTTCAAATAACTCAAATAAATGGAAGATCTAGAAAAGGGAATAAAATCATATATTGAACATTGGGGGAAAAGTGCAATAGGTGGAGGTAGAGAACATTGGCTTCTAAAGATAACATATTGGGAAAATGTTTGTGTGCTTTGGATAGACCATTTTAAAATTGTAGTAGGATGTCAAATATTTATTTTTAGCCATAAATAATATGAGATAATGACATATATGACCAGATAATAGGATCCATTCATTTCCAAAAATAAGACTACATTAATGAACATATCCCAAGTAGTAATGATATTTATGTTGGGATTATTTATCGTAGATCTAAATAAGCATTTAATCTATTAATGGATGTGTATGTGGGATAGATTATTATAATACGACTAACAAATGAAAATGAAAATATATGGATGGGAAGGGTAGATGGGGATATTTATGATAAATTTAAAGGTGATAATGTCGCTAAAAAGGTAAAAATTCAATATTACAAACCCTTAGGGAGAGAAGTTGGTGAAGAATTGTATCAAGATTATTTTACACTTTTTAAAACATGGATTAAATTAGATGAAATCAAATAAGACATTGATGTGGATAGTGTCATCTGGGCATGGACATCAAACAAAAAATATAAAGTTAGATCAATTAAGATTACTAAAAAAGGACATAAGGCCATTGAATCATATAATGCACTACTTGAAAAGGGTAATAAATACTAAGGGAAACTATTGAAGGTCATAAATTAATATATGATATAATCTTATCCCAAGATGTGGATATTTTGAAATTTATATTCCAAATCAATATCTAATAAATTGGCCTTAAATTTTTTACCATAATTATTTAATATAAATTGAATATTGATATTCATTGTTTATATTTGACTATCTTCTATTCAGTCATTTTAGCCCCAGTTGTATTCAAGATTATTAATATTGACCCATTAATGAGGTAACCATATTTTTTATTAAATATGAATGTAATATTAATACTTTTTTGAGAATAATAAATTTCATAATTGTGCAGAGCTAATTATATATATATATATATATATATATATATATATATATATATATATATATATATATATATATATCTAGTAATATCATTTAAAAAAGACTATACATCCAAAAATGAAATCATAAAAAATAGGGTGTAAAAATTAATCACCAAGATAACCTAAGGTCCAATAACTAGTATAATATTAAAATATTAAAAACCCACATAGTAGTGGCAAAAATAATGGAAACAAAACTTAGGAAAGAGACAAAAGTCATACAACCTATTTAGAAAAACTAATGTCCATTAGAATTATTTTAGGTGAAGCATCATCATCCATAGGATATTTTTTTACCATAGGTCCCTTATGCAACATTGGTCCCTACTAAGGAGAACATACAAGTAATAGGAAAATTTTAATCTTGTCTAGAATCATTTGAATTTTGGAATTCTTGACATAGTTCCTCAAATTCTCAACATTAGACACTTTACTAGAATCAATAAAATTTTAAATATGAGTCATGATATTGATA
This sequence comes from Torreya grandis, assembly GCA_037957365.1. Lineage (NCBI taxonomy): Eukaryota > Viridiplantae > Streptophyta > Pinopsida > Cupressales > Taxaceae > Torreya > Torreya grandis. The sequence continues at coordinate 669,226 of JARHVA010005356.1, read as the reverse complement.
ATAAAATCATTCACTTATTTATCATAGTCATTGAACATACCTTGATCACTGTCACCTTGACCATCACCAACCATTACAACATCATTAGAAAAAGCAAGGGAATAAAATGAAGGAGCCACCTATCTAAAACTAGCCTAAGGGGAGATAGAACTAGCATTAATTAAATCATCCATCACCTCCTTTAGAGCTGAAAACCAAGTATTAGTATTTACCTTATTATAATTAGAAGATCTAAACCACTTAAAAAATAATGGTCATCAACTTGCTCAAAAAAGGCATCCTTCATCAACTCCCATTCAAAATCAGAGAAATGAACATTAGATATAGAGTCTTGAGTATCTCTCTAATCTAGCATTTTAGACCATTTAGGAAAGCCATCATTGTCCAATAAGAAGATAGAATAAATATTAAACATCCTAGTCTATAGACAAAAAATTAATTGATCTTGAGGAATCTTGAGCTATAGGAAAATATGCTAGGAAAAAGTCTAGAGATAAATTCAATGTCAAAATTAGTAATGAACCTTGCCTAAAATTGAAAAAAATTCAAGTTTCTTTGTTTCCAAATGAACTAGAGGACTTTAGTAGAAAAAAACAACCATAATTTATATAAAAATAAATTAATCTTCCTAGGATAAGACACATAACCGAAGGCAATATTGTACTAAGAAATGTCATAGTTAGATAAACAAGACGAGATTTTAAGACAATGTTTCCAAATATTGACAGTAAAAAGACAATAGAAAAACACATGATAAAGAGTTTCCAAAACCCAATAGAATAAATAGTAAGTCTATAATTTTCTAGATTTTGTGATGATAAACCTAACAACCAACTTATTAAACAACAACCACCATCTAAAATAAGATTTATTGGGTTCAAGATAAGAAGCCCAAATAACATGAAATATATACATCCATCTAACCAAGGGATCACAAACATGACAAGAATGGTTAAGGGTGAGGAAAGGGCATTTTGTAAAATCAATATTGTCATGCATCATCTTAGTGGAATAATAATATAAAGGTGGGTCATTTAACCATTTAATATTATCCCAAAACTCACTTTACTCATCAAAAATAATAATAGTGTGAGTATACTGAAGGGACTTAAAAAGGAGATTAAAGTTCCTTTCCTAAGAAGAAAGAATGTGATACTTGTTGTAAATCTTAACCCAAGATGCCCAACCATCATGAAAATAATCCATAAAGTTCTTAAGGCACTTTGAGTACCAAACATAGGTAGAGCATCCACTAATCAAATCTAGAGGTCATATGTTGGTATAAAGAATCCACCATATTGACCTATACCCACGACACCAAGCACCCAGACCACTAAAGTTAAAGGCATCAATATAAGGTGCTTAACTAATTCCCATGCTTTCCATATAGAATTAAAAATAGGATAACCTGCTACCTTGACAAAAAAAAAGAACTAGTCAATAAATAAGAGATGTGTAACCCTTTCCAGTTTGATTTACCTTTAGGGAAACCCAAAGAGATGTTATTATTGATCAAAAATTTCCATGGTTCATCACCACTCAAAATTATAACAATCCATTTAACTCTAGAGTGATACCTTAAAGATATAAATATATCAACCCCAAACCACTAAACATTTGATGGACAAAACCAAACTTCTAGGCCACTAGATGTCTTTCTCTATTACCTCTACCATCATACCATAGAAATTCCCTTTTAATTTTTTGAAGCATGTCTATCTGAGCTTTACTAAACATCTTTCAAGAGGCATAATATACACTATAATAAGAAATATCTTTTTGACACTCTTAAATATGCATAGGTAGAAGCAAGAGATGACCATGACATTTATAAATATTCTTATTGATATTTTGATATAGCCAATTCCACATATATTTAAATTTAAGAACAAGAGAAAATTGGATACCTAAATATCTAGTCAAGTTGTTAGGTCCTTTCCACACCCAACCAAATCCAACCAATTATTATGGGGGATTCTCATTCCAACCAATCATAAAATACTTATGAAGAACAACTTTAGAACTAGAGGAAAATAATTAAAAATAAATCCTAGAATGAACTTATTTCAAATTATCCTTATTATGATCAACAAACAAGGTAGTGTCATAATGAAACAAAACATCAATGAGTTAAAATTTGTTTGTCAAGTAGAGGCATTTAATAAGGGGCCCAACCATATAGCTTATCAAAATATAATGCAAGGCTTTGATACAAATAAAAAATAAGTAAGGTACCAAAGTTAAACCTTGTCTAATATATACTTGAAGCTAAAAATACTAAGTTCACCATTCAATTCAATAACAATAGAATCAAATCTAAAAATAACATTGATCATTCTACAAAATATATCATGAAATCTAAAAAATTTCAACATCAACTCAATAAAAGGCCATTCAATCCTATCATATTATTTTTTGAATTCAATCAAGATCATCCACACATTATGATTAGAGTCAAAGGCCCACTGTATACCTTCCCAACTTGAGATGAGATTATCTAGAATATATCTTCCTTCAAAAAAACCTATCTGAGTCTTAGAAATAATAGAGTGAAGAAAATAAGACAGCCTCTCTAATTTTTTTCTCATTAATATTATATGAGACATTAATGAGGGTGATAGGCCTCAAATTTTTGACCTAGGTGTGGTCTCTATCCCTAGGGATGAGCTTAATAACCCCTTTGTTAATATCAAACCCTAAAGAGCCTACTTCAAGGGATTCATTATACATAGAGAGACATTCTAGGGAAATCCAATCTTTTTTAACCTTTTAAAATTTAGAAGGAAACACATCAACCCCAAGTGCCTTATCATCCTTAAGAGAATCAAAAGTAGACTTAACCTCATATAGGGAAATTTCACTATAAGAAAAGGAAGTAAGTTATTAAGATAATTTTAAAGGGATAGACTTGGCACATAAATCTCTACTTTTAAAAATCTTGGGCTCTACACCAATATAGAGGAAGAGATTGAAGTAGAAGGGAAAAAATCCAAATTTATCTCTTTAAGGTCAATAGATAGGAAACCACCATAGTAAATCATTTGAATCTTTTTTTGGAGATATTGGCCTTGAGGAACTTGAAGAAAAACTTATACCCTTTATCACCAAACTTAAGCCAATTCAACTTAGAATGAATTTGGGATCCTTGAGATATGAAGTCTTAAAGCTGCCTAAGCTATTGCTTAAGCAATGAAAGATAATTTAGAAGTTTATCATTACTAGGGTCATTTTGAATAATGAACTTTGTAGAAATTATCTTTTTTAAGGGAAATAAGATACACTTTCCTTATTTTCTTAGATTTAAATTGACCAAAAATTATATAAAAATTCTTAAAAGGTCCATGCAAGAGTTCTACCCATCAATAGTGGATAAGGAATTTGAGGTCACTTTGCTAATATTATAGGAAAAACAAAAGCCATCTCTAAAATTAGTATCTTTTAGTTGAGAAACATTGAATTTTTTCAACCCCTTCTAATTTAAGGATTTATCACTCCCAAAAATATTCAAAGAAACCTCAATCTCAATCTCATTATGGTCAAAAATGGTAAAAGGGAGAAATTTTATAGGGTTAGAGCTATCTTCTTGTTGAACAAAGAAAAACACTTATTCAAGTAGAATCTTACAAACCTAGAGTATACCCTCCTATTTTTATGTTGGTTATTGCACCAAGTAAACAAAATGCCTTTACTTTGCCTTTTCTACTTTTTTAAGGGGTGAATAAACTTATGTGTCCTTTTATGTTTAGACCAAATAAAAATCTTGTTGCCCTTCTAAAGCAAAAAATCACCACCCTGATTATCCTCTTTTTCCTCAACCATGTTAACATATCCTTCAAAAATCAAAGGAATATATTTTAGGTTAGAGGAAAACAAATTCCATAGCTATGATATATATTTATAGTTTTTTAGGGAGTAAATATTACATAGTCCAAAACACTAACCATTTTTTCAGTGATAATCCAAATTTCTTTTTGATAAGGAGATAAATAATGATTCAACATAAATTTAACCCATTCTAGATGCACAAGGATATAATAACCCCTCTACCTTTAGGATGATTAATGGAAAAATGGGGGCCCCTTGGCCAAATGAAATTAAGAATAGAGTCAAACTTAAACCCACCAAATTTAATTTATTGGATAAAAAATCAAGATCCTCTCTCGATTGCCTAAATTTTCTAACAATGAGATTACAGTGACACAATACCCCTCACATTATAAATGATACCATTCATAAAAAAATAATAGTGGGTGGGGATACTTAGGCAAACCTAAGGTATTATCCCATCCCTTATCTTGATAAATCCTTATAAAGCAATGAGGGACATTGTTCTCTTTATGCTTATGCTTCGAATCATCTTTCGAGGAAGGGAGCCCATTTTTTTGCTTTTTACTTTCATTCCAAACCATTGGACAAGGAACTAAAAAGTGTTTGGGATAGTTTTAATTTTTTAAAAATATCCTTTAATATTACCTATATAAATGATTTTTGTATAAACATTGACCAAGGGGGTAAGGTCCTTCTGATTCCCAAGGACCATGCTCTTAGAAACTAACTCAGGGAAAACCACCATGGGAGAGGCTATTTTAGGGAACTCTTGTAAAAATGGTCTTACCAAGATATTAGGGGCATAGGAAACCATTTCAGGGGGTTCATCCCTAATGAAAATTTATTCTTATGAAAACCTATGTTAGAGGTACAATCATTGAGAATGGGGTGAATCATTGAGCCTAGATAATTTTAACTTCAATTCCAATTCATTCAAACTCTCAATCAGTCAATACATAAATTCATGATGCATAGATCATTCATAGTAATGAAAAACAAATACAATTCAATATCAAGCACATAATACATGTCATATGTGGGAAACCATCTTGGGAAATAAATACCACTCTCAAGCTTGCAAACACATGGACTACTATTCTATAAATTATTATAAACAAGAGATTGATCAACTCCTTTAGAATAAAAAACCTTGATCATGTCCTCCTAACCAAAGATATTTAGTGAAACACCTATTCCATAAGGATCTCCTACCCCTAAGATGATCAAATCCTTTACACCACTTACCTTGATTAAAATACCTATTTTACAAGGAGGAATTACCCTTAAGGAAGATCAACTCCTTTAAACCCTCCTTTGATAAAAACACTTCCACCTTAGAATTAATGTCCTCAACACCTAATGATCGATCTATAGATATTAATATTCTCACCTTTTATCATTAACTTTATCACCCATTATATCTTATTGGCCAAAGAACATTACATACTTTAACCAACCTACAAAGATCAATTAGGATACATTACATATCCCAACTAACCCCACTCTTCAACTCTACATACTCAATGCATCCTTCATAATAAAAAATCTATCATAGCTTCAACAACATGAACATATTGTCATACACATTATCCACACACTGATCATGATTTCAATCCATCCATAAAGCTCTCATAGACACCAACAATCCTTCAGTCATTCTCAAGATATCCAAAACATCCTTTTGAATCACTCTAGGCTTCTTTACTCATTATCAACCTATAAAATCACTATTACACCATCAAAAACATAGTTCCTCAATTGTTTCATCCTCAATTGTTATCAAACTATAAGTCATACTCATAGTCGTCAATTGTCTCTACTCATTAACCCAACCATTGGGTACACTTGGCCTCTTCTCTTCTTCACTTCAATGCTCACAACTCTCAAGTCATTCAAGTCTACTACACACAAAGTATATAATCCAACACATTTGGTTCCACTATATTAATGGAAAACATGAATTATCAAGTCAATAATAATCCTTGTTAGACAAACTACATGCCTTCCCCCTTAAGATATATTATATGGGTCACACTTAAGCACAATCCCCTTTGAAAATAAGCCTAAGTCACTTTTTAGTATTATATAGACCCATTCATGTCCTTAACACTTATCTAAGAATAATAAGAACACATGGCCATTTAAAAACACATAGGTCCACTCCTTATGTCCCCTAAGACATCCTCAAAATATCATAGACATCTTAGATCACCTTTTTGTATGTTTAATCAGCTCAAATAGAGACCATATACACAAGAACACCATTATCGAATATGCAATCAACTTATTAAGCATTATTCATACTCAAGATAGATTCATCACACCTCTATAATACTCACAAAACATCCCTATGGAGTCTAAAACACTCCCCAATATACAATTCACTATGAAACATTGAAATAGCATGTATATGAGCTTGAATATCCTTCTTGGGTCACTTACAAAACAAACATGAAACCATAGATAACTTTGAAGCTCAAAATATTTGTTTTACACACTTTTAGATCATCAAATTAGGTTTATTAGATGTGTCATGGAGTATTATTCATATTTTATTTTTATATCATGAACAAATACATTTTTTAATCAAAATATATGGTTTAAAAAGTATATACTAGTCTTTTCTTCACAAATTCAAATATTCAAATGCAAACGGTCATAGTTAATCTTCGAACTTAATACTTGAATCTCATGAAATCACTACTTAGATTGAATATGCACCATTGATCTTGCCTAAAATTTAATACATAGAACACTAAATCTAAATGTTAAACATCTAATAGTTGACCTCATATCATGCAATCTGGGAACTTTGGCTCAACTTGATTTGTCTATCTCTATGCATCAATCAGGTTTTTAATAATCAATGCTCACTGTTAGATCAATCTATATGAATTCTTGATTACTGTTGGATCCTTATATTATACCTTTACTCAGTCATTAAACATCATGCACCTATCCTCATATTTATACCTCCTGACATCTTGGAGCCACATGAATTATTGATCTTGTTCATGCTTTAACACTTTCAAAAATTAATAAGTATGGGGATCCTATTAATATACATGAGTAGCCATTTTCGATCCTTAATAACTTCTTTTATGCTTCAACACAAGATCTCAAATTTGGATCAAATTATCTCCTCATATAGGAGAATACAAACATGTAACACACTACTCATAAAACCCTCACACATGTGAGATATAATTCCATTAAATTTCCTTCTCAAAAACTTTTGTCATGGAGCCAACTATGTCAAAATATGTCTAGGAGACTAGCTTTGCTCCTACATACATTTTACCATACTTTAGCACATGATCTCAAATTTAGTGAAATAATTTATGCTCAAAACTAAAAAAAACCCATATGATTGTATTTTCTTAACACATTCACATGTGTAATATATAACACCATTAAAATGTTCAATTAGCTCTTTCTACCTCATTGCAAATTTGGCTAAGTATGGCAAAACACAATAAAAATACTTGGGAGCCTAAATTTAGACATTTATATCTCTTGATGCATTATAATTTAAATAAAATAGGTCTATAACTAAACAAACCCATATGATCACCTTATTTTGAAACATCCACATGTGTAAGAGCTTCCTTCATCAAACTGCTTAATTGACTCTTTTTGGCCATATTGCAAATTTGGCTAAGTATGGGAAATAGTGAATTATATCTTAGAAGCCAAATTTTCACCCTCATATATTTGAGTACATTTCAATGCATGAATTTAGATTTAGTGTATAACAACTAGGTACTTCTATGATCATAACCATATGACCATCTCCCCTTAACTAATTCACATGTGGTAATGGTCATGTCATCAAACTACCTACTCAGATATTTTGCCACTAGACCCAACGTGTCTAGATGAAAACTATGGACAACTAGATTAATACCACATATGCACACAAGCTATCACAAAAGATATAACATCTTAGGGACCTTTTACACATGCTCTAACCACCATACACATACCTAAACATATCAACATTGAATATCAACCAAACCACCCTTAAACATACAAGAAAAAGCACCTTGCACACTTTGTCATTATCACTTAGGCTATCAAATCACTTCATCCACTCACCAGAGCATATCCATGACACCATCATGACATCATAATCACAACTCTCTAATAATCTCCCCTTTTGTCATTGATGTCAACAATCATCAATATAGTAATGTATAGATCACCTTCTCTCTCTTCAAAGTATTCCCATAATAGGAACTTTCTCCTTAATAAAAAATTTCTCCCCTTTTGACACAATAATAATGTTAGAATAAACTAATATTGAGTACTTGACAAGACTAAAAAATAAGAAAGGACCATATTATCAAGATGATATAAACTCCCCGTTACTTTAAGCCTACTTCTACTTGTCTTAACAACCTCCTCTTGCTCGATGTCAACACTCTCTTCAATCAAGCACTGCAACCAATGAAGAAAGATTATAAAAACCATATAAATTTGATATAGCTCATCAAAAAACATTTTAAATGGATTCCCAATAATATCTCTAAGCAATTGCACCTTCTGATCATCTTTAAATCTCCACACCATGAAGAACCACCATGCAAGCTTACTAGCCTTCTTTCTCAATAAACTTCCATGACCACAAACTATGCATATGTACTATACAAAAAATGAAACATGAATTGAATCAACCTAAGAACATACCTTTAGATACTCATACCTTACTCTTTTGGAGAAACTGAGCAAAAAGCACTCTTCTTCAAATTAGGCCTATCTAGCCTCCTTGTAGACTTATCTAAAACTTGTAGAGCTAACAATTTTTAGTAGACACATCTTCAATAACTAAAGTTTCATATCTAGAGCACTCTTATATTCCCCTCAAGCACACCAAATTACAGCAACAAGCTCATCCTCTACAACATACTTTGTTCACAAACCAACTATCCAATTAGGCCTCCAACTTGATATAATCTTGAATAACTTGAGGAACATAAATGTTAAAATCTTTATGAATCTTGATTTTACAACCCATTTCACCCACTAAACATATTAAGAATCAATATACCTAAATTTACAATTCAAACCACTTTTCTAACATAACCCAAAACCATAGAATCTCAAAAACAAACAAGGTCAACAAACCTTATTTTGGTCAATGCATACCTTTAAAACTACTTGCACACCTGAAGACACCCATCACACACTTATAGATGAAGATTAAAAATTTCATACCTTTATGAACCTATACATAATATTATACATTTTAGGCTTGCTCACCTTTAAACTAAAACTAGAGAAAATAGAGAGCACTCAAAAATCCTCAATTGGCACATACATAGCTTAAGACCTTAGAAACACCTAGAGCATACCATAAATAAATACATAGAACTTTATGAGCACCAAAAATTTCTTGACATTTTCATCAACTTTGGTAAGCCACCTAAAACTAACCATCCTGACTCTATACTATAGCTCCTTAACAAGCCTATGGAGCAAACTCATGAAGTTATTTCTCCCCCTTAACCAATGACCTAATATCAACACAAGTCTTTGTGTAGATTGGCACTATGATATTGAGCCCATAAAATTATTTTTCCACTAAAATGAGTCCTTTAATAATCATAAATAGAAACATCATCTAAACCATAATACTTTACCATGGTGTGAAACCAATATTTGCCCACAACTCCTCATATTCCTTTTCTTCCTTGGTCATCTAATACTTAAAGTTCTTATTTTTATTTTCTTTGGATTGACTATGAGAATTGGTTCCTTTTCTATATCAATTTCCTTCTCTTATAAGATTGAATTGATAACACATGAAGACAACATAAATTCATAACATACCTTTTCATTTGAAGAATCCACCTTGTAGTTTGGAATCTCATTACTAGATACTGACAATTGATGTTATTTTTAGGAAACTTGCTCAATAATAGTAGGATGTTTACTTAGATATATAGACACTTCAAAACTAGTCTGAACTAGTACTTTAGTCTTCTCCTTGAGTTTTATCTCTTTATTTTCAACATGAGTAGACCTTTTGTTTTTCTTTTCTAACTAGACAGTTGACACATTCTCTAGTTCAAACTTGTCAACAAAAACTCTTAACTTTCCTTTATTTCTAATTCTTTTTCTATCTTGGGAAACAAATCATCAAGAATCTTGGACTCAATAGAGTTAGTCTCCTTAGTCTTTACTAACTCAAGTCTCCACACCAAAGTTTGATTAATTTTGTATTCTACATCCATCTCACCTACTTAATCCTTGAGTTTATCCTAATTTAAAACATAGCCTTCTAGAGCAACTTTCTTATCAACCTTATGACTATAAAAATTGGCACTGATTACCTTTGGTTTCCACACCTGAGTTCATCCTTTTTCAAACCTTCTGGGAGCTCTATATCCTTTGACATACTTTGAATACCTTTTATTACCATTTAAATAAAATATAGCAATATGTTCACTCTTATGACAACTAAAACAAATAACATCATTCAACATACCTCTTGATTGATCTAAGTTATCAATTCTAGAAAGACCAATTACTTCTTTTTCCAAGGCTCCATGAGGATACATTCTTGATTGACTTCCCTTTACAGTCCTTAGATATATGAACATACTTATTACATGTATAACAATGACCATGAAATAAACTAACATACCTTGCATCAATAGGTTGTCTAATTGACTTTCTAACATTTCTCTTCAGGTTTGTATTCTTCTTCACTTGCTTAGGCTTCTCATGTTTCATTTAGATCTTGTCCAAATTGACTATAACAAGATCATGCTCATTTTTTAATGACTTTATTTCAACCTCTAGATGATTGCACTCATCTTCTTTTGATTTTTGATTTTAATTTTTAGTTCTTAAATAATCCTCAAGAACATTGATCTTCTCTTCGTCCTTTTTGACCTTTTTGCCCATGTCTTTCCATCTATATGCCTGTATTTCAATAAACTTGAACTATTCTTGATACATCTTTTCTTCTTTGCTTTCATCTTCTCTATTGTTATGAAAAGTTTTTTTAATCAAATAGGATGTCCTTTTATTTTGAACATAAACTTGTCTTGGAGTCTACTAGCTGAACCTTGACATCATTGATAATATTATCATTCCTTTTTGCATATTTATTCAAATTACATATCTACTCTTCTAGTGCCTTGATCACAAACATCCACTATTGATGTTCTTTCTTCAACTACTTAATAATTTTTGTACCTACTTAGGATCACCTTAATCATTCAATGCATGCATTCATGAGGCATGCATCATTCATATAAATAAATAATAAAGATAATGAAATATCAAAAACATAACACATGTTATAGTGGGAAACCCTCTTGGGGAAGAAAACCTACTATCAAGCCTACAAACACATTGATTATTGTCCTATAAGATGATTACAAATAAGATATTGATCAACTCATTTAGAACAACAAACATTGATCATGTCCTCCTGACCAAATATATTTATTGAAAAACCTATTCTACAAGGAGTACTCACCCCTAAGATGATCAAATCTTTAAGGCAACCTTCCTTTAGTAAAATACGTACTTTACAAGGATCAACTACCTTTAAGGAAGACCAACTCTTTAGACCCTCTTTGGATAAAATCACTTCCACCTTAGAACTCATGTCTTCAACACTTGATGATGGATCTATTGATATTAATCTTCTCACCTTTTAGAAACAAACCTATCATCCAACACATCCTATTGGCCAAATCACATTACATTCTTAAAACAAATATTGATTAAGACACACTACATATCCCAAATAACCCCACTCTTCATCTCTCTACACTCAATACATCATAATAATAACTCTATCATAGCTTCATCAACATGACCAGATGGTCATACACACTATCCACACTTTGATCAACCTCTGATACTAGTTGTAAATCTCTCACAGACACCAACAATCCTTTGTTCATTCTCAAGATATCCAAAACATCCTTTTGAATCACTTTAGGCTTCTTATCTTATGCTCAAGATAAAAAACATTATTCTACCATGATAAACATGACCTATAGGTCATAATCATAGTCCTCAATCTACTCTTCTCATCAGCCAAAGCATTTTTTATACTTGGCCTCTTCTCTTCTTTTCTTTAATGTTCACACTTCTCAAGTCATACAAGTCTACTACACACAAATTCTATAATCTAACACATTTGGATCTATAATATATAGAAATAACATGAATTATCAAGTTTAGAATAATATTTGTTAGTCACACTAAATTCCTTCACCCTTAAGACATCTTATATGGGTCACACATAAACATAGTCCCCTTTCAAAATAGGCTTAAGTAAAATTTAGGTCCTATGGAGACCCATTCAACTCTTTGACATTTCTCTAAGAATTATAAGAACACAAGACTATTTAAACACACATAGGTCAAATCCTTATGTCCCTTAAGGTATCTTGAAAATATCATAAACATCTTAGCTCACCTATACATATGCTTAATCAAATCAAATAGAGACCATATACATAGGAACACCATCATAAAACATATAGTAAACTTATTAATAATTATTAATACTCAAAATAAATTTATCACACCTCCAAAATACTCATAGAGCATCCCCATAGAGTCTCCAATAGCTAACTCACTATGACACATTAAAATAACATCTATATGAGCTCGCATATCCTTCTCGTGTCACTTGCAAAACAAACATGAAACCATAGTCAAATTTCAATCTCAAAAAATTTATATGTACACACATATAGATATTCAAATTAGGTTCATTATATATATTATGGAGTCCTCTTCATATTTTATTTTTATAGCATGAGTAAATTCATCTTCTATCAAAAGATATGGTCTAAAAACTAGACACTAGTCTTTCCTTAACAAAATCAAATATTTAAATGCAAACAGTCATAGTTAACCTTCAAACACAATACTTGAATATCATGATCTCACTTCTAATATTGAATACACACCATCGAACTTGCATAAGATTTAACACATAGACCACCAAAGACAAATGTTAAACATGTTATAGTTGACCTCATCTTGTGTAATCTAGGAACTTTAACTTAATGCACTCCATTGATCTCTATGGATCAATCAAGTCTTTAATGATTAATTCTCACCATTATATCCATTTTTAAAAATTCCCACTCACGTTTGGATCCTTATCCTATACCTTTGATTAATTTTTAAACATCATGCACATGTCTTTATCTTGCTTCCCCTTGACGTCTTGGAGCCATGTACACTGTTGATCTTGCTTAAAATTTAAGACTTTAAAAAATGACCAAGTATGGGGACCTTATCAATATGCTCGAGTATCCATTTTTTATCCTTAATAACTTCTTTTATGCTTTGAGGTAGGATCTCAAATTTGGACTAGATGATCTCCTCATATAAGAGAATCCAATCATGTGGCACATTACTCTTAAAACCATTAAATGTGTTAGATATAATGACATTAAAGTGCCTTCTCAAAAAATTCTATCATAGAGCCAAATATGTCAAAATATGTATGGGAGACCAACTTTTCTCTTGTATAACTTTTATTGTGCTTTAGTGCATGATCTCAACTTTAGTACAAATCATCTATGTTCAAAACTAAACAAACCCATATGATCAATTTTTTTTTAAACATTCACACGTGTAAGATATAAAACTATAAAAATGCTCACTTGGCTCTTTCTACCTCATTACAAAATTGGTTACGGGAAAACATAGTCAAAATGCCTAGGAGCCCAACTTTGCACATCTATATATCTTAATGCACTACATCGCATGATATAAAAATTAACACAAATAAACTAGGTACAAAACTAAATAAACCCATATGATCAAATTTTAAAAATTCCACATGTGAGATATCTTCCATCATCAAACTTCTTACCCAACTCTTTTATCCATATTGAAATTTTGGCTATGGGAAAATAGTGAATTCTATCTTAGAAGCTAACTTTGTAACCTCATATATTTGACCACACTGCAATGCATGAATTAAGAAATGGTACATAACAAATAGGGGATATTATGATCACAATCATATGACTATCTACCCCTTGACTCATTCACATGTGGAAATGGTGATGTTATCAAACTACCTACTCAAATTTTCTGCCACTAAACCCAAAGTGTCTAGATGAACACTATGGACAACCAGATGAAAACCACTTATGAACATAAGAACTCAAAGCATAAATAAATTCTTAGGTAACTTTGACATATGATCCAACCACCATACTCATCCTTAAACATCTCTACATATGTCAACACTGAATATCAACCAAGCTACTTTCAAGCATATACGAACAAAAAACTTACACACTTTGTCATTATCACTTAGGCTATCAAATCACTTTATACACTCACCAAATAATCACCATAACACCAACATGACATCATAATTAAAACTCTCCAACAATCTACCTTTATAAAAAGTAATAACTTCCTTTTAAACATCACCTCCATCATCTTAAACTAGGCAGTCGAGGGATAAATATTAATAGATGGATGTATAACACCCAAGCTATCACTAAATGACAAATTAGAGGTAGAGGAGGGATGGAAAAATATAAACTAAAGCTCCACTGAATAGGTTTTTTTGGATAATCATCAGAGTATAACTCCCCAAAAAGCTTCTCTAAAAACTCATCACTTGGGCTAGAAGGGGATACATGGCCTTTATTAGGGTTGAAGTAAAAACATGGATTATACCTCATAGCAACATTATCTATAGAGTCAAGAGAATGACGACTGGGAGAAGAAAATTCACAGGGAAGAAGGTTCATCTATAATTTATTGTTATTCACATTCACATAGTTATTGAGAAACATGCAATTTTATTAAGCTGACCATCCTTTTTACAAAAAACATGGGCATTAAGGCCTCACAAGCCCTTAATAGAGCACAAGAAAGTAATTCCTTCAAGATAAAATACTAAAGTTTCAAGAAACACATCCAAGGGTTTTAGAGAGATTAAGACCTTAGCATTCATATGCTTTAGGTATCTTCTAGTTTCTTATAATCTTAAGACCCCTCCTAGGGGATTGATGGATTATGAAAAGATAATCCAAAACTATATAGGAACCTTTTCAATATCAACCCATCATGGATCCATTTTAAGGAATAAATCAGCATAGTCAACTAAGGGGTTAAATAGGATGGATTTAAACATAAATTATCCAACATTCCATAAGGATTTTCTAATGAAGTTTATTTACATGTTTGATTTTTTAAAAAGAATAATAAAAATCCCTTACTTAAACATTTTGTAAAATGTAACATAGATACCCATTTTTCCCACACACAAAATTAATCTAATTATTAAAAAAAATCTTTGAGGGTAATATATATTTTTTTAGTCACATAAATAAAATACCAACATTATTGAGTTGGGTTTCTTTCAACTATAAATACAGAGCCATTGATTCATTAGGGCATAAATAAAGGGCATTTCTTGGGCAAGGAATCTTACCTCTTTTTTCTATGTTGGTCTTTGGGGCTAAAATTGACTGGTTCTCCATTGCAAAGGATAAAATGGGATCCATCTAAATTATTTTATGCTCCCTCATATCATGAAACTTTTATAAATAATTTATGGCCCAAACCTAGTTTGTCCTCCTATTTATGACCCAAATCTTTTACAAGGTTTTCCAAAGAACAATTATTATTATGTGCTTGGGCACCCAAGGGGTCATTAATGTTTCCATCCTCCAAAAACTCATTCACATGCATAGTAGATTCTCTCTCGACTGTCTCCATAAAAACTTACAATGAATGCCATGAGAAGCAATATTTACCAAAGTCAACACACAAATCAAGGAAAGATAAGTAAATGGCCAAAATAATCAATAAAGAAAAAAAAGAAAGAATAAACGTAAAAAAATTAAAAATAGAACATAAATCTACCCAAAATGATTAAAAATGGAAATTTGAAATACTAAGGTAACAAAGGTGGCCAAGGCTAAAAATTAGCAAGAATAAGGGCTTGAAGCTCATCAATGGAGGAAGACTATTCATATTCCACTTGCAGATCTCTAAGACACCTCTTTAAAAACTCATCCTAATAATATATTTTGATAATTAATGTTGAAGTATTCAATAAAAATATTTTTCATTTACTATCAATATTCTACTTAAGTTCATAGGTGATATACTAGTAGTGATGTAACACTATAATTTTTAGGGGTTATATCATACTAAGTTGATGATATGTGTTTTTAAAACACAATAGAAGTTATTGGTATGAGGAGGAGAGGTTTATGAAGTATTTACCTAAAAGGAAATTATTTCAAGATTAGGATTGGGTCATTAAGAGTACATTGAGATATAAAGGTCTATTTTTTTTATATCAATCTAGCATCAACAAAATGCATGAATCTATTGAAACTTTTAGTCCATGTTATCTCTTCATATTTACACCTTTACATTCTCACAATTATATGCTAACATATTGGGGATCAGATATTAGCTATAAAATAAAAGGGGCCTCTATGGACATGTGAGTTTTTAGATTTCACATTAAACTATGACTGGGCATATTAGTCATGAAGTTATAATGTACTATGTGGCATGATAGATAAATATGGGAACATTGATTTAAAAATATCTAAGTGATCACACTTTTTCATAGACAAAACAAATTTATTCAAAATTGATTTATACAAGCATTCAATCTATTGATGGATTTGTATGTGGCTAAAAAGGTGAGCTTCCAATATTTAAAACCTTCTAGAAGAGAATAAGGTGAAGCATTGTATATGTATTGTTTCACACCTATTAAAACATGGATCAAACAAGTTACAAAATCTAGTTATATATCATTCACATTGATGGCTTCTCTAAACATTATTAATTAATAAATATACAATAACTAAACCATTTAAAGAACATTGTTGTGGCTTCAAAATGATTAATTATTTCCAAGAATATAATTGTACTTAAAGTGTGAACTTTTGAAATTTTTATTAATGTATGTGGTAACCATCTTTGGTTTTACAAGAACATGTCCATTCTACATGAGTCTATTTGAATAAAATGAGCAAAAAGGCCTATATTATTATCTTGTGTATAATGGGAACATGCCCATTATACACATTGAGATAAGAATAAGGATCTATAAATTAAAACTATGAGCAACAAAGTCCCATGTTATTATCTAGTATAGAATGGGTACTTGCCTATTCTACACAATATTATTAAGAATAATGATAACTATGTTTTGAATTGGGCACATGGGCAATGAATAGTGTTTTCCAATACATGTACATGGTCATAATAAGTGTGTTTTAAAATGTTACACTACTATTTTTAAATCATCCATGTCATGGTGTGATTATTTAATATATGATAAATTTTAGATAAATATTAAACTTTACTATGATAACTATAATTAAGAAATATTATGAAAACTATGGGGTCACATTGTTTAAATTATTAGGACCCATTTAAACTATTGGACCATGCTCAATTATTGATCCATTTCCCATAAATATTAATTTAAAGTGAAAATAATTTAAGATATAATTTTAATTTTATTCCACACTAGAATTTAGAATCCAATAATAGTTATATTGGAATGTAGTATCATACTAATTAAAACCAATAATAAAAATATTGGATTCTGATGTCCCACTAGTTAAAAACCAATAATAACAATTTGGAAATCCAATTTCAACAATTATAAAACTAGAAATGGCAATACTATAAGTCAATATTCTTAGGAATATGTCTATATTTAATGAAATGTTGGTTCTAAGGGTATCCCATGCATAACCATAAAATGACTTGACTACCTTTTGTGTAGCTTATAAATATTATTTTATGTACCCAAGAATGTAAACTAATGTCATTATTCATGAATTTTCAGTTGATCCATTATCATTCATAACACTATGAATAGGTTTTTTTGTTGATGTATTCTCTCATAAATAGTGCATACCTGTATGATCATCATAATTTATTTCACTATAATCAAATGTAATTGTAGAATGTTGTGCTAATGTATCTATAAATATACCAATTATTCCATATATTACATGCCCATATGATTTATGATGAGCATGCACATTATATGCATGATTTAATTACTAATTATCTATTATTTTCTATTGAACCATGATGTGTAAAAACATTACTGAAGATTTTCAATTTTGTATTATAATTTTGTTGTGGCCTTGATTCTTATCTAGGTGTTCTTAGTCTAATAGTAATATCATCAATGATATCATGTATCTTATTCCTTAGCTTGTAACATTTATTGGTGGAATGCCCAAATCATATATTGTAATCACAATATTCATTACTATTAAATCCCTTAGGTTAAGGTTTGGTCAAATATAATTAAAATGGAGGAGGTATAATGATGGGATTGAAATCAATGAGATTTTGTAATAAGATATGATGAGGTCATGGTAATTTTTGACTTTATAAGTCATCCTCAATATACATGAGGCTCACCAAGTCCCTATAGAATATTTATGCACATGCAAAAACCTAGGCACTTTGAGCAAGATGTGTGAATGAATTCATAGAAATCTATTTTGGATAGAGTTTTGGCTTCCTTCTGCTACTATGACATGGAAACCCAACACTCACTTCTCATGAATAAATTCTTAGTTTACCTATGAGTAGCATAATCTCTCCATATGGTGACTCAGGCTCATCCCAAAGAGCATAAGGGTACCATGCCTTAGTGACCTTCCCATCATTATGATGAGATAACCAATACTTATGCACGTAGCTAAGTGATAATAATTTTTTTCCCAGCACCATAGACTCTTGCATTCTACACAAGGCTTTCACACTTAACAACCCATTATAAAGCTCTCTCATGTCATAGAGCATCCAAAAGTACACATTTTAAATGAAAATAGTTTCTATCATGCCTGATGGGACCAATTTAGAGAAAGAGCTAGGGAATTAGTGATACCCTTAGCTATTAGTGTTGAGTACACTCCATAAATCACTTGGTGACTCCAAATGTCCAACTCTACTAGCTTAAGAAATATGAGTGCTCAATAGTATGTCTTTCCACCCCCAATTTCATGAAAATGTTGTTATCACACCTTCCCATTTATTATATCAAAATCATGTGAGTGCTTGTAACTTCCCCTAGTTCAGCTCCTATGGTAACCCACTTTTGCTTCTAATCAACACTACATATGCTACATTGTTTTTTATTAGTATTACTACCCTCCTAATGAGCCTCAAAAGAGCTTCAATGATATATGTCTAGATTTATAGAGACAATCAAGTGAGATAAAAATATATAAGGGGTATGGTAGGAAATAACAGGAGTTTGATCATCAAGCTCACACTCAACAATAAGAGATGATGGAGAAGTATATATTTGAAGAGGAATTCTTAACTAGATAGATTATAGTTAAATAAGAGTCGATGCACTTGTTACTTATGCATATGCAATAATTTAATTTATAGTTAAGCACCCCTAATCTTTCATTTATTATCTTCAAGTAGGCTCCCCTATGTTTACATGCTGACCTATGAAACATAAATATTTTTCACCCAAACTCCCTAGCTTCAAATAGGATAAACCCTTTGTGCTTTCAATTAAATCCTCTGACTTCAAAGTGTCAAGATTCAGAGTTCCCCACCCTTTACAATATCTTACATCTACTCCAACTTAATAACCCATCCTTCCTCAAGAGCCTCAAGCAAAGTCATGGTATCCCTCTTAGACCTCACACTCTGAATTTAGGATGTCTGCCTTGGTCAAGACCACTCCTACTATGCTAGTGGAGACTCCTTTCCCTCTCATGGTCTCCTTTTTTAATTGAACATAAGTTGTATGGAAGGAAAGTAAAGACCATTTGGATGAGGAGGAGGATATTTCAAGTGATTATGATGAGGAAATCATCATTGGTAATCCTCTTTATGATACCACACCAAAAAAATCATCCCTAATGTAAGATTAAGATAGATATAATTAGAGAAAACAATAGGTTATTGAGTTATTTAAAAAAGTGGTGGTAAAAGGGGAGTATCTTAATTAGGAAGAGTTATCCCATGCCACTCTAGAATGCATCTAAAATCCTCCTCTAGACTTCTCTTAGGTAGATGGGATACCATTTGATACTATGGAGGAAGACCTCAAAGAAAGATCAAAACTTCAAGTGGGATGCACCCTTAAATATAATGATCATGATCACCACAAGGCAAACCCTAAATAATAATCAAAAGTGCAAGAGGACTCCTTTTAGGATGATCCAGAGAAATTTTTATTGAGTTTAGATGATAAACTGGTATCCTCTTAGGTGCTTACATTTGACCAATTCTTCACCAATTACCAATTTTGATCACATATCATAGAAAGGTAGGGTGCACACATAGAGGATGCCATAACATTGTATATGGTAGGGGCCTATAGGGATCTAGGTACACATCCAGGCACAAATGAGTCAATCAAAAGTCATGTTTGAAAAAAGGGATAAATGTTATCCATTAAAGCTTGAGGAACAACATGAAAATACAAAATAATTTATGGCAATGAGAACTATTGATCTTTTTGCACATAGGAACATCATAGGAGTGTTTTTAAAATGGGTAGTAGACTTGGGGTAGTAAATGCAAACTGATAAAGGGAAGCCTACTGAGTTCATGAACTCTTTGATTATTAGGCATAAGCCTCTTGAGCTCTAGCAGGATCAGTCTAAATGTATAAAGAAATCAAGATGGATTGGTTCAATTTCAAAGATATCAAACATCTAGGAGGAAATCTTATGCACATTTGATGGAGTAATTCTTTGAAAGGAAACTTAGGTAAACTACCTTCATTGAGCATTTTTTAAAGGTAACCAAGGCATGCCTCCTTCATAGTAAACAAATGTTCTTTCACCTAAGCCCATCACATATCAAAAATATGGAAGTGAACAATGCAAAAGACCTAAGAGGTTTATGTTATGATCTAGGAAGATGAAGGCAAATGTTTATAGGTTATGTATATTAGATTATATTAAATTCCATTACATTTCCCTAAGTGCCTATGCACACATTGAATAGTCTTAGTTTAGTTTGGTTTTATTCTAAGTGCATTTTACACATCTATTGTTTGTTCTTATCTTTTTTGATTTTTTGATGGTAGGAATTAGTTTAGTTTATTCAGGTATAGGCCAAGTAGGTTACAACTTAAAATGACTCCATACCCAATGGATCACTTAAGGATTTCAGATCTCTAATTAACTAGTAAGTGGCCCATAGAGATTTTCATAAATGTTGACTTTATAATTCATCCTTAGTTAGTGAGAGGCTCACCAAATCCCCCCTATAGAATATTTATGCACCTACAAGGACATAAACACTTCAATTAGGATGTGCACAGGCATTCCCTACCTATGTTTGAGCCTAAAATAGATGAGCATAGGTCTATTTTGATTAGAGTTTTGGATTCCTTCCACTATTTCCATATGGTATCCCAATAGTCAATTATCATGTAAAAATTCCTAGTTCACCTAGGATTAGTGTCAACTATCCACATGGAAACCCAAGATCATCCCAATGAGTATAAGGTTCCCATGCCTTGGGGATGTTCCCATCATTATAACAAGACAACTGATGCTCATACATGTAATTGAGTGATAACAATTCCATGCCCAGTGCCATAGAATCTTTCACCTCATACAAGGATTTCATTCTCAATGCCCCACTACAAATCTCTCCCATGCTACAGAGCATACATGGATTCACATTTAAAGTAACAATAGTAACCTTTTAAATTGCCTCCTAGGTGGAGATAATAATTCAAGCTTGGTTGAGGGTTGTGTTATTTCATTTAATATTACCTTGGGTTAAGTTTTTTTCTCATTAGATTTGAATTTATAGTTTGTATTTATTTGAACCTTGGCATTTGATGTAGATGGAACACTCAATGCATACTATAACTTATTCAATGTTATAGGCTTAACTTCCCTTTCCTTCACTGTATGGCACAACTCATCAAAATATTTAAAATTTTCAAACATTATTGGTTCTTGGATTGGTAATAATAATATTTGAGTAAAGATATATTAAAATTAATTATCCATCAAAGATTTTGTCATATTCTCTAG
This sequence comes from Torreya grandis, assembly GCA_037957365.1. Taxonomy (NCBI): domain Eukaryota; kingdom Viridiplantae; phylum Streptophyta; class Pinopsida; order Cupressales; family Taxaceae; genus Torreya; species Torreya grandis. Next base: position 647,360 of record JARHVA010005356.1, on the reverse strand, counting down.
TATAGTCATGTATCATAGACATATTCAATAATTTTCTCATTTGGCCCTTGCTTGAGTTTAGAAATTTGTACATAATATAAATTTTCACTAATTTTGTTTGAAATTTCTCTATCAATGGGTTGAATGCTCTAATTTATTAAAGTGGGAGATCATAAAACCATCATAGTGCATATTATTTGAGATTTATTAGAAAGATCTTGTTGAGTAATTTTTCATTGTAAGCATAGTCTAAATGTGTTGCATCAAATGAATGAATATTTTACTAAGGATCCCATTTACCCTCATAAAGTGGTAGATAAAGTGATAAAAAACTTGTTGGTAGTGGGTAAGAGGATATTTTTGGTGTTAAAGTATTATTAATTAAAGTATGAAAGTCCATTGAGTGAGCATATTTAGAGACACCTTGTTCTAATTGAAATGTCTTACAATTTTTTCAAGAGAATATACATTAAAAAGATGGAAAGTTGACATTGTGTGATCATACAGGAAGGTGTATATGATTACCTTATTAAAATAAGGCATGTTAATTTGATATAAACTAGTTGTTGCCACTATACCCAATGATGTTGGTACATATGTAAATGTAGGGGTTGATATAAGAATCAAAATAATGGTAGTAATTGGAACACCATAACCATAAGGATTAATCACTTTGAAAGACATATATTTAGAGGAATAAATCTATCATTGATGTGTATTCTTAGATTCTAGGTGTAATTTTACAAGTTTATTCACTTTTTTGGGTATTATCAAAGTCCTTGATGGAAATTAGATAATTATTTGACTTTTTAGGATCTAATCCATTAAGTTCATTTAGATTACTTATATTAGATATTATAGGATTATCATACATAGTTTCATATCAAAAATAGAAAAGAAACAAAAAATTAGAGGCTCAAAAATAAGGGTTGATATTCATAAATATATTTTACCCTATTTTTGATAAAATAATGATTGTGACTAAAAACTATATTTATGTAGTATATAGGTATAAAAATAGAAATATCATAATGCTAAAGATATACAATGATTAAATATTTTGATTTTGACAAAATTTTAAGTATAAAAAGTTTCTATTATGAGAAAATACTAAGAATAAATATACATGGATCAAACAATGATTTATGTTGGTTGTTATAAATATTTGTATGTGAAAATTAGAAGAAGAGACAACTATGTAGGCTTGGTATAAAAATAAAGAATGCAATTTTTGTATAGATAGGTCCACTATAATTAGATGATGCTACATTGCACTATAACATGTTGACTATGAAGTTGTCTCGGTTGATTATGATGATAATATATAGGAAAATACAAAGAAAATAAGAATATATAAATGACACAACAAAAGTAGAATCATAAGATGTTTATGGATAGCAGTGTATTAGGAAGACAATGATGTAGTATGCTCAAGTCCATTGACCATATAATTGTATGGATTGATTATGAATTATAAATAATCACCACACCTATTGCACCTATAGATGATGATAAATTTGATGCATCACACTTAGGGTCTTTGTGCTTAGAAATCATTGTATGTCTTAGAAACCCTTAAGGAATTTTGATAGACTGAAAACCAAAAATAAAAATGCCAGAGTGTAAAGGGCTAAGATGACCTCAATCAACCCATTTAGGATTGATTTATACCCGCATATCAAGTAATAAAAGGAGGGAAATCAAGCCCACAAAGTTATCCCACATAGAGTGAATGTGTAATTGTGATCTTTAACTATACATATAAAACTATAAGACATATTTCATACTTGAAAATGATATCACTTGACTTGATATATAGGGATATTGACTTGATATATAGGGATATTGACTTGGATTATGACTATTCCTTATGAATATTGTATAATTTAGGAAGAATAGGTAACATTTGCTCAATGTGTATAAGTGTAAATGATTTTCAAAGTGATTATAATGTAGGTCAAATGAATGACTCGATATATATTTATATGATAATATTTTGATAATTTATTTTATCTAGCCTTATTAAACATGTGAGAATACCCAAAATAACAATTTTAAATTTAGAAACTAGTCATTACCGGGCATGGGACATAACCAACCTATGTGGATAGCTAGGTACTACACCCTTATCTACCTAGGGCAGAATTTGAAACAAATGTCATGGATTGAGTTGAGAGTTAGAGATAGTATAATATTATTTTTATACAACTTGAGGATTTTTAATGTGAAATTTTATGTGTAATGAGATAAACAAACAAAGGTTTGAACATACATATAGACAAATGGTAAATAAGAGTAATGATATTGGGTGCAAGTCATGGGGTTAAGAATATATTAATAATTAGAATTGTCAATTATCTATGACCAAATTTATGTGTCTACATTTTTATATGATCTCAAAAATATGGTATGGGATGATCTATAATGTGATAATCTTAGCATGTTAGCCCTTTTTCTCATGTGTTTTTTCCTAGAGAAAGACTAAGTATGAAATTGTAAACACTTTTACTTTAGCTCGTTTATCAAACCATATATTTATGATATCCCGATGTTTACCAAAATTTTATTGAGCTTCCTCTTGTGCTCCTTCCATTTGGATAATATATAGTAACCTTGGTTATATTATTTCATCTCCATCCCTGTATTCTTTCATGAATTTGTAATTTAGGATCCTAAATTTTATTTGGAAGACTATTTTTGGCCATAAAATAACAATAAATGAGAATATTTAAGGGCTTGTTTATGCATGGTTTCATCTTCCCATATTGCATATTTCAAAATTAGATGTTACTCCTTGGTTTTATTCTCAACAAATTTATTGATTGCATTAAATTAAGAATAATATTTTGATTCAACTAAACCATTCCATTAATGGTCATAATTAGATACAAATTTCAATTTGGTTTTATTTTTATAGGCCCATTTAGTAAATTCTATTTATTATAAAGTATGACCATTATCATAAAACAATGAATTTTGTTGTGTTATTCTTAGTGGAAACACATTTAGTCCACCTTGAAAAAAAACTCTAGCTATTATGAGAAATGTATGCATTTTAAAGGGTTTATAATTGATTACTCAAATAAAATCCAATCCACATTAAGAAAATTGTTATTCTTGAAACACCAAGTGTAATGGCATGGTTGTACATATCTCTTTATTAGAGAAACTTTGACAATCATGACATGTCCATACATGATTTAGGGTTAATTTTAGTGGGATATATTAAAAAATACTTGGATGTTTTAAGGTGAATTGAATTAACAATGGTGGTGAATCAGTCTGGAAGGTATATAATTGTTTAGACAAATCATACAACACAACATGGCAAATTGTACAATCATAACCTAATTAGTTTTTTTATCATCAAGATCATGTAGAGTCTAGATACTAGAATTAATATTGTATATGTGCATCTACATGATGTAGAGGAATTTCTACATGATGTAGAAGAGTGTCTAAATGATGCAGATGTTTATCCACACTTTACACCATGCAAATGATAATCTGTATGATACAAACACACAATTGTAACATACCAACATACATATGCATCATTTAAATGACTACCTACATGGTGTATACAACCACCTACATGTTTCATATGACCATACACATGATTTATATACATGCAAACAATAATATGATGTGAATCTACATCATGCAGATGACCATCAATTAGATGTAGACAAATGCCTACATGGTGCAGATACACATCTACATCATGAAGACACATGTCTATAGCATACATATGGTCATATATGCCATGTAGGTGATTATTTATAAGGTGGAGATACATTACACATTTATAAAAACATGCAATTGATCACCCATGGCATGTAGATGTTTGCCCATATCTAATGAGATGCCTATAAAAATGCCAATCTCACCTCATTTTGAAATTTTTTGCCCATTTCTTGATCTCTAACCATTCTTTCTTCCATCTTCCTAGCTTAAAAAATCCTATTTTCTATTCTCCTGAGTAGCAACTTAGTGAGCATGGCTTCCTAGACCTCATCCAACTCAGTTGCAAGCATAGGCATAGAAGGGAACACAAAACTAACATTCAAAAGTTTAACATGCACTCTCATCCAAAGAATTTTATTAAAAAAAAAAGACACATACAATGACTAGGTGTATCCTTGAAATTTTAATGACATTATATACATATAAAAATATGAAAATATTTTTGTTTCATAAACTTTTTATTGTAAACCTTTGACACTGCTTCCTCCTTATTTCAAAGTAGCTTGAGATCACATATTTTCATTTGGAATCAATCCAGAGGATATCTAGAGATCGATATGTCTACTTACAATATTGGGGACCTAGTCATAATAAAGGACTTATTGAATAATGAGGACAAAAAATATTTGGATTCCCATTATGGGTTGTAGTTGGATGGTATGACATTTTAAATTTATAATTCATTAGTTTTTTAACTAGTTTCACTTATGATAGTTCTTATTACTTGTTAATTTTTTTTTATAGATATTCAATTCCAAAGTAAAAGGGGGTTGAGATTTGAATCAGTGAAAAATCCTCTACTATTGGGGATGCTTGAAATTTTCCAAGTAAGAATTATTTTCAAGGTATACCATTAGACATTCCATTATGGGCTCTTGTTTATATTTTTTGTACTTTCAAAACTCAACTATTTAACTGATGCACAAATCATTTACATCAAAATTAAATATGATTTGATATTTTCTATTCACAATGGAAATTATTATATTTTCTATTATAATTATATCATTGCATTGTATAATGAGTTATTTTTTTAATTTATAATCAATGACAATTCTAACTACTCTCAGTCTTGTAATGTTTGAGTTGTATTATAATTATTTTCAAATAATTATATAAATATTATTCTCATTAATATTAAAAATATTTGGGTTATTAATTACAAAAAAATTATGTAAAATAATTTCTAGAATAAATGCAAAAATTAAAGGTCATCAACCTCCTAAGCCCATGATAGAAATAGACATGGAGAAAGATACAAAATCATCTCTGCATGTGCTCATCCATTAATTGGAAAGAATAAAATGCATTCAGAGTTCAATTGCACCTCTAAAATAGCCTTCCACTCATGTTAATAGTATAGATTCATAAATAATCTTTGCTTTGATTGAATTTTAAGAAAAAATAAAATTTTATCATTGTAATATTTTAATCCTATTTTATATATACAATGATGTAATTTGTAATGCAAACACCAGGAGGGTTTGGTAGAACTAGAATTAAAATAAAATAAAAAGAGTAATATGCACTAAATAAAACCAAGCTTTTTTTTATTATATGTTAATTTAATATTATATTTATTTTATTTGTCTTTTTTGTGATTTTAAGTTTGATTTACAGGTCATTTTCCTTATCAAAAAAGAAATTTCACACCACCACCACCACCACCCCACCCCGACCCTATATATACTAGAATTTGGAAATGTTTGTTTATGTATATGTAGAGTGGTGTCACTATTCATGTATAAACTTCTAATTTTTAAAAGTTTTCACTTGGTGGTTTAACCAATGCAATGAGAACCATAATTATTCATAATATTGATCTAGATGAAGAGTATTTGGGGATTGACAATGGCACACCCATGGATTTTTTCAACCCACATGATATGATATAGGGATCTAAACCTAGTGAGTCTTTATAGTGAACTCATACTCCCAACTATCCACTTAGTAGCACTAAAGTTAGTCCTATTGAAGAGATTCCATAAATAAATGACCAACGTATTTTTTTTCAAATTTATAATTCATTTGTAGAGAATACTAAGGCCTATGTTACTAATTTTGATATTAATAACCTTAAAAATTTAAGAACATGGAATTATTAGTAAAAAGTACTGATTCATAAAACACATGCCCATTTTTGCAACCATATTCAATGCAATCAATTGTACTTAATGGTTGAATATTAGTCAACAAAAATTGATGTTTTATTTAGCCAAGTAGTTTTTGGAAGTGTTGTAGTGACCAATAACTTTAATGATTCTATTATTTATATAATTTTAAATAAGATTGAAAACATAAATGTAGAATCCCAAATGTACTGGGACAAATGGGCAAAAAATAAAATCCTTGTAGATCTTGCAAATGCTAAAAAAGAAAAATACAAGATAATTTTCTCTTTATTATTTTTCAAAATTAAAATTTATTTTAAAATATTTAATTAATTAATATTATTTGTTTATTTGCAATCAAAATATACAAATAAGTGGAAAAAAGTTGTTATCTTTGACATGTATTTTAAGAGTGCACACAAAAGTATTTATGTGGCAATTTATTTCAAGGAGAAACTTATTTTACTAAATAAACAACATAGAAGAAAATAATTAGAGAAAATTGATTGGAATTTGAGGTTTTGTTTAAATAAAAAGTTTCATCCAACCCATAATTAGGGATCCCAATCTTCACAGACAACACAATCACTAGTTGTAGCTAACAACAAGTGGAAGGACAAATTGATATATAATGAGACTTGAGCTCCAGATTTGTTTTATAATTACTTATGTTTTTTAATTTTTGGAAACTAAGGATTGTGTTCAAAGCCTCAAGATTTATTTTATACTTATGTTTTGTAATTAATATAAACTTATGTTTTATAATATTTAAAATATATTTCATAATTTTGGATTCCTTACTCTTGAATCTTAGTTTTTATTTGTATGGGTGTACATGAACTTTTTTCCTTAAAATGAATAAAATATCTTAAGACTCATATTAGGCTATGATGTGTAATAATTCATTGAAATTTTCAATTGGTTTATTTTATTTTAAATCTGGTTTAAAGCTATTAAAATCTTGTTTAACATTTTTTTATAACCATTTCTTTTGATTTAACAATGTAAATTTGGTTTAAAAGGTCAAAAAAAAAAAAAAAAAGATTAGAATGTTGAATATGTACTATTTTTTTCAAGTCATAATATAAATAATGCTAAATAATACTATTATATAATTCTAAATATAGTAAAAAACTTAGCTAAATATTGAAAAAAACTTAACTCAAATCTAATCAATTAAGCATTTCTTAAACAATGTAATAGATATATGAATTAAAAATAGAAATTACTATCTAGTAAACAACATAAATATTTTTAATTAGATTTAAAATATATATTAAAAAGTTACAAACTAAAATTCATGTATCTCAAAAAACCCTTTTGTAACCCATGCTTCATTTCTGACATTTGCATGTACTATCTCACTATCATTTTCACTACCTTCTTTGGTAGTTGTATTCATGACACGTCTTCTTTCAGTTAGAGTACTCTAAATTGAAATTTCTCTATCATATGGAAATGAATGCACTTAATCACCTAAGACATAAAACCTCAAACATGTCTCTATATTTTTATCTAATTTATTATAAAGTTTTGATTTAACAAAATATAATACACTAAATACCTTTTCATCTTCCACATATGCCAAAATCATTGTTCATCACTGTGATAAAATTTCTTCCAAAACCATGTCATAGACATTTATATTAGTTTAGTTAACAATAAATATTGTTAAACCATTGTAATTCCAAAAATAATTAACTATTTTCTCAATAAATAGTTTTTTAGAATACCCTCAACTTCTCCATTGGTTTCTACAAACTTACTAAAATGCTTAATGATAGTACCCATGTATTTGATAAAAATATTACCAATTATTTCTTCACCATATACACTATTCAAAAATGTAGAAATAACCACCCCCATGGATTAAAAAAACTCATCCCTTTGAAAACAATATCTAATTTTAGCAGATAATCTTTTTTAAATGTCTCTCAATTTCATTTTGATAGGCCAGTGAATCCAAGAATTGAGCCTCTTATGATAAATGAGTTGTAGAAACTTTTAGATTCTAAAATAATTTTTCCAATCAAACACTCAACTTGGGTATCAAATTTGGTACCAGTTAGGAAAAATAATGGTGATATAAGACTTTGTCTAGATTTTAGAGATCTAAACAAAGCATCTTTGAAGGATCACTATCCCTTGTCCTCCATGGAACAAATTATACAAACTGTGGCTAGATCAGAGAGATTTTCTTGGCTAGATGGTTTCTCTAGATATAATCAGATTTGGTTGGCTAAAGAAGACCAATACAAGACTGCTCTTACTAATAAGTGGGGAACATTTGCATATGCTAAGATGCCATTGGCCTGTCAAATGTTGGAGCCACTTTTCAGAGAGCTATGGATGTTACATTTGGGGAACTGATAAATAAAATCATCTTGATTTATCTTGATGATCTTACTATTTTTTCAAATAATGCTACAGATCATTTTGATAATTTAGAAGCTGTGTCTAAAAAATGTCAAGAATTTAGAATATCCTTGAATCCTAAGAAATGTATCTTTGCAGTCCCTCAAGGCAAATTATTGGGACATATATTATCCAAAAAATAAGTTTCCATAGACCTAGAAAGAGTGGCAGCTATAATGAACTTACCTCTTCTAGTTAATAAGAAAGCAATTCAATCTTTCTTGGGAAAGATTAATTTCCTCAATCGGTTCATATCTGACTTTGCAGGCTTAGTAAGACCAATAACACTTTTGCTGAAAAAAGACCTAATTTTCAAGTGGACTATGGAAGGAAGGCAAGCCTTTGAAGAGGTCAAGAAATCTATTTCAATAGCTCCGGTACTTAGAAATCCAAATTTTTCTAAGCCTTCTGTAATGTATGTATATGGAAGAGAGCTCGGTATTGCTGCTATTCTAAAACAAAAGGATGATAAGCAAGAGGGAGAACATCCAATAACATTTTTCTTAAGGATACGTCGGGAATATGAAACCAGATATAACTTTGTGGAAGAACAAGCATATGTTATGGTAAAAGCTCTCAAAATGTTTAGGCATATAGTATCAGGAAGTAAAATTATGATACTTGTAACACATCCAAGTGTTAGAGAATACATCATGGAGGGTGAAATTACTAAAAAAAGAGCAAATTGGATAATTAAGATCCTAGAATATGATGTAGAAGTCAAACCACTAAATTAGTCAGACGTAGGGGTTTGTGTCAATAAAATGACTCAAGAGCTTGAAAAGATGATACCTGAAGAGATAAATTTAGGAACAGAAAAGGAAATTGTATTGAGAATACAAGAAGTTGAGTAGGAATCTTGGGTCATAAGCAGGATTCATTTTATGAAAAATGGGATATACCCAAGAGAAATCCCTCAAAATAAGAGAAGATACTATAAGATGTAAGGAGTTCATTTTGTTTTAATTGAACAGGTTCTTTTCAAAAGAAATTCTGATGGTAAATTGTTAAGATGTGTAGAAAAAGATGAGGCTAAGAAAATACTACATGAAATGCATCATGGAGCATCTGGTGGACATTTTTATACAAAGACCACATCCATAAAGATAAGTGAAGTAGGTTATTTTCAGCCTACTTTATTTACAAATTGTTATCAGCTGGTTAAAAAATGTAAATCTTGTCAATATTATGTGGGGATGAGAAGGAATGCAAAAATTCCTCTTAGCCCTATAATTGTGGATGAACCTTTTGCTCAATGGGGTCTTGACTTCATTAGAATGATAAATCCAATATCTAGTATGGGCCATAGATTATTTCACCAGAAGGACCGAGGCAGTGCCACTTAAGGAAGAAATAGAAAATGTGATCCTAGATTTTCTATGGAGTATCACTACTCATTTTGGAGCTCCTCATACCATAATTTCAGATAATGCTAAAGCATTTTTAAGGTCCAAAGTATCGGAATTTGCATTAAATCATGGAATATATCTAAAAACTTCTTCTAATTATTACCCTCAAGGTAATGGTTTGGCAAAATCAACTAATAATAACCTAATTAGACTCATCAAAAGAATAGGGGCTGATCATCACAAGGAATGGCATAAAGTGCTTAATTTAGCACTGTGGGCTGATAGAATTACACCTAAACAGGTGATCAAAATGTCCCCATATGAATTAGTATATGGGAAACCTATTGTAATTCCCTTAAGCTTGGAGATTCTTGCTCTCCAATTGATCAAACAGATTGAAATTGAAGAAAATGGCCCCATGCAGGTCAGACTCGTAGAAATTCTAGAAGTTCAAGAAAAGAGGGATGCAACATAGGATTCACTAATAAGGCATCAACAAATAATTAAAGACTATTTCGATAAAAGGACTTCAAATCCCCATTTTGAAATAGGCTCAATTGTTTTGAAATGGGATGCAAGAGCTGTCAAACCAGGTCAACACACCAAGTTTAAAGCATTATTGACTAGCCCTTATAAAATTCAGGCATGTAAACAACAAAATTCATTTGAGCTAGAAACAATGGAAGGTGAACTTGAAGAGATTCCTGTAAATGTAATCTATTGCAACATTTTAGTTAAAACTATTTTTTTTAGCAATTTTAGATCATGTGGGAGTTGTGGTTTCTTTTTGAGCAAGCTCAAAAGTCCTTGGGGTCACCAATGACTGTAGAGTTATTAAATACTCTACATTTCATTTTGAGTTTTAGTTACATGTTGTAAAGTTTTATTCCCACATAATTTGGTTTGAGATGGTGAAGTTTTGAAAATAGAGTGCGGACTCTATTTTCCTTTTGATTCATTTTTCTCTAAGTGTTGAAATAAAGTAGATACTGCCAAGTGTCATCATCTGATGCACCTTTAATATATTATATGAGTTGGTCTAAATGTGCCATGTATCTCATAGCTCCTCAGTAGAAGTTTCCAAGTGTTAGCATCTACATTTTCATATCGGCACCTATATTTTGTCTCTTTTCAACAAAAGGTTTAACAAGCTAAGTATCAGGATCAAGCAGAAAGCACCAAGTGGCAGTCACAGAAGGTCTCAATGTTGCTTTTATAAAAGTAATATAAGGTGCCACGTACCCCAGCAAAAGAGAGTAGAAGCCACCATGTGTCATGATCCAAATTATCTTCATTTTGCTTCACTGATATAACAAATATTATGGTGGGTCCCAATTTTTGTTTCTTAAGTAAGCAGAAGCTGTCAGGTGTCACTGTCTATGTAAATATGAAATGAGACCAAATTTTTTCTATGGTATGAATAGAAAGATAGAAATATAATCATTGGCCAACCCCAATGATGTATCAATACAACTGATGATGTCTTAGCATATCAAGTACATAGAGAAATACATATTAGAAGTCCATGAAGTGGAATGATTATTTTTCTCCTCTTTTATATAATTTATTCTTCATTAGTATCATTTTATTCAATTCTATTCATTATTTTTGTAAATTAGCTTTGTTATAAGCAATTATTATTAAGTAAAGACATTTAGTAGAGCTATTTACTGAGTAAGAAATTACTATTATCTACTCATCTATCCCTCTTTATTGATTTATTGGGTCTTCTAACCTTGATCCTTTCATGTAACACCTCTATTAGATACATCTTTTTTGGTTAACATGACCTCATAGCATACACTTTTCATTCCCCTATTCACTTCCTCTAAGCATACCAAAAATAGGCCTAACTGCATTACTTTTATATAAATCATTTGATTATATCCTTCTAGGATGATACATATTTAAATAACTTATGTAATCCATTAATAGGTTAAATAATATCCAAATATCATTCCTTAGTCATGAATCAATCACTATATTAGGTCATCCATATATCAATTAGACCTTACTCTTCTATTAGGCTTATGGAGACCTAATAGTTCTTCTTAACAATACATTACCCATTGATCTCTATTAAATATTATCCAAACATCTCATATAGTAGGAAAAATTATAATATACTATAATATATCTTATATAACTTCAATTTTGGTCTAAAATACCCTTTAGTTTGAACTACCACTTGAACCCTTACCCAAATCACTACTTATAAAAGGCATACACATATACAAAAAATTAGCCATGAATAAATGAGGAATAGACTCAATTTTGATAAAAAATCATGGAAAAAAAATTATATATTTATAATCCTAATAACCTTAGGTTCATCACCAACTTCATCTAATGCTTTAATTCAGGGTAAATAGACTCAAACAGTCCTTTATAAGATGTTCACTCAAAATTATTAATTGACTCCAGAACACAATAAAAAAAATATGAACATATGACACATTATTATATATCTTAAATGTCTTTAAATTAATTTTAATGATATTAAAACATCCTTAGATCAAACTCAATCAATTATATCAAGATATCTAATGTGAACTATTGGTCTTATAGGTGAATCTTCTAAGCTTTTCTCTTGTAGACACTACACAACTAGATTAGCCATTCTGGATTCAATGTTTCAACCACTTGATATTAATTAAAAGATTATAAAAATAATGTATAAATCATTAAATAACCAAAAAACATCATCATGAATTTAAATGCATCACTCTCACATGAAATCTCATCAAGAAATCATCTTTTTCTATCTGATTTTCTCATTGACTGCGCCATAGGGTCTATGAGTGACTAGCCAAATTGGATCCTCAACTTCACAAATATAATATATATAACATATCCAAATGTATTAAATAATAAAAAATAAAATTCTCACACTTTTATTTTCATCCACTTATCATTCTTGAATCAGTCAACGCTGTCTACTATAGCAAATCTTTGAAAGATAAACAATTTTTATAGAGTATTCTCACTCTCTTGAGAAACCTATTACACCTAGAGATTCTTGAAAGAGTCTAATTAAACCTATAATATATTTTATATCCATATAAAATTATTCTAAGATATTTATAATATGATATTCAACATTGAGTTATAGTTAGGGTTTTATGAGGGTTTAAACCAAATTCTAGTCTTAATGATCATTCATAAAACATAGCTCCTATTTCTAGAAACTAAAAATTGTAAATTTGATATAGAAACCTTACTAATCTACCATTAATATCTTATTTTATCATGTAGATGTTTCTCATGCCAAGAAGCACTAAAAAAACCTTCTCTAGTAGACAAATCTTCATTTTTTGGACTTGAGAAACCTTGAAATAATTTTGAAGCCTTTTTCTTAGAAATTAAGACTTGAAACTTCATGCACATAATTAAAACAACTTAAACTACCTAAGTCAATATTAACTTGCTCACCCATATTTGCAAACTAATCTTGTTACCTCCTCTAACCATCATCATTCTTCTTTCTTTCTAAGCTTTTGAATTTCAAGTCTATTATGCCTTGAATCTAACCTTCTAACCATTATCTAGAATTCAACTTAGAACTTTTGTATGCTACAATTCCTCTTGTGTATTCTCAAGAAACCTCATACACTCACTCTTTGAATCCTCAATTAAACTTTTTTAGAGCCTCTTATATATATTTAGAGCTCAATTATAGCATCTTTACAGATGCATACATAGATCTTTAGAGATGACCTTCTAATGATTTGAAAAGTCCTCAACTCAAGTATAGTCTCAAACAATCTTTCTCATGCTCAAACACTATCAAGTGTTCTTTAGAGAATTCACATCAAAGCATTCTCATCTTTTTAGCTCATCTAGAGCATCTTTATAATTGCTTACATAGATCTTAAAATCACATTGCTTATTATTTGGAGCTTTCTCATTTCATCTTTGCCACCTACAAGTATATTATCACAAGGTCTATAAAAAGAATTACAATATACTTTATATTTACAATACTGACCTAAACTCACTCATGGTACTTCTCAATTATATCACTCAAATTATCATCAGAACATTCTTTAGACAACATTATTTCATCATAATTCTCATACATCAACAACACTCACTATGCTGATAATCAAAACTAGTTACATATATACCTTAATGCTTAATTTATTAGGCATTTTCACAAGAGCAAATGACATTATATTGACATAAATGAAAAACCCTGAATCTTTTATAAAACCTTTGACATCAATGACAACATTAAATATCAAAGCTCAACACTCAATGACAATGCACAATAATCTCTCCCTTAATCAATGACAATGTTTAACAATATCGGCCTTTGAAATTGATGGAAAATATAATCAAAAAACTCTATCAACCACTTCTTGATAGAAATCATATCTTAGACTTGGTTCTTTAATTTTCTTTCTTCCTTTTTGATCTTGATCCCTTTCACATCTTTTATGATCCTTCTGATATTTATCCTTATCTTGCTTATTCTAATCTTTCTCCTTTTCTAATATTTCAAAACTTTTTTGATCTTTCTCCACCTTTGACATTAATGAAAAAGATATTTCATAACTATCATATTTTTTAAATGAACTCAGATTAAAAGACCACTTCAACATAGATCGGGCTTAATCAACTTACTTGAATAGCTCCCCCTCAAACCAAGAATACACTATACTTATCTTAGTAGTATAAATCAAATATCACCTAAAAATTCTAAATTCATACTCTTCTCCTCCTCTGAGTTGATACTATCCCTAAAAAAAACTAGATAACACATAGTCTTTAGAAACTATGGAAACTACTCTTAAAAACTTCTTAATCAAGTCACTCTCCCAGTTGATTCATCAAAAGATCAAAAAATAGATTCTATGAAGCATGTCAAACACTATATCTCCTTATCTCCATACATATCAAAAATCAAACACTTTGTTGACAAATAACATAGATCTACAAAGCTCCCTTTTATACCAAACATATCTTCTTTCAAATAACTAAGAACTCAAGATCACAAAACTTATATGCCATGGATGAATAATATATCAAACTCTTGACCATACTTGATACCAATTGAATTTGAATAATACTAATTATATAAATAGAGACTCCCCTTTTATCTTCATAGATCAGAGTCATTTAAACATAACAAATATTAGAAGCTTACCTCTTATATGCCAATCATTCTGCATTCTATCTTTGGAGTGTATTTGAGTGCAAACTTATGCTTCTACTGATAGAAGAATGTCTCCATGAAGCTTAATATATCCACCCCTTTTTCATAGGGAACTACAATAATATGAACTCAAGATATTCCCATATATTTGTATCCTTTTCACATGAATAAATATTATACAACATTCTTTTGTACTTGATTGGATCTTTAGGATTGATCTTTGATTTAATCTTTTCATCATCCACCTTATCATCCTTTTTCTTTTCCTTGACTACCTTGTTAACACATGTAGATAACAAGTGCTCTTAAAATCCCTTAATTTATTTTTTTTGCACAATATCAAACATTCCACCTTGGTTTATGAGCTGATCATGATTCACCTTGTCATTCTTATTATTCTTAGTCAATTATTTTTTCTTACTACTTTGATCAATCATATGAGAATCAAGAATTCTCTTGTCTCCTAATATGTGGCTTGAGCATCCACTGTTGTGTCCTCAAAATTTCACACTTAACATTTTGGGGTACCCCTATTTAAATTTTTTTATTTTATCTTATTTGAGTCAGTTGTCCTTGCTAAGCTAGTCCTCTGAATAAAACAATAGTTTTTAGTAGTTTTTGTGTCTAATTGATTTCTTTCTCCATTTTAATTGAAATTTATCTAGAAGTTTGAAAACATATATCTAAAGCAATCATTAAAAAACCCATTTACTCATCTCCCTCAAAAGAACAAAGAAGATAAAGTGTTTTCACTCATTTCTAATGTAGATCTAGTTCTCTAAACTACTTAACTTATTTAAAAATAAGTAGAGTAGTCCCATAATTCTGAATTATACTAATTAGTTCAAACTAGAGTTATTGAATAGCTTTACTTCAATTCTAAAGCTAAGTAAAAAAGTATCATAAACCCACCAAAAAATACCCAAAGTAAATCAGGTTTTAGTAGTTGCTTTACTTACATAAGGCCACAAGTAAAAGTAGGGGAGGTTTCTAAACCTAAACTACTCATTATCCTAGACCAAGTTGGGTTTGCAAAAGTAATTAACTTTAAATACTAAAATCAAGAAAAGTAGCCTAAAAATATTGATAAAAGGCAAAGGGTTTATTTGCATCTTTCCCACATGTCCCTAATTCATCATTAATGTAATGACATATATAAAATAAATAAAAATCCACCTTGTTTCCCACCTGACATCTGAGTTGTTTAATCAAACAATTGCACTTGTAAACCCAAAGCTACATGATTCAAACCTTTGAAGCATCTTTAAGAAAATCCATTTCAACCCATTTGTACTTGAGGTATGAGGATCATTTCCTTGTAGTTTTCATTGATTTATTTTGATCATTTTCCTCTTATTTATCTTTATTAATTTTTATTCACCATCATGAATACTTTTACTATCATTTCTTGTTTCATTATATTCAATTTATTATTTTTGGGCATGTTTAGATGTTGTAAACCTTGTATGAGTGTTTGTAATAAATTTTCATACAATAACCCACATAAAATTATGCAAAGGTTGAAATTCATGTAGAAAACCTAACAAATATTACCTATCTGGGTTTTCCAACACTAGTTACATTCTCAAGTTCTTGAGTGTGATTTATTTACCCTAAGAAACCCAACACTCAAGTGACTTACTAACTTGGGTTTCCTATTATTTATTAATCACCTAGAGTCCTGACCCTATGTTACTTCCCATGGTGACCCCAATCCTCAAACACCTTGCTTACACAGACTTTTAATTCCACACCACTTTTACTTGGGGTTTCTTAATAAAGTTACACTCTCAATTAAAAAATAAAAGTATTGAACCTAGATAAACCCATAGAATACTACTCATGAGGTACCTAGATTCCTTTATCTTAGCTATTTACTTGGGTTTTCTCATCTAATCAACTTGATAATACAAACCTAAAGTCACAAGCTAATAAAAACCTAATGTTATCTACATATTCCTTGTGACCCACCTATATTATTATATTCTTAAGCCTTGAGCACTATTCAAATAACCCTGAGGTTGTAAGACCCTATTTATTAAATATGATTTACTTAAAGTTTTCAAGATTTCTTCTACTTAAAACCTAAATCTTGCTTGAAAGTAATATAAAAACAAATTGACTCTTTTCTCAAATCTTCTAAACTAGATGGAATAGTTACTAAGTGTTTAAAATATTTATGAATTTATTTGGAGTTAGTCAGATTTAATGTCTAAGTCAAAAGGATCAAAAGGATCAAATGAATAAATAGCTAAACTAGAAGTGCAAGAAACACAAATTGAAGAAATCATAGAGTTAACACTTGAGGAGATTCTAGAGAAAATAAAGAAAGGAAAAGCAAAATATAAGAGAGATAAGTCACAAGATCCCAAGCTGAAGTATGAGTATATGGGTTCCCCAATTGAGTCATGTATAACTTCCAAGCTAACAAAGATAAGTGATACATATATGAGGCATATATTTATTATTGAATTTCTTGAAAGATCAAAAGCTATAATCAATACTCCACTCATGTAGGCCATGAATAGTAGTGGGATTCTTCAAGCTACAACTTTCCCAAGCTTAGCCAAACTTCCAAAAAAAATCTTAACATGTGCTAAATATTATGATTCCCTAACTAGGACTTTAAGAGATGTTACTAGTAATGTAGTTAGAATGTTAAATGTTAAAAATCTTAACTACTTCTTGAAGATTCCAAAATCATCAGAAGTAATTAATATATCTAGGAAAATAGCTAATATCTAATGGGAAATAAAGATAATAGAGTGCATTATGATAATGAACAAAAACTACTTGAAGAAAGTGAAACAAGCCTCTAAGTTCCCAAAATAAATAGTAAGGTCAGACATTATTCAAGAAGTAGAAGACATTACTCAACTACTATGAAAAATCAATGGTGAAAAGAATGTCAAATGTTTTTCAAATTGGATGTATTCATACATTAGAACCATTGATGTAACTAAGGGCTCTACAATGATATAATGGGAAAGGATGATAAGTGACAATATGGATCAATAGTTAAATAATATATTACAGACTTTTGATTTCAAGATGACCTCATATTTGGTGTATGCAACATCTTGAAGTGGAGCCTTTTCAAGGATAAATACAAAATTCACACTGGAAACTATGCCAATATATGATTATTATCATCAACTAATTCATTTATAATATTAAAAACATTATAAGGTAGTGAATGATGGTTTATTTTATGAACTCATTATAAATTGAATGTGGCTCTAAAGAAAAAAAAAGTATCAAATGAAGCATATGATGTAGTTTCATAGTTTGGTTACATTTTCATTTAGTTATTTAAGTTTACATACATCAGAGTTGGGGGTTTCTCAGATACACCTATCAATTTACCTAGATATCAAGGTTATAAGTGGATTCTCATGGAATTATGTGTAATTTGTGGAATTACTTGACTTACAGTCAAAAGCTCACCATATAGCTATCAACTTTCCTATTGTCATTGGTCATTACCATTACCTAAGCATTTAAAAGGCCAAGAATGTGTAGAAAGAGATGTACCAATATTACACCCAAACACATTTAGAGGCCAGAGCTAATTATATAGGGGTGGCTCAAAATATAGTTTCTCTAGAATATATGCACATTACTACACTCAAGGATTTTTGGACTAATTTAAGAGATTATTTTGATGTGATACAAAGGGAAAATAATAAATTGATTGTTTAAAAATTTTGAGATTTTAATATTTCAAAAAAAATTGAGGATATGGAAGATGATGGAATTATAACTAGTGATGTTTTTCATGTAGTAGGGGGAGGTTATGCCCTGCTTCTAGTGATTATTTTTGGTAAAATCATGATAAGACTATTTCAAATAGAACTTCAAATGTTTTGGTATTGAATTCCACCTGGCTCCTTAACAAAGGCTATTGTATGAAGGAGTTGATGAAGGAGACCACTTATGTAAGTCAGAAGAGGAAAGAAATAGTATAAGGAAAAAGTATCCAAATGCCCATAAAGAAGTTAAAGATAAAAATAAATTTTGATGATACTTATTCTATGGTAAAAGATAAAGAGCTAATTTATCTAGTTATTTCTACACCTCTAATCATCTCTTCTACTAATACTACTATTCCTACTATTTCCACCATTCCTTCTATTTGAACATTCATTGCACCCATTATATATCCATTAGTAATCATGTTACCCACAAAGTCTCATGGCATAATAGCCCCTAATAAATCCAATCAAAAGGAGACTCCTCTTCCTCCTCCTTCATCTTCTTCTCCACCTAATTCTCCACCTCCCCTTCCTTCTACAGATCAACCTACCATGGAGAATGAGATAGAGAAAGTAACTATGATTGAGGAGACACCATCTTAGGAATAAAAACAATAAAATCAAAATGAAGTAGAGCCTGAGAAGGATACCACTGAGGCAATAAAGGGAAAGGAGTCTAAGAATGATAAACAACTAGAGAAGGAAAAGGGTAAAGTACAAGAAATAGTAGATAAGGTAGAGGAAGTAGTAAAGGTAGAAAAAGAAAAACAATCTAAGAATGAAAAAATAATAAAGGTAGAACCAGTGAAGGAAATAGAGAAAGTGATATAAAAAGAGGTTGATAAACAAGTTGAAGCTAGGAAATAAGTTGTAAAGGAAAAGGAAGTGGAGAAAGAAAAATATGAACAAGTAATTACTAATGTTGTCCAAAAATTTATTGATTCACAAGGAGTTCCCTCTCAAGATTTAGTGATTATTAATCATCAAATTTAGATGGTAGTAAATTTAGATACCCCCATTGGTAAAGATGTTTCTTCTTGGTTAGAAATATAAACCACTCCTTAATCTAAGGAGGTGATTAACTTGGATGAGATAGACTTGTATCTATTGAAAATTCTTCACCGAAAGGGTAAGAAGCCCAAGTCTGTAAAAGTAAATTCAAAATTGGTAATTGAATCTTCAAAGTAGAAGTTTGTAGAAGTGTCAATTCCCCCATAAGGCATGAATAAAAGTGAAGTTATTGAGAAAGATGTAATAGTCACGAAGGTATCTCTTAGAGAAGTAACTATTGAAGTTCTAAATCAAGACAAAAAGACCTTAATAAATACCCTTTTTAATAAGTTTGATGAATAAAAGGAAGCCAAGGCCAAGATAAAAGAACAAAATGCCAAATTATGTGAAATAATTACCAAGGTGGCAAATTCTACTCCTCAATAACCATTACTTTTAGAGGTTGTAGTTACTCAATAAGTAATTATATAAGTAGAAGAGACTAGAGATAAAGCTCAGGTAGTTGATAAGTGGATAGAGAAGAAGCATCAACTATGAAAAATATCTTCCCTAATGTTCCAAGTGTTCATACTAATATTTTGAAGAAATTGGTAGAGATAATAGTAATAAAAGATATAGAAAATGAAAATGGTATTTCTGAGTTGTAATAAGAAAGTATACAAATAATAGGCAATTTGAATGATAAAATTTTGATTGAGGAAAATATTGCTCTTGATGGATTTGTAAATGAAATTAAACAAGAAGAGTATCTCATATCCTTGTGTATATGTATTCCTTAGGCAATGTGTGAATAAATGAATATTTTGGAATAAGAAGCATAGGATGTAAAGAGAAATTTGGAGGATTGCCTTTTTGGTCTTATCAGTATTGTAGAGTTATTAAATACTCTACATTTCATTTTGAGTTTTAGTTGTGCAGTACAAAGTTTTGTTCTTGCATAATTTGGTTCAAGATGGTGAAGTTTTGAAAATAGAGCATAGACTCTATTTTCCTTTTGATTCATTTTTCTCTAAGTGTTGAAATAAAGTGGATACTACCAAGTGTCATCATTCGAGGCACCTTTCATATTTTTCATGAGTTGGTTAGAACGTGCCACGTATCTCATAGCGACTCGGTGGAATTCACCAAGTGTTAGCATCTGCATTTTCATATCGGTACTCACATTTCATCTCTTTTTAGCAAAAGGTTTAACAAGCTAAGTATCAAGATCAAGTGAAAAGCACCAAGTGGCAGTCACGTAAGGTCTCAATGTTGCTTTTATAAAAGCAATGGAAGGTGCCATGTACCCTAGCAAAAGAAAGTAGAAGCTACCACGTGTTGCGATCTAAATTATCTTCATTTTGCTTCACTAATATAACAAAGACTATGGTGGGTCCCAATTTTTGTTTCTTAAGTAAGCAGAAGCCACCAAGTGTCGATGTCCATGTAAATATGAAATGAGACCAAATTGTTTATATGGTATGAATGGAGTAAAGCAGAGACCACCATGTGTTATCTTCTACATGTTTCTGAAAGGGTAGCTATAAGTAGCAGAGATCACCATGTAACCCTAGATAAGTAAAGTGGAGATTGCCATGTGTCCCTTAATACAAGTAGTGGAGATTGACACCTATCCCTATGTCCCTTTTAAAGTTACTCAGGTAAGAAATGTTATGGGTCTTATTTTCTTTTAAGCTGTTAAAGTTTTGAGGAAGCAGATAGTGACAAGTGTCAAAGGTGGAACATTCCTGAGCAAAGACACAAAAGAGTATAAATTATGTGGAAAGTGTTGCGTGTCTTCAATAGGTGCTGCGAAACAAGCCAAGTGTCATTTTTTGGTGTCTCCTAAGTAATAGAAAGATTTTCAAAGAATTGGCTAAGTGTTATCTAGTGTTTAAGAGAAGGAATCATCTTGCAATCTGTTTCAGCCAATGAACTTCTAGAAGACAAAGAATTTTAGAATCTATAAAATATCTTATGTTAGACACTTCCAGTTGGGTTAGATTTTAGTTGGGATATTAGATTGGGAACATGTAGATGATCTGGAGTGAATCCAAGGCTATAAATAAGTGTGTAGAGATCACCAAGGATGACCAATTACCAAGAGAGAATTTTGAAAGTGATTTATCATAAAGAGTTTAGACTTTCTAGAGCTGTGACTAGTAATATCATTTGCTTTTGTTCTATCTTCTCAAGTTGGAAGGTTTATGTAGCTGTGTGTGTTTTTGTGCCTCTTATGTGACTGGAGAATTAATGAAAATATTGAATCATATGCCTTTGTTTATATTTTCTATGTCATTGCAAAAAGTAGTCTCAGCTATAGACTTTCTAGAGCTGTGATTAGGAATGTCATTTGCTTTTGTCTCATTTTTTGTGTTGAAAAGTTTATATAACTATATGTGTTTTTGTGCCTCTTATATGACTAAAAAATTCAAATAAGAAGATTGAACCCTATGCCTTTGTTGACATTTTTTGTATCACTGCAAAAGTAGTCTATGTTGTGAGCCTCTGTTTCTATTGTTTCCATCTTTTACATTGATCATGCACTTGTTTGCTCTTAAATGTAAATGAATCCTACATATAGTCTCACTATGCTTAGAATTAAGGTCAAATTACATTTGGGTGCATCACCATAGATTAGATTTTCTTCTTGCATCTGTGTTTCTGATTAAAATTCCTATCCCTTTTCCCAGTATATACTTAATTTAAAGAAGAACTAGCTTCTCAAAAATTTGGAGGTTGTTTCAAGATACAAGTCCCATATCTTGAAACTTCCCATTGTTTTTTATTAGAATCAAGTGCAATTTTAAATCATCAACAGTTTTTAGCATGCTCAATGGGACCAATCTTGAAGTTTCTTTCAAGATCATCTGAACCAAAGAGCTACGAGGAGTCATATCTGTGGACCAGTAACCAGATCACAATCTACTACAAATCCAGGTATTCTTTTTCCACCTTTGGTAACAAGTCCACAAATAAAAGCCAACCAATTTGTACCAATACCTAGAGCAAATATGGGAGCCCCTATACCCCCAAGAAATTATGCGAGCTGGAACACTGGTAATCCATTAATTCTTCCAATACCCCCAGCCACATGGGACCCTATCCTAGTGAATGCCTTAAAAGCTCTACCCAAATTCAGTGAGCAAGACTTTAAAACACCTGAGGAACATCTGCAGGATGTATCAAATGTCTATGCTATACATGTTTTCACATAACAAAATTTGGCCATAAGATTATTAGCAACTTTTTTTAAAGGGAAGGCTCTAGAATGGTATCAGTCTTTGACCCCAAATACCATATCTACATGGGATCAACTTGGAGATCTTTTCTTTATAAGATTTGAAGAGAAGGGTGATGCCTTCTTTGTTAAAATAATTAATTACCATTCAAAGGGCACCACAAGAAGCCATGACTAACTTCAATTCCAGATTTTAAAAGACTTGAGAAAGAATCCCTACTACAGCTATACCATTACTTGGTATGGCTATAGTTTTTTATCCTAAGGATTTGAATTTAGATATATCTGTTATAATTTAGTCACTTGGAGGACACACTTTGCATAAGGTTTATGACTATGTGGTCAAAGTTGAGAATAATTTGATAGATGCTGGAAAGTTACCCTCAAGGCCTCCCATGCCCATGTTCCCAGAAATTTCCTTACCATTATCTCAAGAAGCTCCTAAATCTATAGCCCCACCTGTGTCTATGTACACCTATCCTCAACCATATGCTAAAGAAATTGTCCCCACTCAGTCATCTGAGCTGGATGATATCAAGAATATCCTAAGGACATTTTCTAATGAGCTGATCAATATAAAAAGACAACAGAATACTTTCCATAAGCCTCCATATCAAGACTGTCAAGGAAACAAATTTTTATCTCAGCCAAACCAATATTAGGGTCCTCCAAGACAAACTAACCATTAGCCAGCAAACCAATTGGTTGCAGTCCCCACACCCTCACATACTATTCCTCCCAATTAAAATAGGGAGATTGTTCCAAGGCAAAACAACTATGTGGATAACACTAATGCCTGGTGTTTTCCTTGCAATAATGCTCACATACCTAGAGATTGTCCTATGGGTAATCTACAACAAAAGGTGGTAGAGCTAAGAAGAATAGATAGCCAGTTTGCAAGTTCTAGTGATAATCAATCCTACCAGTCTTCTAGTATGCAAAATTCAGTTCTAATGGCTTAGATGCAAGGGATGTCCTTGCAATAAGAGGAAGAAATAGCCCCAAAATATGCTTTGTTCTCATGGGTTGAAGGTGAAGAATTAGTATTTTTGAATGAAGCTTCTATTTCCAAAAAACTAGTGGTGCAATCAGACTACTATACTAGATCAAAGAGAAGAATGTTAGAATAGCTTGAAGTTGTAAACAATGAAGTTATGGAGAATCCTTCATTTTTGTCATCAACACGCAACTATTAGACAAGAAATGCTTTAGCCAGTACAGAATCAAGAAGTTCCTGAACAAGTTCAAAGAAAGACAAGATATCTTAATCTTCCAAGAATTCAAACTTTTGGAACAATGAATGTGGTGGATCAGCTGAATATGACCCCAGCACAAGTATAAATTTGGGACATGTTAGATATTCCTGAACAAAAAGCACTATTACAAGAAGCTCTTTAAAATCAAGCAATGCCCAAATATACTGAAGGACCTGCTAATAAAAGAAAGCTCAAAGACACAGTTCATCTACAAACAAAAGCCTTAGTGAATAATGAATTAGAGGTAAGCAAATCTAAATTGGATTCCTTCCATTTTACTAAGATAGGTCAATGGACTAAGCATAATCAGGAAAAAGAAAATAAACAGTTGTTAGTTATGACGCATAGTGACCCATATGAAAATTATAACTCTACTGGTTTGGGCACTTATGTTATTTTTGATGAGGACCATGAAATCCCAAATGTTTTAAGGAAAGAGACACCATTAACTCAAGGATCTAAAAAAAATTCAAAAATTTGGACTTTAAATTTTGATGGGGCTAGAAGTAAAAATGGTGTTGGAGCAAGAATTTGTCTTACTGCTCCAAATGGTGAAATTTTTTTAAGGGCTATCCATTTTCAATTTGCTTGTACTAATAATGATGCTGAGTATGAATCTTTAGTACATGGCCTCCTATTAGCTGAGAAAAAGGGAATAAAGAATCTAATAGTAAAAGGAGATTCAGAATTAGTAGTAAAGCAAATTAGAGAAAAGGCAATAACAAAGAATGTCATAATGAAATCCTATAAGCACAGAATTCATGACTTAATAGAATATTTGGAAGCTTTTAATATTGAAGTAGTTCCTAGAATTCAAAATTCTAAAGCTGATAGGATGGCACGGATTGGTTCACAGTTTGAACCAGCAACTGGCCTATTAGTTAACAATGAGTTAGTAAAGGTTATAGTAAGGTTAGCTATCCCTGATAATGATGAGAATTGGCAAGTATTTTAGAATGATTCTCAAGTACTCTCATTCTTCCAACAATCAAGGGATTTTTTTGATCAATTGCAACCAAAGATTGAAGAGGCATATGAGGATCAAATTATACAATTAAAGAATAATAAACTTCCCAAAGGTTTAATCACTTTAGAGAGCCTTTTTGATCTAGAAGATGTAAGCCTAGAGAATAAAAGGTTCCAAGAAAATAAAGCAGATTACTCTAAAGTAGAAGTGAGTGAAGGGAAAAAATTAAAGGTTGGAAATTTTGCAACTCAAGAAGAAAAGGAAAGGCTAATTGAATTATGAAAAAAATATGACAGAGTCATAGCCTGGAGCTATGAAGACCTTCATAGATATAATAGAGACATCATTCAACACACAATAGAACCTGACTAAAGGATCTAAGCTTGTTAGACAAAAATAGAGGCCAGTGAATCCAAGAATTGAGTCTCTTATGATAGATGAGTTGCAGAAACTTTTAGATTCTAAAATAATTTTTCCAATCAAACACTCAACCTGGGTATCAAATATGGTACCAATTAGGAAAAAGAATGGTGATATAAGACTTTGTGTATATTTTAGAGATATCAACAAAGCATCTTTGATGATCACTATCCCTTGCCCTCCATGGAACAAATTCTAAAAACTATGGCTAGATCAGAGAGATTATCTTTGCTAGATGGTTTCTCTGGATATAATCAGATTTAGTTGGCTAATGAAGACCAATACAAGACTGCTTTTACTACTAAGTGGGGAACATTTTCATATGTTAAGATGCCATTTGGCCTGTCAAATGCTGGAGCCACTTTTTAGAGAGCTATGGATGTTACATTTGGGGAACCGATAAATAAAATCATCTTGATATATCTTGATGATCTTACTATTTTTTCAAAGAATGTTGCTAATCATTTTGATCATTTATAAGCTATGTTTAAAAAATGTCAAGAATTTAGAATATCCTTGAATCCTAAGAAATGTATCTTTGCGGTCCCTTAAGGCAAATTATTGGGACATATAGTATCTAAAGAAGGAGTTTCCATAGACCCAAAAATAGTGGTAGTTATAATGAACTTACCTCTTCCAGTTAATAAGAAAGAAACTCAATCTTTCTTGCGAAATATTAATTTCAATAGTCGGTTCATATCTGACTTTGCAGGCTTAGTAAGACTAGTGACACTTTTGCTAAAAAAACCTAATTTTCAAGTGGACTATGGAAGGAAGGAAAGCCTTTGAAGAGGTCAAGAAAGCTATTTCAACAGCTCATGTACTTAGAAATCAAAAAATTTCTAAGCCTTTTGTAATGTATGTATATGGAAGAGAGCTCGGTATTGCTGCTATTCTAACACAAAAGGATGATAAGAAGGAGGGAGAACATCCAATAAAATTTTTCTAAAGGACAATTAGGGAATATGAAACCAGATATAACTTTGTCAAAAAACAAGCATATGCTATGGTAAAATCTCTCAAAAATTTTAGGCATATAGTATCAAGAAGTAAAATTCTGATACTTGTAGCACATCCAAGTGTTATCAAATACATCATGGAGGATGAAATTACTAAAAAAAGAACAAACTGGATAACTAAGATCCTAGAATATGATGTAGAAGTCAAACCCACTAAATTAGTTAGAGGTAGGGGTTTGTGTCAATAAAATGACTCAAGAGCTTGAAAAGATACCTGAAGAGATAAATTCAAGAACATAAAAAGAAATTGTATTGAGAATACAAGAAGTTGAGTAGGAATCTTGGGTCACAAGCAGGATTCATTTTATGAAAAATGGGATATACGCAAGAGAACTCCCTCAAAATAAGAGAAGATACTATAGGATGCAAGGAGTTCATTTTGTTTTAATTGAACAGGTTCTTTTCAGAAGAAATTCTGATGGTAAATTGTTAAGATGTGTAGAAAAAGATGAGGCTAAGAAAATACTACATGAAATGCATCATGGAGCATCTACTGGACATTTTTATACAAAGATTACAGCCATAAAGATAAGTGAAGTAGGTTATTTCCAGCCTACTTTATTTACAAATTGTTATCAGCTTGTTAAAAAATGTAAATCTTGTCAATATTATGTGGGGATGAGAAGGAATGCAACAATGCCTCTTAGCCCTATAATTGTGGATGAACCTTTTGCTCAATGGGGTCTTGAGTTCATTAGAATGATCAATCCAGTATCTATTATGGGCCATAGATTATTTCACCAGATGGATCGAGGCAGTGCCACTCAAGGAAGCAATAGAATATGTGATCCTAGATTTTCTAGGGAGTATCACTACTCATTTTGGAGCTCCTCGTACCATAATTTCAGATAATGCTAAAGCATTGTTAGGGTCCAATGTATTAGACTTTGCATTAAATCATGGAATATATCTAAAAACTTCTTCTAATTATTACCCTCAGGGTAATGGTTTGGCAAAATGAACTAATAATAACCTAATTAGACTCATCAAAAGAATAGGGGTTGATCATCACAAGGAATGGCATAAAATGCTTAATTTAACATTGTGGGCTGATAGAATTACACCTAAATAGGTGATAAAAATGTCCCCATATGAATTAGTATATGGGAAACCTACTATAATTCCCTTAAGCTTGGAGATTCTTGCTCTCCAATTGATCAAATAGATTGAAATTGAAGAAAATGGCCCCATGCAGGTCAGACTCACAGAACTTCTAGAAGTTCAAGAAAAGAGGGATGTAGCATAGGATTCACTAATAAAGCATCAAAAAATAATTAAAGACTTTTTTGATAAAAGGACTTCAAATTCCCATTTTGAAACAGGCTCAATTGTTTTGAAATGGGATGCAAGAGCTGTCAAACCAAGTCAACACACCAAGTTTGAAGCATTATGGACTAGCCCTTATAAAATTTGGGCGTGTAAATAGAAAAATTCATTTGAGCTAGAAACAATGGAAGGTGAACCTAAAGAGATTCCTGTAAATGGAATCTATTTTAAACATTTTAGTTAAAACTATTTTTTTAGCAATTTCAGATCATGCGGGAGTTGTGGTTTCTTTTTGAGCAAGCTCAAAAGTCCTTGGGGTCGCCAATGACTGTAGAGTTATTAAATACTCTATGTTTCATTTTGAGTTTTAGTTACATGTTGCAAAGTTTTCTTCCCACATAATTTGGTTTGAGATGGTGAAGTTTTGAAAACATAGCGCAGACTCTATTTTCCTTTTGATTCATTTTTCTCTAAGTGTTGAAATAAAGTAGATACTACCAAGTGTCGTCATCCAAGGCACCTTTCACATTTTCTATGAGTTGGTCAAAATGTGCCATGTATCTCATAGTGACTTAGTATAATTTTCCAAGTATTAGCATCTACATTTTCATATCGACACCTGCATTTCATCTCTTTTCAGCAAAAGGTTTAACAAGCTAAGTATCAAGATCAAGCAGAAAGCACCAAGTGGTAGTCACAGAAGGTCTCAATGTTGCTTTTATAAAATCAATAGAAGGTGCCACGTACCCCAGCAAAAGAGAGTAGAAGCCACCATGTGTCACGATTTGAATTATCTTCATTTTGCTTCACTGATATAGCAAATACTATGGTGGGTCCCAATTTTTATTTCTTAAGTAAGCAGAACCTGCTAGGTGTCACTGTCCGTGTAAATATGAAATGAGACAAAATTTTTTCTATGGTATGAATAGAAATATAGCAAGATAATCATTGGCCAAACCCAATGATGTATCAATACAACTGATGATGTCTTAGCATATCAAGTACATAGAGAAATACATATTAGAAGTCCATGAAGTGGAATGAGTATTTTTTCTCCTCTTTTATATAATTTCTTCTTCATTAGTATCATTTTATTCAATTCAATTCATTATTTTTGTAAATTAGCTTTGTTATAAGAAATTACTATTAAGTAAAGACATTTAATACAGTTATTTACTGAGTATATTACTTTGTAAAATTGTAAAACTCAAGTAACTTGGATAAAATTCCATTACTTGAAGTTATCTTGTAAGATTAAAATAATTAAGATAACTTTGTACTACATGTAAATTGGTTGTGCTCAATCTAAACAATAAGACCAAGAATTTCTACATGTCACTAGTTGTTGTATGCCATAGAGGAAATGTTTATGGAAAATGCCACTCAATAGTTTCTAATTTTAGCACACCACATGGGTTTTTGAAAAACTTGTTTCCTGTTCAATTTTGGAATCTATTTTTATATAAATATAAGTGTAGGCCTACATGCCTAAGGATGATAATTTTTTCAAGCGAGCATTTTTAACCATTATACGGGAAAGTTTAAGCAATCTAAAATTTTGTGTTTAAATATATGGACATTTTTGTATGAATTTTACTGAAAGTGAACAAGAAGGAGATTTGTTTTCTAAAGAAATTTGTGTATGAAAGAATCATTATGTGCATTCTATGATGATAAAATGGTAAACTTTGTGTTATATTTAACCTAAATTTAATTCATTACTTTCTTAATCATTTGTTAAAAAGATTATCACACTTATATGTTTATCTATTTGCACGTATATAATAAACTCTATGAAACTACTTATTGTGAAGTGCATTTCTCTTATTTCTCTTCTTTATAAAGCATTATAGTCTTTTATTTACTCTCTAATCTATCTTAAATTCCATTCATATTCCAAGAACTAGTTGTTTACTTGCTGCAAAATCCCTTTGTTATGGGTCATGAACAAGTGATTAAAGTAATACCCCCAATTAGAATAACTTGCACATAAGCTATATACTCTATGAATAACTATAAGCTGTAAGAATTAGAAATAGATAAAAATAAACTCACTTTTAAATTAATGGGATTTAATCCCATGTCTACCTAGATAAATTTAACTAACTAAAAACTATCTAGCCAATTATTTCTAGTGACTCCACTAAGGAACGAAGAGCTAAACTCCCGGATCTAAATATAGACTATTCCTTTAAGTTAATTTAGATAAAGTTAATTTTAATTTTCCCATAATTTTTGTGTGTTTAAAATAATTTACTTTAAGCATTGAATGTTGTGTCAGTTTCATACATTTAAGTAAAACATGATACTACTGAAGTTAATTTTACTTCCCAAACAAAGATGCATCGCTTATACTGGATTGTTACATGTCTTTTTATTTAAATGTTCTATTTGACTTAAGTTTTTTACATGAATGTTAACCACATACAAGTATTTATCTATAAATTAAATTGCTAAGCATGATCCTCAAAAATTCTTTTGCATTTCAAATTGGCAAATCAACCCTTTACTAGAGGAAAGAGAGATCAAGGCCAAACAAATGATTTCTTTGAATTGTAAGAGTGGTTCAATTTCAGTTTTCATATTTAAGCTAAAACATGAAGAGCTATTCTCTCACCTATGAGACAAACATCAACTCTCATAAAGTAGATAAAACATAATTCCTCGGGAATAATTCAACTAGCTAATCCATTATTCCCCATTCTAAGAGGAATAGTGCAACCACTTCCCTTCGATTGGGGGTAACAATTAGACATATAAATTTGACTCCCCCTCTCCATGACTTGACAAAAGGATCTAGAATTTTTTTTCCTAAGTTTACCAGTGATGGAAAACAAAATACAAATGAGCACTTGGCTACTTTATTTATAGCATGCAGAGTAATTGGTGTTAAACGTGAGGATGTCTCAGTCAGACTCTTCATTGAGACATTGCATGATTTAAATGGAGAATGGTTTTATGATTTTCCACCTCATACTATAGTAAATTTGGCTACCATGTGTGACCAGTTTGAAAAGAGATTCATAGCTACTAAGGATTCACATATACTACTTACCCAACTAAATTAGCTCAAGAAGGAACCACAAGAGCACATGCATGACTTTATTTCCAAGTCTAATATATTGATATATTAAATTCCTCAAGATACATTGCCCACTAGGGATAATCAAAAGTATTTCTTCATTAATGCCTAGTTACTAGAAGTTAGTTATCAACTATGAAGAACACAACTAATTGATTTAGAAGCAACCTATAACCTTGCTACAGAGGTGAAAGATGATTTCATAATGGATGGAAAGATAAAGAATACAAATTTTAAGGTAAAATATGCTACTTCAAGCACATCACAGACTAATGATCCTCTATTGTAGAAATTGGATAATGACTTACTTTAAGTCAAGAAACAAATTGCTCAAGGCACTCATGTTGTTCCTACTAGGAATGTACCTGTATCGAATTTTAATAATTAAAAAAATAACCATATTGTTTTCCCTACACAAAGATTAAAAATTGAAGATGCTCCCATAAATCATGTTGTGATGAGTGAGGAAGATCAAATGACTAATAATACTCATCAAAGTCTTGGTGACAAAGATGAATTTGTAGATCATGTTGGTGACTCTAACATTGGTTACCTAGAATACCAATCTAAAATTGATTATGAAGAAGCATTTGAACAAGATCATAGTCATTCATTTGTATTGTTTACAAGGTCACAAAATCAACAAGATGGTGATAAATATTCTAAAGAACTAGAGAAAGTGGAAGGAAATTTTAGAGCAGATGTAAGTTTCTTAAGAAAGGTAGCCCTTTACATTATTATTTGACTCCTAAAGATAAGTATACAACTTCTTCTTAGACTCATAAGATAATAAATCACACTACTAAAGTTAGTCATATTTTATTTGATTCCAATCCCTCTTTTAACATAATTGACCATATAATTAAAACCAAAATTTAGATGTCAAAAGTTGAGTACTTGAGATCTTATCCATATTAGTTCATTAGATTAGTCAAATATGTTCAAAGTAAAGGGTCAAATAATTCAACCAATGCCTCTAAAAGTATCTTGCCTACTCCCAAATAGTTTCCTTCCTATAATAATGTTATTACTACTTCACCCACACCTACTTATATATCTAAAATGATAGAGACATTTTATGTCTCTCTTCTGATTAATGGTTTCAAGTTAAGCAACTGCATTTTAGAATCTATAGATTCAAATAATGTAATACCAGTTAAGGTGGGTGATGCTCTTGGTCTCACTTTAGCTAAGACAATAGATATATGTTACTTGATGGAGAGACAAGTTAAACTGATTAGATAAATCAAAGATCCCCAATAGTCTTAGTAGCCTTTCCAGATAAAAGACTCAAAATGATAATTCTAGTTGCATACATTCTTGTTTCTTATGGAATGTTACTAAGTAGAAACTTATGCAAGGATCTAGGTGGATAAGTAAATATGGATTGGTCATGTTCTCACATTCCAATCAAAGGAGTGAATTAGAGACTCAATCTTAAAAAGAAGTCCAAATTCATAGTTTCCAAATCTGATGATTGACGGTCACACATTCTTTTTGAATAATTTGATGATGGAGTTTACTACCTGAATATGATCAAAGAGATCTAATAACTAGAGGAAGAAGAAGATGAAAAGATATGGACATTAGCGTTTGATGGAAATTATAGTTTTTTTGGTTCAAGTGTAAGGGTAATATTGATATCTCCTAATGGTAAAATTTTTCCTTATTCTTACAAACTCATGTTTAAAAACACTAATAATATAGATGAATATGAGGCACTTTTTCTAGGACTTAAACAAGAAAAGGAAGGAGTAAGAATCCTTAGAGCATAAGGAGATGTTGAATTGATAGTGAGACAAATTGGAGCCTAGTATCAATTGAAGAAAGATAAGCTAAAACACTACCATGATTGAGTTCTGAGTGCCACACTCAACTTCACTACTTTCTTGATCAACTCAATTCTTTGAGACCAAAACTCCAAAGTTGATTCACTTGCTGTTATTGCATCTCTACTTAGACCATAACAACAACCAACACTTTTTATAGAAGGTAACTATAATGTAGAGATTATTTACCATCCAAAGGTTCTAAACAGTGTTGAGTAGTGGCAAGTTTTCAATGATTATAAGCAAATAACTAAATTTCTTGAGTAGTAATATAACTTTTAAGGACTATACTTTTAAGGAAGTAGTTCACATCCATGTGAGGCAACAATATGTATCATTGATCTTGAACTTACTCATAGTCAATATATAATTTAGATAAAAGGAAATATAATTCCTAAAGGGTTAGTCTCTTTAAAATAATTTTTTTACAAGCATGATAAATTTTTAAAGAAAAAGAAAGAATATGGGGATAGTTCTTATTCAAAAGTTCATTAGGTAACTTGGGAAATGAAGAAGAGCTTTAGATGGTAATATTGGAATGTGTTACTCTCAATAAGAAAAGGAAGCATTCACCAATATTCTTAAAAGGTACATTGATGTATTTTACTCATCCTATAAAGACCTTAAAAACTTCCATCTAGATGAGGTGCAACACTATATTCTACTCCAGCCAAAGGTAAGGCCCTTCAAGCAAAAGTTATACCACCATAACCCAACTATTTCTATTACTTTTTATGATTAAATAAAGAAGTTTATTTATGCTAAGATCATCTATCCAATTCATTATTTATAATAGTTATCAAATATTTTTCTAATGAGAAAGAAAAATAAAGAAATACACTTATGTGTTGACTTTCATAATCTAAATCAAACCTCTCTAAAAGATAATTATCCATTGCCCATTATGGATAACATCTTGTAAGTAGTTACAAGTTCAAAGATGTTATCCATGTTAGATGGATTTTTAGGATACAATTAGATAAAATTAGCTGAGGAGGATCAATACAAAATAACTTTCATGATTCCATAGGGGATGTTTGCTTATCAAAAATGCCTTTTGGGCTTATCAATACTGGAGCAAATTTTTAGTGGGTAATGGATCTAGATTTTGCTCATTTGAAGAGAAAAAATATTATGGTATACCTTGATGACTTAATGATCTTATCCAAAAAGAGATGTAATCACTTGGCTGATCTAGAAGAGGTTATTATCTAATGTAGGAGACATGGGATTTCCCTGAATCCCAAAAAATCAATATTTGTTATGACTGAAGGAAAGATCCTTGGTCACATAGTCTCAAAAGAGGGGACAAAAATTGATTTAACATTATTCTTATTTTACCTATACCTACATCTAAGAAAGGATTACACTCATTATTTGGTAAGGTCGATTTCCTTAGAAGATTCATTCCTAATTTCATTGAGTTGACATGCCACATCTCTGATATGATGAAAAA
The DNA here is from genome assembly GCA_037957365.1 of Torreya grandis. NCBI lineage: Eukaryota > Viridiplantae > Streptophyta > Pinopsida > Cupressales > Taxaceae > Torreya > Torreya grandis. The sequence goes on along the minus strand of JARHVA010005356.1, from coordinate 613,320 downwards.
TTAGTAAGACTTCAAATGAAATATTAAAGGCAAATTGAGATTTAAAGTGTTGCTTTCCCCTAGTTTCAATAAATAATTTATTATTTACTACTATTCCTCTGAGCATACCATGTCAATTATACTTTTGTAGAATAATGATGAAGGAATTGAATCCCCTATAGCTTCTATGATCCATCCACTAAAAATATTATAACTAAAGTATTCACAGATGGAGATCCATGATTTTATTATAGTAAAAGCATGTAAAATTTTTAGGTACTACATTTTATCTTCACATACTAATGTTTATATACCTGATACTACAATCAAGTCAATTTTAACACAACAAGATCTAGGATTACTGAGAGGTACTTGGGTAGCTAAGGTGTAAGAGTTTGATCTTGATATCAAACCTATGAAGCTAGTGAGAAGAAGAGGCTTATGCCAATTGATGATATAGAGAAAACTTGATGGCATAGATATGGTAACACATTTTTTACATGTTTGATTAGATGGAGATTTTCTTGTGGTACTCTTTGTTTACCTAGTGGATGAGTAGTATAATAAGATTTCCTACTTCCTGACTTATGGAGAATGCCCAACTAATTTGATATGTAAGGAAAAGTATACCATCATGTTAAAGTTAAAGGATTATGTCCATTGGGATAATGGTTTGTATAAAATATGAATTGATGATGTTTTCTTTTGCTATGTGGATAAAGAGCAACAAAAGAGACTATTAGAGCAGTTTCATGATAAGGCATGTGGAGGTCACTTCTCAGCCAGAGTCATAGCACATAAAATCTTATGAGCAAGGTATTTTTAGCCTACTCTATTTAAATATGCCTTAGATTGGGTTACTAAGTGTCAAGCATGTCATCATTTTATAGGATGAATCAAGTTGCCATCCTTACCTCTAAAACTAGTGGTTATTGATGAACCTTTCCATCAGTGGGGCATGGATTTTATTGGTATGTTGCATCCTTCTTCAAGTGATAGGACATTTCTATGTATTTACTTCCACTTATTAATTTAGAAAATGGGTGGAAGCCATTCCTATTAAACATACCACTTCTAAGGTTATATGTGACTTCATCAAAGAAAACATTATAATAAGGTTTAGTGTACCACACAAGATTGTAACAGATAATTTAGACAAATTTTATTTTGTAGTATTAATTTATTTTTGTTACTCATATGGAATAGACCTAGTTCATGATTCAAATCAATACCCTAAGGTAAATGGTCAAGTTGAATCAAGTAATAAAAACTTGATGACTATTATTTATAAGCTAGTGGATAATAATAAACAAAGCTAGCATACGAAGTTGTTTGATGCACTGTGAGCTGACAAGATCACCCAAAATAAAGCCATAGGTATGTCCCCTTTTCATTTTTTATATGGAAAAAAGATAATATACCAATAAACATAGAGATTCCTACTTTACAATTGTCCAAAGTAATTGAAGATGTTACTTGTCAATATTTAATGGATAAGAGAATCATGTTTCTCACTAAATTACAAGAGGCTCGTGTTCAGGTTCCTAACTAGATAGATAATCATCAAATGAAATTAAATAAGATCTTCGATAAAAATACTCAGGATAGGTAGTTTGAAGTTGATGATTTGATGCTCCTATGGGATAAGTATAATGAATAAAAAAGGGAAGCATGGTAAATTTGACTCCTTGTGGAAAGGGCCCTTTACTATAAAAAGAATTGCTGGAAAAGATAGCTTCATCATAGCTTATCAGGCTGGGATTGCACTACCGCTATCATCCAATGGGTAGTACTTGAAGCTCTACAAGAATTGAGAAATAGGGTAACACCTGTATGTATATAGATAAAGTTTTCAGTCTTTCATTTTGTTTTATTTTTACTTTTACATTGTTTTCTTATTTTGTAGTTTTTGTGATTAAATTTTTACAAAGACTCCATACCCAATAGATAAAATTCAAAACCAAAGATAATGGGATCTCACCTTTGTTTCTTCCCTCATGATAGAAACAAATATGTCCCCAATTGAAGCTATCTAGTGTCGTCAAAATTTCACACTTAGCATTTTAGGGTACCCCTATTTAAAGTTTTGCATTTTGTCTTATTTGAGTCAGTTGTCCTTGCTAAGCTATTCCTATGAATAAAAACATATTTTTTAGTATATGTTATGTCTGATTGCTTTCTTTCTCCATTTTTCTTCAAATTGCTCCAAAATTTGAAAACATCTTCTTAAATCCATCATTGAAAAACCCATTTACTCATCTCACTAGTAGATCAAAGAAGCTAAAGTGTTTTGTCTCATCTCAAATGCAAATCAAGTTCTCCAAACTACTTAACTTATTTAAGAGTAAGTAGAGTAGTCCCATAAGTATGAATTACACTGTTTGGTTCAAGTTAGAGTTATCAAATAGCTTTACTTTGATTTTGAAGCTAAGTAAAGTAGTCTTATAAACCTATCAAACACTACCCAAAGTAAATTGGGTTTTTAGAGTTGATTTACTTACATAAGGCCATGAGTAAAAGTAGTGGAGGTTTCCAAACATTAAATACTCATTGGCCTATACCAAGTCATGTTTGTGAAAGCAATTAGCTTGAAATACTAAAATTGAGTAAAAGAGCCTAAAAATCCTAATAAAAATCCAAAGGCTTATGTGACTCTTTCCCATGTTTCCCCAATTCATCATTAATGCACTACCATATATAAAACTGGGGAAAAGCCACCTCATTTCCCACCTGGCATATAAGTTATTCAATCAAGCTATCACACCTACAAACCCTGAGCTACACAATTCAAAACTTTGGAGCATCTTTGAGTAAATCCATTTTGACCCATTTGTACTTGAGGTATGAGGATCATTTCTTTGTAGTTTTCATAGATTCATTATTATCATTTTCATCTTCTTTCTCTTTTATATTTTCTATTCACTATGATTAATGCTTTTACTATCAATTATTGTTTCATTCTATTCAATTTATTATTTTTGGGAATGTTTATAAGTTTTAAACCTTGTATACGTGTTCATAATAATTTTTCATAAAATAACCCATGCAAAATCTTGAAAACCTCAAACTTATTGTGAAAAAACTAGTAGACACTGCCCATCTTAGTTTCCTAACACTAGCTGCTTACTCAAGTTCACAAGTATGAGTCACTTACCCTAAGAAACATGAACTTGAAGAACCTTAATAACTTAGGTTTCCTATTACTTGTTACTCACTTGAAGTTTTGACCCTAGGTTGCTTCCCTTGAGAACCTCGATCCTCAAACACCTTGCTTACTTAGATTTTTAATTACTCACCACTTTTACATAGGTTTTCTTAACATAGTTACTCTCCTGATTAAACCCAAAGTCCTAAACCTAGATAAACCCATAAAATACTACTCATGAAGTACTAGGATTCCTTTCTCTTAGATACTTCATTTTTTTTATCTAAGTAACTTGATAATATAAATTTGAAGTCATAAGCTAAGAAAAACCCAAAGTTGTCTATACATATTCCTTCTAACCAACCCATATTCATAGATGCTTAAGACTTGAGCACTATTCAAACCAACCCAAGGTTGTAATACCTTATTGCTTAAATATTAGTTACTTAAGGTTTTCAAGACTTTTTTCTACTTATAACTTAAAGCTTGCTTAGAAGTACTATAAGAACAATAAGTTGACTCTTTTATCAACTCTACTATACTAGTTGGAGAAGTTACTAAGTGTTTAAAGACATTTATAAAGTTTTTTAAAGTTAGAATCAATGTCTAGGTTAGAAGGATAAAAAAGTTTAGAAGAAAAAATAGCTAAACTAAAAGTGAAAGCAACACAAATTGAAGAAGTCCTAGAGTTAACACTTGAGGAGATTCTAGAGCAATGAAAAAAAGGCAAAAAAAAGATAAGAGAGCTAAGTTACAAGAGCCCCAGATGAAAAATGAGTATAAGGGATACCCAATTGAGTCATGTATCACTTCCAAGCTAACAGAGATAAGTGATGCATATATGGGGCATGTATCTGTTACTCAATTTATAGAAAGATCAAAAGCCATAATCAAGACTCCACTCATGAAGGCCATGACTAATAGTGGGATTCTTCAAGCTAAAAATTTTCCAAGCTCAACATAACTTCCAAAATTTGTCCTAAGATGTGTTAAATATTATGATTCCTTAATTAAGACTATAAGAGATGCTACTGGTAATGTAGTCATAAGGTTAGATGTTCAATATCTTAACTACTGCCTAAAGATTAAAACACCATAAAAGGTAATTGATATATCTATGGAAAAATATAACAAATAATAGGAAACAAAGACAATGTAGTGCATTAAGATAATGAACACAAACTATTTAAAAAAAGTGAAACAAGCCTCTAGGTTCCCAAAATAGATAGTAAGGTTAGAATTTTTTCAAGAAGTAGATGTTATTACTCAACTACTATGTAGAATCAATGGTGAAAATAATGTCAAATGTTTTTCAACTTGTATGTATGCATACATCAAAACCATTGATGTAACTAGGAGATATATAATGATAGAATGGATGAGGATGATAAGTGCCAATATGGATCAATAATTAAATAATGTATTACATATTTTTGATTTTAAAATGGCCTCATATTTGGTGTATGATATAGCTTCATGTAGAGCCTTTTCAAGGCTAAGTATAAAATGCACACTGGAAATTGTCTTAATATATGAGTATTATCCTCAGCTGGTTCTTTTTGAATATTACAAATACTATAATGTGGTGAATGATGGATTCTTTTATGAACTCATTTGCAAATTGAATGTGGATCTAAATCATAAAAGAGTATCAAATGAAGCATGGGATGTAGTTTCATATTTTGAGTTCCTTTTCATTTAGTTCCTTGAATTTACATACATCAGAGTTGAGGGTTTCTCAAGTGCACCTATCAAGTTACCTAGATATCCAAGTGATAAGTGGATTATCATGGAATTATGCAGGCAACTTATGGAATTACATAACTTATAGTCAAAATCTCACCATGTAGCTATCAAATTTCCTAATTTCATTAGTTTTTACCATTAAACTAGCATTTAAAAGGCTATGAATGTGTAGAAAGAGATGTACTATCATTACACCCAAACACATTTTGAGGCCAAAGCCGATTTTGATTGTAGATGGTTGGCTCAAAATATAGTTTCTCTATAATAAATGTGCATTCATGCACTCAAGGATTTTTATACTGATTATAGAGATGAATTTGATGTGAGAAGAAGGGACAATAGTAGATTTACTATTGAATAAATTTGAGGTTTTGATCTTACCATAATTCCTGAGGATATGGAAGATGAGGTAATTATAACTAGTGATGCTTCTCATGTAATAGGGAGAGATAGTACCTTGTTTCTAGTGATTATTTCTAGTAAAATCATGATAAGACTATTTTAGATAGAACTTCAAATGTATTAGGCATGACTTCCACCTATCTCCTTAACAAAGGCTAATGTATGGAGTTTATGAAGGAGACCAATCATGTAAGTTAGAAGAGAAAATAAATAGTACAAGGAGAAAGTAACCAAAATCCCACAATGAAGTTAAAGATAAAAATAAATGTTGATGATACTTATTATATGGTAAAATATAAAGAGATAATTTATCCAATTATTTCTACACTTCCTATGGTCTCTTCTACTGATACAACTATTCCTTCTATTTCCACCATTTATTTTATCCCAACTTCCACTACATCCATCATAGATCCATCAGTACTCATGCCACCCCAAAAGTCTCATGGCATTAAATCCCCTAAGAAATACATTCTAAAAGAGACTCCTCTTCCTCCTATATCTTCTCCACCTTATTCTCTACCTCCCCCTCCTTTAAAATATCAACATACCATAGAGAATGATCCAAAATAAGTAACTACTATAGAGGAAACCCCATCTCAGGAATCACAATGAGAAAATCAAAATGAAGCAAAGCCTGAGAAGGAAACCATAGAGGTAGTAAAGGGAAAGGAATTTGAAAATGATAAAGAACTATAGAAGTAAAGGGGAAAGTACAAGAAATAGTAGTTGAGGCAAACGAAGTAGTAGAGGTAGTAAAAGAGAAAGAATATAAGAAAAGAAAGATAATAGAGGCAAATCCAGTGAAGGAAATAGAGAAAGTGATATAAAAAGAGGTTGAGAAACAAGTTAAAGCTGAGAAGAAAATGTAAAAGAAAAGAAAGTGGAGAAATAAAAAGATGAACAAGTAATTAATAATGTTGTCCAAAATGTTATTGATTCATAGGAAGCTCCCTCTTAGGAGTTAGTGATTAGGAATTCTCAACAATAGATGGTAATACATTTATATACCCCTATTGGTATAGATTTTTCTTCTTGGTGAGCAATGTAAACCATTTTTTATTCTAAGGAGGTGATTAACTTGGATGATATAGACTTACGTCTATTGAAAAGTCTTGATTGAAAGGGTAAGAATCCCAAGTCTAACAAAATAACTTCAAAATTAGTAATTCAATCCCCTACAAGGAATGAATAAAAGTGAAGTTACTGATAAATATTTAACAATCACAAAGGTATCTCTTAGAGAAGTAATTTATTGAAGGTCTAAAGAAAGATACATAGACCTTGATCAATACCTTTTTTAATAATATGGATGAATAAAAGGTAGCCAAAGCCAAGCTGAAAGAACAAAATGCTAATTTATGTGAAATAATTACCAAGGTGGCAAAGTCTACTCCTTAATAATCATTAATTTTAGAGGTTGTAGTTACTCATCAAGTAATTACAGAAGTAGAAAAGATTTTAGATAAAGCTAAGTCAGTTGATAAGTGGATAGAGCAGATGCATCAAACTACACAAAATATTTTCCCTAATAATCCATGTGATCATACTGATATTTTGAAAAAATTGGCAGAGATAAAGGCAAAAATGAAAGAGAAATAAAATGAAAGTGGTATTTTTGAGTTATAACAAGAAATTATACAAACAATAAGCAATTTGAATGATAAAATTTTGATTGAGTAAAATATTGCTCTGGAGGGATTTGTAAAGATAATAAAACAAGAAGAGTATCTTCTATCTTTTTGTATGCATATTCTATAGGAAATGTGTGAAGAAATGAATATTTTAGAAGAAGCACACGATGCAAAGACAAATATAGAGAATTTCCTTTTTGGTCTTACTTGTATGTGGTCTGATAATGTTTTAAGGACATCCAAGCAGTTATATGAGCAATTCAAGAAACTGATGGACAAAGCTACAATTCCTTTCACAACCAAGTCTATTATGGAGTTAATCAAATGTCATCAAGGGATAAAAAGACTTGAGAAAAGAATTAAAAAGATAAAATCTCATAGTAGAAGACTTGAAAAGGAAATATTGAGGTTTGAGATAGAAAGATAATCATTGGCCAAACCTACTGATGTAATAATATAGCTAATGATGTGTAATCATATCAAGTACAGAGAAAAATGTAGATTAGAAGTCCATGAAGTGGAATGATTATTATTGCTCCTCTTTCTAGTAATTTATTCTTCCTTCCCATTTTATTCATTCTTTTTGTAAAGTAACTTTTTTAGAATAAATTACTTTTAATTAAAGACATTTAGTATAGTTACTTATTGAGTATATTACTTTTTAAAATTGTAAAACTTGAGTAACTTGGCTAAAATGTCATTACTGGAAGTTATCTTGTAAAATTAAAATACATAAGAAAACTTGGTGTTACATGCAAAGTAGTTGTGTTCAATCCAAACAACAAGACCAAGAAGTGCTACATGTCACTAGATGTTGCATGCCTAAGAGGATAATTTTGAGGAGGATGCCACTCAATAGTTTTATTTTTAGTGCACCACATGGGTTTTTGAATAACTTGTTTTAGATTATGGTAAAAGCAGGTTTTGAAGGGGCCCCAAAACCCTAGTACAAGGAAAAAAGAAAGAGCAACCAAAACATAGACAAAGTCTTAAAACTACTACAAGGAAGTAGCAAAAATAGGTTTTTGAATAACTTGTTTCCTATTTGATTTTAGAATATTTTTTTGTAAAAATATAAGTGTAGGCCTATGTTCTTGAGGATGATAATTTTTTCAAGAAAGCAATTGTAACCATTAGACATGAAAGTTTAAGCAATCTAAAACTTTGTGTTTACATATTTAGACATTTTTGTATGAATTTTGATGAAAGTGAATAAGAATAAAATTTGTTTTTTGAATAAATTTGTGTCTAAAAGAATCATTAGGTACACTCTATGAGGATAAAATGGTAAACTTTGTGTTATCTATTAACTTAAATTGAATTCATTGATTTATTAATAATTTTTTAAAATGGTTATCACAATTATATGCCTATTTATTTGCATGTATACAATAAAATTTTAAAAACTAATTATTGGGAAGTGCATTTATATTATTTCTCAAGAATTCTAGTCTTTTCTTTAATCTCTAATCTATCTAAAATTCCATTCACATTCCCAAAACCAGCTGCTTACTTGCTACAAGAACTCTTTGTTATGGCTCATAAACATAGTGATTAAAGTAATACCCCTAATTAAAATAACTTGTACATAAGTGGTATACTCTCTAAATAATTGTACACTATAATTAATTAAAAATAGATAGACATAAATGCATGGGAGATTCACCATTAAATGAAGGGAATTTAATCCCATGTCTACCTAGGTAATTTTGAATGACTACAAGATATCTAGACAACACACTATCTATACTTTGAGCTTTCACAAAATCAACTTCATTATAATTTTGCTCCATCTTTACCTCATCTAATGGATTTATCTTCTTAATGCATTTCTTAGTGTCATGACTATGAACCTTCTTGTCTTAACTGAGATACCTAAATATATTAGGACAAAATAATGAAATATGTCCTATATTATGATAGATGTATCATACCACCTTATACATACCATTTGATCGATGATAGATGTGTTCTTCATTTGACCAATTTATTCTCATTTTATAGTTCTATAAGTACTCATTATTTAAAGGTCTTTTACATTCTCTTGATCTATGACCAAATTGAATACATGTAAAATAATAGCCATTAAAATATAAAGCACACCTTATAGCATTAGGTTATTTGATAGGTATTTTGACTTTCTTGTCTTCATCAGTCCTCTTCTCAACTTGAGGTACCTTCTTTTGGTCTTCTTAAAATACAAGACCTATCTTGTCATTTACAAACTTTTGATTACTTAGGATATCATATAAAGCCTTAGTGATCTTTTCAAAATTCACAAGGTTCTTCATCTTTATAGATACCTTATCCACCTCTAATCTTAGAGATTATATTTTAGTTTCATATCTAATGAAATGTTATTCTTTAGCCTTTAAGCTTGCTACCATAATCTCATTATAGTTTTCAACTTTTTGGATGATCTCTTCATATTCCTTAGATGTGTTACTTAGTGTTTCTTCAAATAGTACAATCTACTCCTCATAGTCTTGAACTAATTATTTAGTTTCTTGTTCTTTTACTTCACAATTTTCAACTCTTATAAGGCACTCATCAGCTCTTCTACAAGATCCACTTTAGATTCTTCACTATCATAGTATTCTTCTTCATCTATTTCTACTCAATCATGATACCTTTCCCATTTGAGAAACCCTCATTATTTGATTCTATGCATATGAATATGGTTTCATTATTGTCATGCTCAAATTCATTTCTATCATCTTCATTGTCAGATGTATCTAAATCACTTACATTTGATGAATTGTCTTCTATAGTGTAAAATCTAGATGTATCTGAATCACTTACATTCAATGAACTATCTTCTTTGGTGTATAAGTTATTCTTATTCTTGAATTATAATTTCCTTCTTTCATTATTGTTGAAGTCTCTCTTATTCATGTTAGACTTATAGACCTTTCTATCATCTCTATGAGGTTCATCATGTTCTTCATTATACTTAGATATGTCCTTATTAGTACACTTGGTTACAAAGTGACCAATGTTTGCATAAATAAAACATTTTAAGGGTAACTTTCCCTTGTATTTTCCTGACCCAAATCTCATCTTCCTAGTAATCATAGCTATGATTTTATCATCATCAGAATATGAACATACCTCATCTTTTTCCTTCTTAGTCTTTGATCTCTTTTTAACTTTGAAATAAACTTCCTTCTTGAGAGGTCTTCCTTCATTTTATCTAATCTCATAGGTAGTCAATATGACATGAAGCCAATCCATCTCTAACTTGTCCAAATATTCCATATCTTCTAATATAGACACTTTAGAATCAAACTTATAAGTTGGTCATCTTAATACCTTTTGAAAAACAATAGACTTTTTCACTTATTCTCCCATTCCTCTAATGATGTTGAAAACTTCATCAACTCTTAATAGATAGGATGCAATGGATTCATGTTCATTCATCCTCAGTCTGTCAAACTATATTATATGGCTATTCGACTTGGCCATCTTCACCTTATTGTCTCCTTCATAGATGGTCTTTAATTTTTCCCATATGTCTTTGGTTGAAACAGAATGCATTACTTTTAGAAAATTTTCCTCTAATAGGCCACACAAAATAGTATTCATTACTTTGGAATTATTCTCACTAGCATTCTTACCTATTGCATCTATTAGTATAATTTGAGGTACAATGTAACCATCCATAACTGATTGACACATATCATGTCCTTGTGACATCAGATATGTCTTCATTTTAATACTCCATAAGGCATAGTTGTTGATGCAGGAAAATTGCACCCTTTGGCAGGAAGTCGAACTCCTACCTTCTCCTCACAACATGGAAACTCCCCTCTCACCTGTGGGATTGGTGAAGCTAGAGGGAAGAGTCTCTAGATAAGGGCTACCTCCCTTTGATGCATCATTTTTGTTTTAGCAAGTGCTAATACAGGTATATATAGCTATATAATGGAGGGGGGATGAAAAGGGAAAGGAGATTGTAGGAAAACAAACTATTCTAAAGAGGTGATGCACCAAAATAAGTTGACCTTCCGACATCCACACTTAGGATCGAACAAAAATAACATACATACACTCAAACTTGGTAGAAAGACCAGGCTGTAAGAAAATGACAGGGAGGTTCTTATGAAAACACAAGAATAGGGACTCACCAAGATGATGTGAAATACATACTATAAGTGACTTCCTCTATTCTATACTTCCAAATAGAGCTTTTCTCCTGTCAGCTGTAGAAAATGGCAATTTGTAGATAACTGGTGTGTTGGTGTTGAACCTGTGAGAGCATCAAAAGACAATGATTGAACACAAATTAACACTCAGGTCATACATAGAATATCCATCCAAGAAGAGGTAAAAAACTATGTTTATTGATTTAGGTGGAAATTTTAGCAGGGCTACGCCTTGTAAAATGTGGAAGATGATTACAAAATGACAAGTTTGTAATATATATGAGAAACTAGGAAGTCCATTTGGCACTCCCTCTTTACAAGTGGCAATTGTGTCCTTTCATTGGGAAGAACAAGTTGCTCAAAACATTAATGATCCATCTACTTTGTCTACTTGAAATCTACCCTTTCAAGGTCAATACATGGTTTGTCCACCCATTAAATGTAAAATAGAGAAAACCAGTTGCTTTACTAGTTGTTTACATCCTCTCATGATCAATTCATAGGAACTATTTCACCTATCAGAGTCACTTCTCAAATGGCACCACATGGACTAATTGCTTGCTCATTCCATGCTTGTCTCCTTGTCTTTTCTCAAATTTGTCTCTATCTCCCTCCTTCATCCCTCGAGGGTGAACATTCGAGTGGGTCACTGCATTCTGGCTCTTGGTTAACACTCTTTCACTCGAAAGCAAATGACCATTTCATTTCATTAACTTTGATGTCCCTGCGGCCATCATGCTTTGAACACCAATAGATATTTCACCTTCTTGAATTTGATGGATTCCCAAATGTCACCAATTTGAAAACTAATGGCTATATTGTTCTGCTAATTTTGATGTCCTCTAGGACATCCTCAGGTCCATCACTAAGTCAGTCGGGTCCATGTGGCTTTGTCTTTCTATGGCTTGTCTTCCTTGCCTTGTATGTTTCTTAGCACAAGTCTCTTTGAAAAAGTCCCTTTTGACTTGGCCGAAAGTCCCCCACAAGGGCACCTGCCCTTCAGGGTCCTTCAGCGGGTCTCTTTGTTTTCTAGACTGCCTCCCGGGCTCTCATGGACAAATTGTCTATAGAAAATTTCACCGAGTCAATTTGCTTTTTGTTTTTTGTGAGCTTTTGTCTACAGACAATTTCTCGTAGACAAAAGTCTACAAAAATTCTCTTGGCCTAGCTTGGCTTTGCATGAAGTGCACTCGAATTCCTTCAGACCTTTTGTTTGAAGGAATTCCTTCAGGCAAAAAGTCTGAAGGAATTTAGGACTGAGTTTATTTTCAAACCAAATTGAACCTTAAACAAATTTGAACCTTACTCAATTTTCCTTTGCAAATGTTGAAGTGCCTACCCTCCGAAAGGGAATTTTGACTTGCAGACTCCCCTTCGGCTAAGGGCATACCCTTGAACCAAGCCCGTTGAACCAAAAATGGTTCAACAGTTCAAGGTTTAATCATTGTGCACCGATGGACTAATGAACCAAGGCTGATAAACTCTTTGCTTTGAACCGAACATGTTGAACCAAACCCGTTAAACCAAGAAGGTTCAATGGTTTAACGGTTCAACTATTGAATGCTGATGAACTTTTTTTTCCAATTAAACTGCCATGTTGAACCAAGAGATAGAACCATCTGCTTTGAACCATATTCGTTGAACCAAACCTGTTGAACCAAGAAGGTTTAATGGTTCAACAGTTCAATGCTTGAGAATTGAGAGATATTGAACTAGAAGATGGACTTTTGAACCAAAGGTCACTGAACCACTTGAACTAGGCCATGAACCAAACTAATTAAACTTGAAGACAAATGAACCAAATGCTGAAGAACCATGACATGTACTTGTGCAACCTGAAGATGACTGGTACTGAATAGCAAGGGAAGAAGGGGACCAAATTTTTTGTCTATGGGCAAAATTGGTCAACAAATTGGTGACTCTCAGGGGAAGCATGCGTGCTATGCTTAACAACTAGTTGCCTTGCAGAATCCATTGGGCACAGAGTCGGATGGTAACTTTGAAAACCAACAATAGCTCTAATAATCCTTAGAACCAATCACATAGATCTACCTCTAAGGAAATGAAAGCACACACAAGACTAAGAAAACTACAACCATGTGTAACATCACTTAGGGAAACTAGGAAAGAAAACAAAGACAAATATATACAGCTAAACAAAGACTCAGTGGCAATGCTTCAGATATATCCCATTAACTAGGATATGTAGTTCTTCACCATCTAACCTGGAGAGTTGGAACGCATTATGTTGCTTGCACTGAGTGATTATATAAGGACCACTCCAAAGGGCATCAAATTTTGTATGCTTTCTAGATTTGGCTCAATATTTGTCCCACTTCAAGACCATGTCTCCTTCAGAGAAATCTTTTAATGAAGATTTCTTGTCAAAGTGTCTTTTTACTTGTTGTTGGCGATTGGTCATAGAAACCATAACCCAGTCCCTTACTTCCTAGAGCTCCATTAGCTCATAAAGCCTAACCTCCATACTACTTCCTTCTTCTAATTATAGCTGATGAGTGAGGTCCAATGCTAGTAATTCAAGCGAGATGGGAAGCCTAGCTTCCCTTCCATATACAAGTGTATATGGAGAGTTTTCGGTTGCTCTCTTCAGAGAGATTTGATCAGCCCACAGAGCTATCTTTAGCTTGGCATGCCAAGTCCTTTGATTTTCTTCCATGGTCCTCTTTATGATTCTGATTAAATTTTTCTTTGTGGACTCAGCCAGCCCATTCCCCTATGGGTAGTAATTTGATGAAGTGCTGAGGTATATACCATACCTTAGCACCCATTCACTTATTTTGGTCCCCAAAAAAGACGAAGCGTTATCTGAGATTATGGTGGTTGGGACCCCAAATCTTGTTACCAAGTCCTCATAAGACTTTAGGACTGCACTTTCATTTGCTTCTTTCAGAGCAATAGTCTCCACCCACCTTGTGAAATAGTTTGTAGTAGTCAAGACCCACTTGTATCCAACACTAGAGGGAGGATTGATCATGCCTATGAAGTCCAAGCCCCATTGCATGAATGGCTATTCCACCTGAATGGGCTATAGAGGCATGGAAGCCAACCATTGCTTTCCATGAAAAAGTGCACACTTTTGGCACTTTCTTACCCAAGCATGGGTATCCTTGAAAATAGTAGGCCAAAAATAGCCAGCTCTCATTATCCTTGTTGTAGTAGCTCTAGGAGAGAAATGACCACCTGCTGGCCCATCATGGAACTCATCTAGTAACTTATTAGCTTGATTAGGGTCAATGCATCTTAGAAGGACCCCGAAGAGATACTTCCTAAATAATACTTCATGAACCAAGACATAAGGGAAGGACTGGAGTTTAAAGTACCTTCTTCTAGTGTTATCAAGACCCTATGGGCACTCACCAGTGAGAAGGAAATAGCTCATGTCCCGCATCCAATCTTTTATGATAGTTGGTTCCTCTACCATGGCTGCATCATGAATTAACAAGCTACCCTCCCTTTTTTTCTTGAAGTCTATAGCTAGCTATTCACACAGGCCTCTTCCCCTCACCATCTTGATGATCTTAATGTCTATGTCATACTCCATCACTTTGGTGATCCACCCTACCTTTTTCTCATTCAAGTCTCGATTGGTCAAGAAATCCTTGAGCTAGGATGTACGACCATGAGGTGGATCCTACTATTAGACAACATATTCCTAAATTTCTTCAGGCTCTACACTACTGCCATGACTTACTTCTTTACATATGTATATCTGACTTCAAAATCCTCTAACCCTTGGCTAAAAAAAGCAAGTGGCTACTCAAGGTCATCACCATTTGCTTGGGTAAGCATGGCAGAGATCACCTCTTCATTGTTGAAAGTGTAGAGGTTGAAGTCTTTGTTGAAGTTGGGGCTGATCAAAGTGGAAGCCTAGGTTATGGCCTACTTGATGGTTTTAAAGCTATCTTTCCTTTGATTTGTCCACTTGAACTCTTCACCCTTCCTTAGCATAGAGGTGAGGGGCTTGACTATCTCAGTGAAATTCAAAATGAATCTTCAAATGAAATTTATCCTACCAAAGAACCTCTATAGGGCTTTCTTGTGCTTTGGTAGGGACATCTCCAGGATGGAGCAAACTCTCTCAGGGTCAATGGACAAGCTTTCCTTGGACACGATGTGGCCAAGGAGTTTCCCCTCATGAACAAAAAACACACATTTCTTTGGATTAAGAGAGATGTTGAATTCCCTACACCTTTCAAAAATTTGCCTGAGGTGTTCTATGTGTTGGTTCACTTTCTTGGAGAATACTGTCACATCATCAAGGTATACCAACACATTGTTATTTATCAAGCCTCCAAAAGCCATGTCCATGGCTCACTAAAATGTAGCACTAGAATTAGATAGCCCAAATGGCATCTTCTTTTAGGCAAGTGTTCCCCATTTAGTGGTGAAGGCCATTTTATGCTAGTCATAACCTTGCACTAGAATCTGATTATACCCTGAATAACCATCCAGGAGGGAGAAACGCTCGCTACCTGTTACCTTTTAAAGGATCTACTCCATACTTAAGAGGGGATAATGATCTTTTAAAGAGATTTTATTAAGGTCTCTAAAGTTGACACATAGCCTGATCTCCCCATTTTTCTTTCTAACAGGAACAAGGTTAGCCAACCATGAGGAATGTTTGATTGGAAATACAATTCTAGACTCAATCAATTTGGCCAGTTCCCTCTACATGAGGGGATCAATTGTCAGATTGACATGCCTCTACTTTTGTATGACTGGCATGGCACCTGCTTCCAATTCAACGGTGTGCTGGGTGAGTCTTGGGTCGAAGCCCTTTAGATCACTGTAATCCCATGCAAAAACATCTAAGAATTCTTGACATAGCAAAATGAAAGCTTGCCTTTCTTGAATTGTATAGACTTTTCCAAGTGCCAACAACTTATCCTTAAATATCTCAACCCTTGCATAATTATCCTCTTTGGTTGTGATGCATGCCTTGTCATTTATTAATTGGTCATCTCCATTGAAGATGCTCTCAAGCATGACCAGACCTTTAGGGAGCTTATTACTCTTTAACTAGACAATCTGATTCTCATATTGTTACTATAATTTCACCTGGTTGTGTGCTGTGAACTCAACTTCTTCCTATAGGAAGAGAGCTATTTGGCAATCACTTTCAAAAACTTGCCAATTTGTAATTTTGTCTGGGACAGAGGGCCAAACTACCACTTTCAAGTGGTGTGAACCATAATCTCAGCTTATTTCCCTTGATTCATCAAACTGAGCACCAATTGCTGCCAGTCTATCTGCCTATTTGTTTTTTTCTCTGAGAATGGAGGTGATGTTGAAAGCAAATAAATCTTCCACCAAGTCCCAGATCTTATGCTTGTAAGACTTCAACAAGGAATTCTTGGTTAGATTTTGGCCTTTCACTTGATTTACAATCAGCTCGCTATCTCTCATAACTTGCAATTCCTTGATCCCTCTTTTTCTTACCCATTCTAGTCCATGGATAAGGGTCTCATATTTTGCAACATTACTTGTGTAAGAGAATTGGAAATGGAAAGATGAAAAGTACCTTTCTTTTGTAGGGGAAACCAGCATCACCCCACCACCAGCTCCCAGCTTACTTCTAGAACCATCAGAATACAACTACCATAAACCAAGGTCATCTTGGCTCACCTTCATTATATTTGGCATGAAGGTGCCCTCTTCGTGCATACAGTAGACTCTAAGGTCTACCTCCTCAATGAACTTGTAAGGATCATGTTTGAAGTTATCATTTCCCCACTCGTCCAAGAGTAAGTCTATGACTCCTTCAAGAGCAGAGGATGGAGATTGGTCTATTTGGGATTATTCTGGGTCAATAATGGTGTAGCTGACATTGGCTGCCTTAGGCAAATATGGTTCTAGATGGTCCTTGTAAAGTGGCTCAAATTCAATTTTCACCTTGGTCCCATACTTGGTTTTAAAAACTAGACATGACCAATTCGCTGCAAGATAGCCACCTATCTTTGATGTGAAGTCCTTAGACAAGCAAATTGAAAAATAAGGAGGAACATCTGCTACCACTATATCATGGGGAATTGAGAAGGTTGGACAAGCATACAATGTCAAGCTTAAACCCTTCAAAATTCTAACTATTTTTGTAGGTGTCCCATTTAGCTGTAGGACTCCTTTGTTCATTTCTTCATACTTCAGTCCCATCTTGTCAGCAATGCACTTGGGCATCACTGAGGTACTAGCCCCAATGTCAATTATGCAATTGTGTACCAAGAAATCCCTAGTGACCAAGGATACATAGAAAGGGGGAGTTTTTTCTTCCTTCTTTACCTGACTTGAAGTGTAAGGCTATCCATTCATCATCAAGACATTTTCAGTGCTTATTGGGATAGCTTGTCAATCTAACTCATGCAATTCCTTCTTTAGTATGTCCTTTTGTCCTATAAGAGATAATGAATCCCATAAAGAGATGTTCATATGAAACTTATTCATCTAATCCATTATATTGACCTAGAGACTGCCTCCCTTTAAGCTTTCTTTTGGGCTGATCCCAACCTAAGCTACAGGCTGAGGGGCTAAAGGTGCAAACAACTATTTAAAATTTGGGGCCTTTTGATTTGATTGTGATGGAGAAAGTGTTTTTGCCACTTGGGTGGTAGCTTGGGCTTCTCCCATTGTTCTTCTCTTAAATCTCATATTAGCTACAACACAGTCAGCCTGATGGTCTGCAGTGCCCACATAATTGATTGCACAAAATTCTCTTTCTAGATGATTCATGAGGGTAAAATTAAGCTGGGCTTGATTGCTACTTATGCTGGGTTGAGTTATAGCCTCAAAAATTTGGGAATGAGTAGCTGCCTAACTGTCTACATTCTAAAAATAATTCATCATCTCATTTATGTAAACAACCTATTCTTGACCATATCCCATGGTTGAACAGCTTGGCTGCTCTTGTACTAGATTGTTCTGAGTTGGCACCATGACTTTAGTTGATGAAGGGGGCCTGAGTTTTAATTTTGAAATGGGTTGGTTTGAGTGAGCTAACCCTAGCCTAGATTATAGCCTTGAAAGGGGGTCTAGGAGTCTGACCATAATGCTAATATCCTTGTTTCAGCCTATTACTTTGAGCTTGCTACATTTTAAGAGCTACAAGTTCATTTGACATGCTCTGCAATAGACTTTTAACCTCATTAAGCTCATTTTTTGGAATAACAGCTGGCTTTTCAATGGCAGGCAAAGGAGGAATTATGGGAGCAATATCTTGAATTGGAGGTAGGATTTTTGGAAACAGTGGCATGTGAGGCCTAGGGGCTATTTTCCTAGCTTGTACTAAATACTTTTTAGCTGCTATGGCTATGTCATAAATAGCAGGTAGTAAATGCCCTCCCATGGATTGGATCATCATAGTAGTATCACTATTTAATGCCTTTAAATAGTACAAGAAAGCATAGCTAGGAGTCAATCTTACCAGGATGGGAATTCTATCCCAAGTCTTTTGAAACCACATGTCAAAATCTTACATATACTCATGTGGAGCTCTCTTTATGGTCGTCAACTACTCAGCTAGTGAGAGGTCATCACTTTTTTCCCCAAAATGATCTATCAACTGAGTGCCCAATTCATTCCAAGAATGTATTGAATTCATAGGCAAGGTCTAGTACTAGTCAAGAGCTTTACGTTTTAGAGACAATGCTAGCAATCTGATGGCAATATTTTCTTCTATTACATTGTGAATATTGCAGAGGTTGGCAATATTCCTAATATGCTCAACAGATGTAATGGGTCCCACTCCATTGAAAGAAGGCACATTTTTTAGAGTTGTTCCTAGAATTGGATCATAGCGTGGGAGATTTAAGGGGCTCTCACCATGAAAAGCCATAAAAAGCAATGTCATGGTTGGGATTGGCTGTAATTGGGGTTCTACTATATCTCTTATAATAGGTCTAGGAGGGTTGTTTGTTGGATAAGGATGGGTCCTCTCAAATCATAGTCTTTTAGTAGAGTTCAAAGGCAACTCATTGAAATTGAAAGGAACCCCTCTTGAAGTACACCTTATGGTGACTTTAGGCATAGAAAGTTAAGAAACTGGTCTTAATTTGAAAACTAAATCTCTTACCAGTGGAGTCACCAGATGCTAGAAAACTTAAAATTGCTATGACAGGACCAGCATCAATCCCAAAACCTTACTGAGTTGTCAAATTGTGGGTTCGAGTCCCATTGGGCATGCCAAAACTATTGACACAAGAAAATTGCACCCTTTGGTAGGAAGTCAAACTCTTGCCTTCTCCTCACAACATTAAAACTCCCCTCTCACCTATGGGACTAGCGAAGCTGGAGGGAAGAGTCTCTAAATAGGGGCTAGCTCCCTTTGATGCATCATTTTTGTTCCAGCAAGTGCCAAAATAGGTATATACAGCTATATAATGGAGGGGGGATGAAAAGGGAAAGGAGATTGTAGGAAAACAAACTATTCTAAAGAGGCGATGCACCAAAATAAGTTGACCTTCCCACATCCACACTCAGGATCAGACAAAAACAACATACATACACTTAGACTTGGCAGAAAGACCAAGCTGCAAGAAAATGATAGGGAGGTTCTTATGAAAACGTAGGAATAAGAACTCACCAAGATGCTATGAAATACATAATATAAGTGACTTTCTCTATTTTATACTTCCAAATAGAGCTCTTCTCTTGTCATCTATAGAAAATGGTGCTTTGTAGATAACTGGTGTGGTGGTGTTGAACCTGTGAGAGCATCAAAAGACAATGACTGAACACAAATTAACACTTAGGTCATACACAAAATATCCATCCAAGAAGAAGTAAAAAACTATGTTTATTGATTTAGGTGGAAATTTTAGTAGGGCTATGCCTTGTAAAATGTGGAAGATGATTACAAAATGACAAGTTCATAATATATATGAGAAACTAGGAAGTCCATTTGGCACTCCCTCTTTACGAGTGGTAATCGTGTCCCTTCATTGGGAAGAACAAGTCGCTCAAAACATTAATGAGCCATCTAATTTGTCTGCTCAAAATCTGCCCTTTCAAGGTCAATACATGGTTTGTCCACCCATTAAATGTAAAATGCAAAAAAATGGTTGCTTTACTAGCTGTTTGCATCCTCTCATGATCAATTCGTAAGAACTGTTTCACCTGCCAGAGTCACTTCTCAAATGGTGCAACTTGGACTAACTGCTTGCTCATTCCTTTCTTGTCTCCTTGTCTTTTCTCAAATTTGTCTCTATTTGGCTCCATCAGCCCTTAGGGGCAAACATTCGAGTGGGTCACTACATTCTGGCTCCTGGTCAACACTCTTTCGCTCGAAAGCAAACAACCATTTCATTTCATTAACTTTGATGTCCCTGTGGCCATCATGCTTTGAACACCAATAGATATTTAACCTTCTTAAATTTGATGGCTTCCCAAATGTCACCACTTTGAAAACCAATGGCTATATTGTTCTACTAATTTTGACATCCTCCAGGACATCCTCGGGTCCATCGCTACGTTAGTCAGGTCCATGTGGCTTTGTCTATTTGTGGCTTGTCTTCCTTTCCTTGTATGTTTCTTAGCACAAGTCTCTTTGAAAAAGTCCCTTTTGACTTGGCCGAAAGTCCCCCACAAGGGCACCTGCCCTTCGGGGTCCTTCGGTGGGTCCCTTTGTTTTCCAGACTGCCTCCCGGGCTCCTGGGGACAAATTATCCTCAAACAATTTCCTCGGGTTAATTTTCCTTGTTTGTTTCATGGGCTTTTGTCTGCGAACAATTTCCCACAAACAAAATTCCATGGAAATTCTCCTAGCCTGGCTTGGCTTTGCTTGAAGCACACTCGAATTCCTTCAGACTTTTTGTCCAAAGGAATTCCTTCAGGCAAAAAGTCTGAAGGAATTCAGGACTGATTTTATTTTCAAACCAAATTGAACCTTAAATGAATTTGAACCTTACCCAATTTTCCGGTGTAAATGTTGAAGTGCTTGCCCTCCAAAAGGGCATTTTGACTTGAGGACTCCACTTCGGCCAAGGGCATACCCTTGAACCAAGCCTGTTGAACCAAAAATGGTTCAATGGTTCAAGGTTCAATCATTACATGCCGATGGACTAATGAACCAAGGCCAATAAACTCTTTGCTTTGAATTAAACCCATTGAACCAAACCCATTGAACCAAGAAGGTTCAACGGTTCAATGGTTCAACTATTGAATGCAGATGAATTTCTTTTGCCAATTGAACTACCACATTGAACCAAGAGATAGAACCATCAGCTTTAAACCATATTCATTGAACCAAATCCATTGAACCAAGAAGGTTCAACGGTTCAACACTTGAGAATCGAGAGATATTGAACCTAAAGATGGACTTTTGAACCAAAGGCCACTGAACCACTTGAACCAGGCCATGAACCAAACTCATTGAACTTGAAGATGGATGAACCAAATGCTGAAGAACCATGACATGAACCTGTGCAACCTGAAGATGACTGGTACTGAATAGCAAGGGAAGAAGGGGACCAAAATTTTTGCTTGTGGGCAAAATTGGTCAACAATAGTTAGATCCATTGAATAATTGATCTTTTCTTGTAGATAAACCTCCTTAAGCTTGTTAACTAGTCATCCTTGCTTCTTAGGATCTAATTTAGGTTATCAATCCTATTCTAGATGACCTAATTTAATACCAATTACTAAAAATAAAATAACTAAGAGGAGGGTGAATCAATATATAAAAACTTTTCATTCAATTCTAATTAACCATACAAGAACCATTCTAATTAAGAAAGTATATCAAATCAAGCATAAGCAACAAAACATGAGAGCATGAAACACATGAACACAACATATACTTGGGAAAATCTCTTGGGGCATAAAACCCACTATTGAATCAAATGGAATACAGTCCTATAAGGCAAACATCAATCTTTAGTTGAGCACCCACTCAACTTGGAACATTAACTTAGTAGTATTTAAATAAGAACAAACTTAGTAAGGAGCAACAAATTTATATTATTTAGATAAAAAAACAACTCAATAGTGATCACCAACCCCTAATTTACCAAGCACCCACTTGGCTTTAGCAAGATCTAACTTGCAAGGAGGCTTTAACCCCTAGATGACTTAGTACTAATTCATCCATTTGATTGTTTGATCACCTTTAGAAATCCTTGTTACTTCTATAATATATTATGATATATCCTTTTAATTATATGCTCTATTTAGTCTTCTCAAACTGATCTTCATTTCTCCTTGCTCATCTAACCCTCTTTATGGCATGATTAGGTCTTCTGACCTTGATCCTTTCTTGAAACACCTCTATTATATAGTAATGACATATATTCTAATTAGTATGACCAGTTTTTATTAACAAATTATCTATGTCATTTTCTTATCCTATTATTCTCTTGATCTCTTAGCATACAGTCTGCATTCCTCTCTTTGCTTCCTCTAATCATACCAAAATAGGCCTACCTACCTTGATTCTATACAAGACATTTGATAATATCCTTATAGGTTGGATATATATTAAAATCACATGGGTCATCCATGAATAGTTTAAATCATATCCAAATAACATGCTTTAGTCATAAATCAATTACTATAATAGGTTGCCCATATATCAATTAGCCCTTACTTCTGTTTTAGGCTTAAGGAGACTTAATAAGTCTTCTTAAAAACACGTTACCCTTTGATATTTCTTAAATCTTATCTAAACACCACATATAGTAGGAAAACATCATAAGATACTTCAATATCCCTTATCTAACTTCACTTTAAGTCTAAAATACCTTTTAGGTCCAACTACCACTTGAACCCTTTGTCAAATCACTACTTATGAAAGTCTTGCACATATACATAAACTCTACCATAAACAACTGAGACATACACTCAATTTTTCCAAAAAATAATGGAAAAAATTATATATTTAGAAACATCATGGCCTTAAGGTCATCACAAAATTCATCTGATGCTTCAACTTAGGGTAAATAAGCTCAAACACTCTTGTAATATGTTCACTAAAAACTTCCAATTGACTCCAAAACACAGTCAAAGAAGCATGAAATTATGACACATGATTAAATATATTCAAGGTATTTCAATGCATGTATAGGATATTAAAAAATCATTAGATCAATCTCAATCAATTAGATCAAGAGATATAATGAGAACTACTAGTCTTAAATACCAATCTTTTATCCTTCTCTCTTATAGACACTACATAGTTAGATAAACCATTTTGGCTTTAATGTTTCAACCACTTGTTTTGACTTCAAAGCTTCTAAAAAGTATGGATAAATCATTAAAGACCAAAAAAACATCATCATGCATTTCAATGCATCACTCTCACATGAAAACTCATTAGGAAATCATCTTATTTATTTTGTTTGATTTCCTCACTAACTGCACAACAAGGTCTATTAACGACTAGCCAACTTGGATCCTAAGCATCACACATCTAATATTTGAAACCTATCTATTATCCTTCATGAATAACAAATACAAATCTTATACTTTGATCTTCATCCACTTAGCAATATTGAATCGATCAATGTTGTCTGCTAAAATAAATCTTCAAAGGATAAACACTTTTCTATAGCTTATTCTCACTCTCCTGAGAAAAAAATGACACTTGGAGATGTCTGGAAGATTTGAATTTAACCTCTAATCACTTGTCTAGCCATATCAAACTATTTTGAGATTTTTTCAACAAGATATTCAACATTGGGTCATAGTTAGGGTTTTATTAGTGTTTAGACCAAATTTTAATCTTAATGATCATTCATAAAACTTAGCTCCTTTTTTAAAAAACCAATGCTTGTAACTTTTATATATAACCCTTATTAATATACCATGAAAAACTTAAGTTTTCATGCAGATGTTGACAATACCAATGAGTACCGATAAAACTTTCTTAAGTAGATAGCTCTTCATTTTGTACACTCAAAAAAAAATTAGATACTTTTTTAGCCTTTTTATTACAAGCTAAGTCCTAAAACTTCATGCACATACTTAAAACAACTTTACTTACCTTAGTCAATGTTCAACTACTCACCCATGTCATGGAAACTGATCTTGTTACCTCATATGACCACCATCACTCTTCTTGACTTATAAGATTTTGACTTGTAATTCTTATTGTGCCTTGAATTTGACCTTCTATCCACTCTATAGATTTCACCTTATAACTTTCATATCTTATAATGCCTCTTGTTTATTCTCAAGAAACCTCATACACTCACTCTTCTTCAAAGCTTCAACAGAACTTCTTCAAAGCCTCTTACAGATCTTCAGAGCTCAACTATAGCATCTTCAAAAATCTATACCTATATCTTTAGAGTACACAAATCTTTAGATCTGACCTTATAATCATTTTAAGGTCCTCAACATCTCAATTAGAGGCTCAAACAATCTTTCTCATGCTCAAACACTATCAAGTGTTCTTTGGAGAATTCACTTTAGAGCATTCTCATCTTCATAGATCATTCAGATCATCTTGAGAATTTATTACACAAATATTCAGAGCATACTTATTTTACTTTGGATCTCACTCATTTAATATTTTCCATGTGCAAATATCTTATTAAAAGGTTTAGACAAAACATTACAAGATGCTTTATATTTTCAATACTGACATG
The DNA here is from genome assembly GCA_037957365.1 of Torreya grandis. Lineage (NCBI taxonomy): Eukaryota > Viridiplantae > Streptophyta > Pinopsida > Cupressales > Taxaceae > Torreya > Torreya grandis. Next base: position 588,674 of record JARHVA010005356.1, on the reverse strand, counting down.
TACTCCCTCATGTTATTTCTTAATGATATCACTCAAGTTGTCATCAAAAAATTATTTAGAAAATATTATTTCATCATAGCTCTCATGTATCAATATCACTCAGTATGTTGATAATCATAACTCATCACATACATACCTCAAGGTTTACTTGATCAGGTATTTGCACAAGATCAAATGACATTAGATTGACATCAATGAAAGAACCATGCATCTTTATTAAAAAAAATTATATCAATGAAGAAATTAAATATAAAAGCTTAACACTAAATTAAAATAAAAAAAAATATCTACCTTAATCAATTAAAATGTTCAACATATAAAGGCTTAACTTTATAAAAAATCATTAAGAAGAATAGATGCTTTAAATCCATTCTTGTTTCCTCATAGCTCAATTTTAAGTAGTATATTTGCATTTTTTAGTTATTTTTTGAAAAATAAAGGTGGTGTGAGATATTATGGGTAATATAAGACCATTATAAAATTTAATAAATCAAAATTTTATGTCAAATAATGGAGAAAGGCAAAATTACAAGTATCAGGGTTTGAGCAAGTAAGAGACATAGTTAGAAAAGATAATTTTTGAGAGCTTTAAGTGATTTATTGAAAAAATTTAATTAATTTAACAATAATAGGATTATTAAAAGTCATAATTAAAAATTAATTATGTCTTTACACCTCATAAAACTCGAAAATGGAAAAACACAAACTTACATGAATTCAAAAATGAAATTGGGCAAGCTAGTCAACACCAAAAGGTGCATATTTTGAGTTTTATTAATAAAAAATATATAAATTTGAATTGGGGTTATGTTTTGATTTAATTTAATGTTTAATTTTTTTTTTAATTATTAATTATACTTTTGGAGATATAAAATTTGAATATACATGTCTAATCATGAAGGGAATGAAGGTTTCTTCACCCTTTTACTCACAAATGAAGTTGAAAATGGGTGTTTCAGGTCCCTTTAAAGGAAAAAATGTATTTGAGAGTGTGTATAAATAATTTAAATGTATAAATGAATTATAATAAAATTAAAACAAATTAAAAATAGGTTCATCTCATTGAAAGACATCTCTAGGGCATCCCTAAGGCAAAAAGTAGACACTTTTGTGTGAATTTTCCTTAGGGAGTTTGGTTAAGTTTTTAGGATATTTTAAAACTTTTACAGGTATAAACCATTGATACCTATAAAAAATTAATAATATGAGGTTTTTTTAATTCATATAGCTTATTTTATACCCCTAATCCATTTTAGGTTTTCTTGAGAACAAGAGAGCATGTGACAACATAAAATGGTGATTTTTTTTGGAGTTGTACATGAAGTTTGGAGCTTATATTTTATTTAAAGGTTTTTTAAACCATTATTATTATATTAAAATAATATTTTTATTAATTTTATATTATAATTATGAATATACCTCAAGTTTCTATCTCTCACAGTGCATTCAAGAGGCTTGTCAAAGTTGCACAAGATAGGCATATAGAAGAAAAACCAACTTAGAAGGTTATTTTGGTCATCATAAAGTTCACACATAGAAATAACATTCATTTATTAATAAAAACCCACATTATATCATATATATAACTTTTTCACCCCATTTTTGGATAAATTTAGTAACTACATGTCAACAAGAAGAATTCTTCAATTAGCCCCACAAAAGTGGAGTTCTAAAGTATGCAAAGGTGAATAAGTGGTGTTAAGGTATTTATATAATTTAGAGACATATATTTTAGGAAATATATACATATGAAATGTAAACATGCATCCCACTTCTACTATTCCACCCTTAGGGATAGTTTTAGAAGTGACATGAGGCCAAAAATGCACGCAAAATAGGTCAAGTTGAACTCTAGGTGTGAAGTCAAGATAATTTTAGTCAACTCAAGATGAAAGTGAAGGTAAATAAAGTATAAATTTGAGATTAATGAAATACCAATATGATTTAACTAAATACCAAAAATATTTCATTAAATAAGATCAAAAGTTGTATGCAAGATCACATGGAGTTAACTCAAGATTCAAGATGCATGAATAGACCTTTGACTTTTCAAACATGCAAGAATAGCCTCCCTATATCTTACCATACCATATTACATGAAATAATGTTTAAAATAAAATTATATCTTTTATTTTAGGTGGAATTAAAATTGGAGTTGAATGTGGAGTTCAATTTGGAGTTGAATTTTTAGTTGAAATAAGAGTGAACTAGGACTTGTATGTGGACTCATCTAAAACTTATTTTATTATTTATATCTTCTTATTATATATATGTAAATTAATTTTTGAATTATTATGAGTATATTATTATTTTGGCTTACTGAAACTCTTCTAAAATTTTTACTACTTCACCTTTGAAGCAATGAAGAACTGATTTTTCTTCTATTTTCATGTTGTTCATGAAGTATGTTCTTAAAATTGATTGATAGAACTTATTATTGATTTTTTTCCTATGTTTATGTATTAATATATCACCTTTATATATAAAATTAAAATTATTTAATGTCATATAAAGTGTCTAATTCTGATATGTACCTAATTTGGAAGTGAGTTAAACCATTGTTCATTCCTCTAAAACTAGTATAGGTGTCTATCAAGACCTCTATGTGAAATAATTTTGCAAAAGTAATTTTATGAAGATGAATTGAATGTTTGGAAGTTATTTAGCTTAATAATTATGTCAAGTATAGGCATAATTTAATTTAATATTGTTGAATCACCCCAATTTTCAATTTTCGCTTCAATTTTTCATCTTTAGCATATCTCCTTCTACCCTTTTCCTAGTCAAGAAAGCACATAATTAGATAGTTTAAATATAATTAGGTAAGTGATTAAAATGGAACCGTCCCTTCATATATATATTATATCAAATTATAAGGTCCCACTCCTTAGATAGTTTTCATTGTATCAACATAAGTGATAACAGGCATACATTCTCAGTACGGTGCACTTTTGAGTGATAACAATTAGATAATAAAACCCTTGTTATAAATACTCATTCAAATTATGATCCAAATACATTAGCTCATATTTTGAGAGTGTGAAATGATATCTAACTTACATTAAAAAAAACATAAAAATGATCATGAAAATTAAATTTTAAATAGTTTTGAGGGTCCTTAATATTTGTTAAATTTTCCCAACTCTCAAATATTGGGCCCTTATAACTTTTATTAGAGTATTATAATATATCAAGAGATATAAAATCCTATTTCCTCAAACATATGAAGTCAAATATATATATTTATTTCTCTTGCACATGTTTCATAAAAAATGCATTTCATCAACATGGGTAGAATACACATAATTTTAACAAAGTTTCAAAATCTATCAAATGGTTTAATAAATTTTTTGCCTTGTCAATCTCCATCCTATACTAAACATAAAACTAACCAATGATTTATATTATTCAAATATTATACATGCAGGATCATACATGAAAATCCATCTAATATTGACATCTTTTATTAATTTTTTTCCATTAGTCACTCCAATTACAAATTTATGAAACTCTATAAACCTTTTTGGACTGCATATGTATGAATTTAAGTCACAAATAAGATCCTCCACTTTTATGACATTTTTAAATGTGCTTAAATTTTTTTGAGAAAGATTAATTTTATGTACCATAAAATGGATTAGAGTGATATATGGGGAAGCTGATGTTTTTAGGCAAACACATAGACCTATTCTATTCCCATACATTTTTGATGCACCATTTACACCAAGATACACCAACTTGGTACCTATATCATGGTAACTCAACCCAATAATATCCATCAAATTAGAAATAACTAATTTTCAAAGGAATTTAAAAGTAAAATTTTTAGTCATTTTATGTACATATAATAGGTGAGGTATATTTAAATGGGTTTAAAATGTATAAAAATGCATGCATACCCATGGTGTGTTGTCAACAACTATTACCTCATTTATGGGCAATGCTATAAACCTTGCTGCTTTTACTTTTTCTTTAAAATCCTCATTTTCAATAATTTCAAGGCATTTTTCCATCTCCCAAGAACTTGTATTTGACCAATGTGAATGTGAAATGTCATACAATCCAATATGCTGAAATAAAATCTTGTGATCTAAAAAATCAGAGATTGGTCTTCCTCTTTTTAGAATGAGATATAAATTTGAAAATTATTTATTTTAGCAAGTAAATTAGACTAATTTTTTTGAATTGATCTTTACTTATTCTTCCTATCTCAATGAGGTGTCATTGATGTTTATGATGATTATGATACTCTACTATAAAATATTGATGCATACACACTTTTGCATTTTTTTCATCTCACTACTTTTTTGATGTTTTCATATTTGTGTTTTATCGACTCATATATTTTGCCATAATGTTTCTCAGTTGTGTCTAATTTTAGCTAAATTTTGTGGTCCTTTCTAGTTTTCCAACTAGTTATTGTGCATTTACATTATGTTAGTGTGAAAGTACTACTTTTGGCTCTACATGTTCAATGAATGGGTATTTAGATACCCACTCATACTGAAAGGACCTTCTAGTTATTCATGCATTTTTATTCTTCTATGTAGATTTTTTTGTGCCTTTCTCAATTGAAGATTGTGTTGGCTACATATCAATCTCATCATAATATTGTGTTGTGTGAGTATATATCTCATTTGGTGTTAGGAAATCATCATTAACATCACTACCATCACCATTGATTATGCCATATCTCCTTTTATTTGAATTCAATGGGATAGGGGGAATTTCTTTTTGAGTAACTTATTTCAAGGGAGGTACATATTTGAAAGTGTTATACAAGTCTTTGATACTTTTATCATTGAATTCTACATGCAATAAGGTTATATGACTGATTAATTTTTTATAAATGCCAATGCAAAAATACAAATAAATAAAAAACATTAAATTAAATAATATTTATAATTTAGTAACTTTATTTGGAATTTCATACCCAATTACATATTACCATTCAAGGATATCTTTGATACCTTTATCATTGGGTTCTGCATGTAATATTATTGTATACTTTGTCATTATTATTGAATCTTATACAAATATTTAATTAAATAAAAAAATAGTATTTTACTATTTAGTACCTTTGTTTGGCTTTTCATACCTAGGTACATCTTCCTATGGACTCATATCTTTAAAAGAGTTATTAGTGGGTTATACATGAAAAATGGTTATAGACACTTTAATTATTATTTAACTTTAACACAAAAGTGAATAGATAAAAAACACTAGTTAATTAAAAATTTAGTACTTGTGTTTGGTATTTGGCTAAAATAAGATAATAGTTTATTTTGTTTTTTAAATTTCTCAAATGTTTTAACATTTTCAATAAAAGCCATATAATCAAACCTATAGAGTCAAATATAAAATAAGATTAATAATGAAATGAAGATAATTGACACCAAACAAAGATGTTTGACATATGAATAAGGACTCATAATAATAGATTGCATCTACTTGGTGGTAGGCTACAACCAGATGACCGTAAGCTATAGTCAGATGAATGTAGGCTACATTTTGACAACTGTAGGCTATGGTCATATGATGAAAACTTATATTAGAAATGGTAGACTACCATCACCTGATGAAAATTTGTAGTCATTTGACATTATCTTAAAGTTGTCAAGATGTATCCTATAGTCATTCATCTGTAGCTTGTGGTCATCTGATAGTAAGTTACCATTATTGATGAAAACATGCAGTCATATGATCATAACTTGTATTCATTTGGTCATAGCCTATGGTCATCTGAATGTAAGCTACAATCATATAAACATAAGTTATAACTTGGGAAAAAAATAATTACATAAGTAGTAAATGAAAATACAGTTAAAAATATTAAATATTTATATTTAAAACATTGATGTAAACATTACTGTAACTTGTTGACTTTTGAATCCTTTATGAAGACCTCTATTGTAACTAAGTTTTTTTAAATACAAACCACTAATATTTTTATTAAAATATCTTGAGTCTTGACAGTTCCTTTTAGTTACATTATTTCCTAATATAAAATTATTATCATGTAATGACATGTTATTATCTCCTAATGATAGGTTATAGTCAATCGATGGTGTGTGTACTTTGAAGGTTACTATCATTCAATGGTATGTGGTAAATGCCTCTAGATTACCTTTCTAGGTACTAGCTAATTTCATTTATATGAGTTAATTTATATTTAAATTTTTTATAACCTACTCTCAAAATTAACTTTAACCCAAAAAATTTAGGTGATTCCACTTTGTCAACTACCCCAGTAATAACCAAATGTCGACTTAAAAAATTAGAACATTTGTAGATTAATGAATATTTAACACTAAAAATAAACATGAGATGATTGTATGTGTATTTACAAATCATGGGATAGTAGTATCCTAATATCAATAGTTTATTCATTGTTGTGTTACCTAAAGGATGACCTCTGCTTATATTTTCATGAAAAATGCTCATGATTTCCTTAAATTCTTCCTTATATACATAATGGATATATATACCTTTGTATTTTTTCATTTAATAATGCATCTTTTTATCATGATATTATATTTATTGAGCCTCAATTACATTCTCTATTCTTTATTAAATCCTATGGGAGAAGTCTCATATAGTAAGTAATGTATGATATGATCATACTAATCATTTTTAGCAAATTGAGCTTTATCTAGTTACATCACTATAATCTTAGGATTAGTATTTGTAATGACATATTTAATACATTATCCTTAGACCAATTTAGATATTTTTATATCTAAATCATATTCCTAAAATATTTCCAACTATTTTCACTTACTTTCTTCTAATTCATTGTATCCCAACATAAATTTCACAAGGTATAGAAACCATTTTCCCTTCATTTATCCCAATTCATTTTATCCCAATATAAATTTCACGACAAGGTATAGAAAAATAACATATACTTTATTGTGAATTATATAATGTTTGATATTTTTCATACCACTGACCAGTGCATATACTTGTTTATCCAAAATTGGGCACTTGAGCTCAACATATTTCAAATTCTTGTTCATGAATGTAATATGATGCCCCTAGTTGTCAATATTTTATGTGAGCACCACTGCAATGGTATGGTTAGAGGAGAAATTATATATATATATATATATATATATATATATATATATATATATATATATATATATATATATATATATATATATATATATATATATATAATTGGGGTTAATTAATATTGGATCTCAGATGATAGCATCCTTGATTTCTTAGAAGGATATTTTGGCTTTATTTATCCTTTCCACTTTAGAATCTTATTTTAGCATAATATTCAAAGGTTTTGAAATATCAACAAAATTGGGGTTAAATTTTTGTACAAAATTACTTTATCAAGAAAAATGATTTTAGTTCCGTATTACTATTATGTAATTAAATTTTATAAATGGAAATTTATCTTTCTAGGTTGATTTTGATACCTTATTTTTTAATGACATGACCTAGCAACCTACCCTTTGTCACCCTAATAATAATTTTCATTGTCTTGAGTGAGATACCATACCATATACATTATTCTTTATAAAATATAGTTAACTCATTCATATCAATAATAATGCTATTAAAACCTAATCCTTGAAAGGTGTAATTCATGCCACATTGAAAATTCTCTTGCATTTATCAAACCAAAAGGCATCCTCTTATATTAAAATTCTCCCCACTTTGTAGTGAAGGCATCTTTAAATTTATCCTTTTGGTCTAATAAAAGATAATTTTAACATGATAATATATCTAGGAATGACACCAGTTTAGAACCACTAAAAATTTGTATCACCTCATATAAGGAAATCAATGGGTAATTATTTGTGTCTAATGTTTAGTTTGGACTATGAAAATATATGAAAAGTTTGATTTATATAATTTTATTTCAAAATGACACCAAATTTATACACAAATTGAATGCTTAATTATAAATATGATTCATGAAACATCTTTTTTACCTCTTTATGTTTATGAATTTCTAACTCAGAATTAATAGGTCTTTGCCTTTGTCTATAAGGTTTTTTTCCTTCCTTTAATGAAGTGGTGTGTGTAATGACTCTAAGATTAAATATATTTAAATCATTCTAATACCAAGAAATTACATCTTTATATAATTTAAGGATATTTTCCAATAATTTTCTTTTTTTTAGAGTAGCTCAAGCAAATAATACCATATTGGGTTATTCTATTATTCTTAAATTAATAGTAGAAGGTTCTTTCTTACAATATTCTATTCTTATGGAGTTTTAATTGTGTATGTCCAAGTCAAACATTCTTTTCAATGAAACAATTTCCTTTAGTTTTTTTTCTTCCTTAATTACATTATCCATTCTTCTTCAATTGCATTTGAAAAAAATCCTCATCCTTTTCATGAATTATCTGCGACTAAAAAGAAAACACCAAAATGAAGTGAAAAATTCATTGATCATCTTAAAATACTTGAAAATACTTGATGTTTTTAGGAACAAAAGGATAAGTAAATAATTTAATAGAAAAATGTAATAATTTTGAATCATTAAGAAGGGATAGATTTTTATTTGAGGTTGTCAATAAATATGTAGTTTAATTTTGATCTTTGGGAATGGATACACTATTAAAAGTTTTTAAATGATTCAATCAAATCCCATACTTTGTGTTTGTATCTCTTTAGGGAAAAAATTGAATTGAGACTTGATTTTAACCTACTTAATTACCAATTAAAAATATTAAAACATTTCTAAATTTCTCACACAATAATTTAAAGTGCACTATAAATAAATAATTAGTTCTTCAAACTCGAAAATATTATTAGTATAAGGAAACTATGAATGATATGCAACTAGATATGATTTATTACATGGGTCTACTAATTAAATTACATCTTGGGATCCTTATTTGGACCAATATATATAAAAACAAATAGTATATATATGTGAAATAGAATTAGTGTCATGGAAAACATCATACACCACACACCTTTTAGGTTGGTTATCAATTTTACATATACTTTCACAAATAAATACTAGCAGAACCTTACCAAAATATTCATCCACTTTGGTATGGGCCCTAAACCATCACCAAGAAAATAGAGGATAATTGTTTCAAGATTAATATTCCTACTTATCTTGGGTTGTATTTGGTCTTCAATAAAGAACTCTTGTGGCATCACTTTCAACCTTTTTTTGATACTTCAAATACTACATAGATTCTTGAGTAAATAGATATCAATATATATTGTAATGTTCTAGTAGAATAAAATCATTTCATTAATTCTCAAGTCATTTGGACATGTTTACAAGAGATTCCTCTCTTAGAGGTCATCATAGTAGGTAAAGTTCTTTCCCAAGACAAATGATTTATAGAATTATAGGTTTCCAATTTGCATCCACATATTCTTAAGTAATTGCATGAAATGGGGACCATTTCTCTTCAAGGATGGGTGACTAATATAGGAGGATATAGTCACTACATCATACCATATGTTACTATATTTTCACATCTAACCTTACACTAACATAAAAAATTATGTTAGTGGGTTATGTCCCTACGTGCTAATCTATTCCTTGAAATTCCACTCATGCATTACCCCACATCTCACATAGTATCAGTACTGTAGCCAAAATATAATTTTTAATGGAAATCAATGATTTCCTCACACCTATTAGATATGACTCAATTAATACCAACTATTGTAAAAATTTAACCAATGTTTCATCTTCTTAAATTGTACATTAATGTACATCTCCATTATTTTTAGTTTAGCATCATATTGAGCATAGCCTTATAATAATATAGTTAGGAAGTTATTTCAAAACACACCATCTAATCTCTCAAATTTTATAGAACTTAGCATAATATAAGCTTTCTATTATAGTTATATATCTATTTTAATATTTTTATTACTTTCCTTATTATTTAGTGCATTACATTTTCATCTTCTTTTTAATCAAGTAATTTAATTCTACATATAACCTACTTAAAACAATTTAAGTAGGTTATCCACCAACATTCCTCCTAAGACTCAGATCAACTGGTGAAGAAGAGGTTGTTGTTTTAATTAAATGGGTGGACTTGTGAGTAAAAAGAGAAGTAAATTGTCTTATATTCAACACAACACTGGCCACTTTCTCTTATCCTTTAGGCTAAGATATTTAATGAGTAATGATGCTTGGAATCCCTATGATGACACTAATTTTAAAGGTAGGTAAAAGTATTAATGGGTCCATTATATACTTTATGTATTTTTAAGAGTCCACTAGAGGGACTTATATATTAAAATTGAAGTGGTAACCAAGGAAAGAGATATTGTTGCCATACTACCTACAAAAGGAGAAATATATGTCTAAGAAATAGATTGGGCTTGGAAAAAATGTAGTCATTATATATAATTAAATGGTATTATTTGGTTTCAATTATCTATAATAGACCTTGGTGACCTTAGAAACCCTCTTGGGGGAAATGGGAGTGACAATTTACACTTGAGTCATTTTTTATGATGGTCTAATGGGATATCTTCAAGTAGTGGCATGGAAGGATAAGGTGGGGGAGTGACCAATTTTGTTTTTAATAATAAAATGAGGAGTATATAATATTTCAAAGGAAAAGGAATAGAGGTAGGTGATTGGGTTACCTATAATGTTGGAATGGTCATTTTGGAGAGTATTGGTGGAGACAATCCATATATTATCTATCTTCTTAGGTGGACCTATGTGCCTGTATAATTTAATTAAATTTTTGGGGCACCATGCCTTTATTTTTCTCTTTTGAGTTTTTAAGGATTATGAGGTGTAAACACAATACAAATAAATTGTTTTTTTTATTATCATGTAGTCACTTTCCTCTACATTTAGAAATAAGAAATCATGAGGATGAGGGTGATGGTTTCAAATAATTTAAAATTTTCATCTCATGGCCTTGATATGTTCCTTAAAATTTCATTTAAGGTCCCATTAATGTAAGTTGTGATCATTAATATTAAATGATGATAATTTTGTTTACAATGCATGAATTATTATCCATAATTTAAATATTCTCCTACCAATTTTATATGGAAAATAAATCCATGGATCTTATTCATTTTATTTGCACATTTCAAAAACTCCAGGGAGATGCTGATAGGAATTTTGTTCCTCATACAATTTGTGTGGTAATTAGCAACCTCAGTGGAGATACTAGGAATATTTCTAACCTAATGATCATGTAGTCTGGATAATATCAATATAACCCTATGTTCAATATAGAAATTTTTATTTATTTAGACAACCTTGTCATATATATTTTTAATTGATTGATAATCTAGGGTATAGAATCACACTTAAAATATCTTAGATAAACTATTGAAATTTGTTTACATATAATTTTGAGAAATCAAAATTGATAATTATTACTATAATTGGGGTACATTGCGTAATTATGTCAAAAACCACATTAATTAATGTAAAACTGATTAGATATGACATAATATAAAAATCACTACCATTATTTAACCCCATTAATTGTTGTCTAAGAAATAATGATAAGTTAGGGACTTTTATTTTAATGGTTATCATTGAGAATAAAGGTAGATAGATCTTGTCTAATATGGACATATTTACATCTCCTTATAATATGTTCATCATGTTCATGATAATTATGACTCTTGACCAGAGTTTATGGATGGGAACATTGTGCACATCTTTGATATTAACCCATTTGTCTATGTTATAAAACTAATACTTCAATAGTTCTATCAAATTAATACTATGCCATAAAAAACTACTAACTTATTATTCAAAGTTATAGGTTGTGAAATTTAGTATTACCCATAAATGGTTAATCTTATTCTAAACATAATTTTATTTTTATTCTTCAAATATTAGACCATATCAGTCTAATTATTTTTTTATAACAAAGACATTACAAAAAAAATTATGCAATGAAATAATCTGGATTAGTTATAATTTAATGTAGCTCTATCTTTTGAATGGTTAGTATTTTGTCTATGTAATCAACATCTTCTAAATCAGGGATTTCCTTTTTTGGTATTGGAGTTTTCATATGAATTTCATCATAAATAACTCTATAGCACATAATATAATATCCAAGACATCACAACCGAATTAGATGTCAATGAATACTATTGAAGTATTGAAGTATAATAAGTATGAAGTAATTGTCTATGTTGTAGTCTATCCTTAATGATTTTAATTTCAATATCTTAGTTTAAAAATTCAATTATCTCTTGGAAATTTGTTTTTATATGGAAGGGTTCTAGTAACAATTTATATCTTCATTTTTAATTGTAAAATAGATGAATGGCCTTTAACATTTAGTTATTATCTCAGGATGATGGACTAAATCTTTTTGTTCATGCACCTTAAATATTAAAGGTGGCCTTTTAATTTTTTTTAAAATTTTTTCCCCCATTGTAAATTTATTTCATATTTGTTTTCATATATTTAAAAACAAGGATCACAAACCATACATGTGACATTATCTTATATCATGTGTAGGATTTGTATTATTTATGCATTATCAACAAACTACACAAGAATTATTTTGCACTTAATTAATATTAAAATGTTTCTAGGATAGACATGTGCCATTATCTAATTAAATTAGAGTATCATAGTCATTGATTTTATCAATGGTACTCAACAGTGCACAATCATGATGTTATGTAACCAAACAAAATTGACTCTCTCTTTGGTTCACACTAACACATTTATTGGTCTCTATGAATTATTTTGATGTTGAAAAGTGCATAACTAATAGGACAATGGCACAAATATTATTTTGATTGATTGATAGTTACACAATGTAAAATACCTTGGGATTATTATAAATTTATGTTTTGTGCATGGTAGTGAGAGTATGATAAGGTGGCACATGGAGCATCTTGATTGGGTTATTGCTACACGTTTATTTGAATTTGTTCCAAGCTATTTTGATATATTTTAAGAATACAAGTATGCAAGAATATGTCATATGGAATTATGCAATTGTATCAAGCTCCTCAAAACATGGTTATTTTCCATTTACGAGTGCAAACAATCTAAAGGTGTGAAATTATGACATGTAGTAACATTAATAATGTATGTGGCATATTTTTAATGGATTAAAGTCACATAATTAAAAATTTGAGTGCAAAAAAGTACAAGAATTGTGTAGTGCATAGATAATGGAATTAGGACAAGTGGCATGTTGTAATATTATTGTGATCATGCTACTTAAAAATCCATGCATAGAAGTGTGAAGACTACAGAATGGTGTGAGAAGCCTACACATCAAAAAATATAGTGTAGTGCTAAACAAACATAATTTGACTAAATAAAATAAGAAAAAAATGTGAAACAATGTGAAATTATGAATAAGTTTGTTTTAATACCTTAATATTTTCATAGTGTGAATCCAAATAGTGTGAAAATTATCGTGAACCACAATAAAAAATTGTATTAATAAGAACTAAAAAAGACCTAACTCATCTACATACAATAAAATTGAATTAATTCATGAGACGACCATTATAAAATTTTCAACTTTGAAATTATTGAAATTATAATGTCTTAAATGCTTTGAAGATTTATTCATATTTTATGTGGGTCCTTATTTATAAATTAATGGGTGTGCTGGTCAAATCATACCTTTTGCGTAGCTCTATATATATCTATGAAGTTATTAGGAAAATTATTTATTAGCATTCACATGGGTATGAGTAAACATGGTTGTGAGTTTATATCAGTTTATGAGTGGGTAAATAGTTTTTTTGTAAAAGTGTTCCATATATACCTATAATAGTTTGTTTTATTAGTGTATTGTTATAACCATGCACTAATATTGAATATTTATAGATATTGGGGGGATTGTGATAAGACCCATCTCCTAATATATAAATAATTAAAAATATATATGTATGTACTTCATCGAATGAATAAGATTACAATGAGTTTATTGTGCTTAATTTTTTCAATCCCTAAAACTTTTATTATTTGGTATAAGAGTATGGATTCTCTGATGTAAGTATAATTAGTTTGGAGGGTCAATATGTTCATTCTATGTTTCCCAAATTATGTTGATCATTTATTGATAAAACAATATAATATTTTTTGAATATTAGGTTAGGGTTTTACTTTTTTTTTTATCTATCCACATGTTTCATTATTTGCATTAGATGATTTTATATTTTAGTTATTCAATAGATCAAATTTATTCCATATTGAAAGCCACCTCATGTCAAACTTATACATCAGGTCACCACATTGCATATTCTATAATTTATTTTTTGGTGAGTCACCACATTTTAAACTAGCCCCAAGATCACTAACTTAAATCCCCCATAATTTTATTGACTTGACCTATTCAATAAATGCACTTATTGTGAACTCATCTTGATCCAACTCAACATTGTGATTGATAATGACTTGACTTCCCTCTATGCTCATCTGACATGACATGCAAACTAAATTCTCCTATGTGTTCTAACCAATTCTTATCAACTCAAACTTAGTTTCATTGGTTATCAATTTGTCACCAACTCACACCATTATTTCACACCTTTAATTTGAGACACAAAACTCTATCAAAGAAATACTATGTGATATATATGAAACACATATAGAAATTAACATCACTCACCTTTAGTTTCAATGTTAGCTAGGATATTTACAATGATGGGAGATCCACCTCACTTCCAAATGAATCCTATGACAATAGAATCATAGTTCTTGTTGGTGAGTCATTTGGATCAACAAATTAGGTGTGACATTGATCCATATAACCTCTCCTTAAAATAAATCCATATATGTCCCTAAGGTTTATATATTTTCAGTCCTAACATACCAAGTAACCTATTATTTAATGGGCTTACTAGTTTGAAATTTAAAAGTTTTTTTATCCTTAAAAATAAAGGGAATTTTAATATTTATTCCTTTGAAGATGAGGTTTTTACATGAATGATGAAGAAAAAAACTCATATATATTTTTCCCAAATTAATAATTGTTTCAAGAGTTGATTAAATCAAATGCAAATAATTTTAACATGTTTATTTTGCTATATTAAACTATGCAAAAATGGAAATAAATAAATATTTTAATAATTTTTTTGATACATATTTCACATACATCTATTTGAAACCCCGATTAATTGATTTATAAAAATGTGAAAAATAAAAGAGGGAAAAAAGAAAAAAATCCTATTTTAATGAAGATAAATTGATCTATTTGATAAAATTCATGCAAGAAATCAATCTCTTGCCTGGATAGCATACACTATCATAAATAGACATGGTTCTAGATTCTAGGGATGAAAATCAAAGAACCACACCACCATAATATGCATGCATAGGTAATGAAATAAAATATCCACAAATTGTATTAATAAAATAGTGCAAGTTAGGTTTACATTGATCATTCAGTTATAAATTTGGTAACATAATAAGAAAAATGAATAAAGGGAAGTATAGTTCAAGATCTCTCCTTGGATCAACAAAGATCTAGCCCTTCAAATTGTTTTAGGCTAGATACTTATAGAAATTTTTTCAATGGAGGGAAATAATTTACCCTCCAAATATTAAAATCAAATTAATTTTAACTTGAGTTATAATTTCCCCCATTTTAAAATATCCTTTCATTGTTTCTCCATTCCCCCTAACAAAAAATTAACACTAGTTACTTTATTATAAAAAATTAAAATAAAATATCTTATCTCATCAAAATTCACTTTATACAAACAATTAAAAAAATTACTAATAGAATGATTAAAACTTATTATTATCATGTGTTTTTTAAAAAATAACCTATATAATGATAACCATGTTGAAATTAGTTTCATGGTGTCATACACAGTACAAAGAATAGAGTAATAGGTCAAAATTTATGGCTAAAAAACCAATATGATGATAAATTTGGCCCAATAGGCATTAGTCTCATGTAAGATGCAAAGCTAGTCTTGGGATCTAGTAGGCTATTGAACACTTTTAAAGATTTAGTAGGATACCAAGTATGTCTCAATATTTGAAAGTCTATTGTTTAGGTCTTGGGATTTGATAGGCTACCAAATAGCTCTCAATATGTTGTAGGATGCCAAGTAGGGCTCAGACTCCAATATGCCACTGAGTAGGATTTTTCCAAGGAAAATTAAGATGTGAAGAATTATTTTTTACAAAGTGTTATAAATGAAAATATATCACACAAGTAACATCGGGGTTTTTAGGACTTGTTTGACATGCAAACTGAGATGACCTATAAAATCAACTAGACTATAAGTGGAAGTGAGAGAAATACAAAAAGAAAAATAGGGGCACCATGATTCTAGGGGGAATTATGGTATGCTATGAAAGGAATAAAAAATGATGACTCTGCTAGAATATACTCATGAATATTTTGTAACAAAGAAATGTGTCTATGAACCTAGAATCCCTAGCTAATACAATGCATGGAATATGAATAGATTCAAGAGAGAAATAAATGAAGAGATACAAGAAAAAATATGATATTATCATGGAACCAATGTGTGAAAATTATTTCATTAGCCATTCATGTAACCTATAAGGACTAGTTACTATAACCTCACTTATCAAGCTAGTGAATTATGAATTAAAATGACTGCCTGGACATTGCTCTGCTTTAGCCAACATAAATATCCATGATATATATGTCTCTAATTATATTTAAGGCTATTTTATACTACCATCCAGGCATCCATATCCCCTGATAGAGCTTTCATTAATCACCTAAAAATTGATCTTGTCTACAAATTGATTTCATTTCATTTTACTTTATATTTTCTTCTACTTTCTTTATTTTTAACATCTCAATTTCAAGCTAGCTAATGTACATAATGTAATAGGATTGACCTAAAAATTATCCTATCTAAGAGATTAAGACTCAAATAAGGCAAACAAAATAGATCCTTTTGATACTTAATGTATTGAGATATGACCAAATGGATATCTTTAACCTATCAAGAGTGACACTTATTACACAACATCAATGGAGAGGGTTATAAATCCTCTAGGAAATAAATATAATGAAATAAATATAATTTTGTCTTACAATACTAGAAAAAAAATCTAGTATTTCTAATTTAGCAACATAAATAAAGGGGGTGATTAAATATAAACTAAAAGATATCAAGAACCATGTTAGGAAAATAAGGGCCTAAGCTACCTAAGGTCAATAATGACAAGTTTGAAGAAAACTATAGCCACACTTAGTATAGGTGTAAAGTATATTAAAAAAGGAGTTTCAAATTCATTCAAGATAGTAACTATAGAACTTATATCTATTAAAATAAATTTAGGGTTATAATATACTTATCTTGAACAAGACTTGTCAAGCCTCAATCTCACCCATGGCCAATGGAGTTTTAAAAAAGATTATTTTGGTTATAAGGATAAAAAAGGTTGAATAAATCTTTAGGATAAAATTGACTCCTCATATTACATCTAATATTTCATAAGATAATCTTTTTCCATACAAGATAATATCTAAGTAATGGATTCTTTGAATGTAGACTTAAGCAGAATTATGAGAAATCATAATGAAAAAAGGAATGTTCCTTAATTTTTAATTGAAATGGGGAATTTTATTTATAGTTATTGATGATCCTAACCCTTTCAAAAAAAAATTCTAAAGCCATTGACAAACGTTGATGTAGTTAAAAGTATGATGGTTTAATCTTTAACTAGGTCAACTAGGGTCGATATAGTTACAAAGTGTCTATCATAACTTTTAGATTATATTGAACTGGGATAAATTACTTTAAAAATTAGTAAGAGTCAATAAATACTACATTGAGTTAGGCTTATATAGTTAAAATTATGGGTCTTTGTATAGTTAGGGGTAATAAAGAGGAATAATACTTATGGGATCAAGTATGAGGGATGTGTAGTGGATTAGGCATGATAGATAAATAATAACATATCTCATAAATCACCATTAAAATACCTAACCATTTAATGCCTACACTTATGGATATTGAATCTTGATAGGCTGATATAAGAGAGAAAACATCAATAAATGATCAAATCAAAAATATTGTTTGTATAAATATGCCTCACTCAAGCTCATTAGGTGTCACCAGAGTGTAACCTGGGATGGTACTTCAATAAATAAAAAATAAACACACTAACTGAGCTAACTCAAAATTAATTACTAAATATATAAATATGGAAGTGAAATAACTAAAAATACCATGTCAATATCTTGGTTTGCCTTTATTTCTAAATGGTTTTATGTTATCTTTATAGCCTTGATTACAAAGGGTGTATTAACTAAAATTGGACAAAGCCTAGGGATATAAGGCTAGAGATAAAAGTAAACAAACACAATAATATTAAATTAAATGAAAAATTGCATGATAAATTTAAGTAATTAGAAACTTGGTAAGCCAAGATGAAAAAGGCTAGGTTAAGACCAAAATACCAAGATAAATGATAAAATAGAGGGAATATAAGGTAACCAAAAACCCAAGGATACTAATGACATAAATACCCATAAATATATCCAAAGTAATAAAAGTAATCTAGATCAAACTTAAGGAATCATGAAATAAAAGAGTGTAATCAACATCAATGTAAGACAATTAAAAATTCATGATAAAAAAATGACAAATGTAAAATGTAACAAACATCGATGAAAGATAAGTGACAATCCATACTCAATCAAAGATGGAAATATTGAAAATATAAACAACATTGATGAAAGATAAGTAACAATCCATACTCAATCAAAGATGGAAATATTGAAAATATAAACAACATTGATGAAAGATAAGTAACAATACATATTCAAAGATGGGAAAATAGGAAATAATTAGATAAATGGATGAAATGGCTCATAAAAATTTGGAAATAGCATTGAAGGTCCCAAATATAGCTAGTGGATATCCAAAAAAGATAAGTCAATAACCTAGAGAACATATCATAAATACTCAAAGATAGAGATTATATTATGATGATAGATAAACTTAAACTACCATATTCTAAACCTATAAAAAGAGATGGAAAATAAGAAGCATAGAGGTGGGTAAAATATTTAAAAATAAACCTTCCTATTAAGAAGGGAAATGAAATGGGTGGTGGGGGAATAAGGAGGTGCTAAGGTGAACAAATATTCTTTATTGGAAATTAGACACTCAGATCAAGTTGGAAAGACTACAAATATTTTAACATCAATTGCGTTTAGAGAACTTGACGAAACCATGTAAGTTTTGACTAGCTAGTGAAGTATAAGTATCATCCCATGAAGGATAGTATATATGAAAATTAAATTGGACCTACCTTGCCCATTCTTTAGGGCCCCTTATAGATTCATTGGCCCACTATGAAGATTAATTAATTTCATGATAAATTAGGTGGATCTATATGATAAAATGAGACCTCCTATCCTAGTATACTATCTTTCTAGACAATAATGGACCTTGGATATATTATGAGGCAAACTATGGAGTTTAATATTTGAATAGGATATAATATGTACCACACATATGTGACATCTTTTGGTGTGATCTAAATTTTAAGAATATATTTTCATTTTTATCATTATCCTTCTCTTATATGATGTGTCTTTTAAATTTAATGGATTTTTTTTATCTTTCATAAGAATTCAAAAAACCAAGCATGGGTGCTAAAATAGACTATCACAAGATAATTTACACTTGGTGGATAGAGAATATTTCGTAAAGAGTTAGTGTCCAAGATTTATATAGTTACATGTGAGAAGGAGAGTGATAATGAAACATAACTCTTGGTACCCATAGTCTTGTGGATTAGGGTAAATGATGGAAATGAGCATCGAATGATTGGGTTAGCCTAAATCAAAAATAATGTTTTAATGAAGATGGTATAATGATAGGTAGGCATGAATCATAATCATGAGAAAACATATGTTTGAATGGAGACATGATAATAAACTATTAAATTTTTATCATAAAATAATATGACCAACTCTAAGTGTAGGAGAACACTATATTCAATATATTAAGATATATCTATAATTTATCCTACTTATTAAATCCAAGATGAGATAAGATAATCAAATACCATCTATTATAATAGTATTTATATTATAATCATGACTATATTTAATCTACTAAACCTAAATAAGGGAATACTTATCACACAACACTAAAGGAGAAGGCTCCAAAGCCTCTGGGAAAATAACATTGTCCAATAAACCTATCTATGATTTTTATTTCATACAAGGAAATATCTCACAGTGTTATCAAAGCCTATAACACAAATGGAAATGGTTTAAAATAAATAAAAAGCAAGGGATCATGGTAGGTAAATGGGGGCCTAGATAACCTAAGGTGGAAGATGGAAAGCTAAGAAAACCCTATATCTACACTAAGTTTAAGCATAGAGGTAATAAAGTCAAGGAGTTATAAATTTAAACATATTGATTTATGTAATATCTATCTATCAAATAAAATAAAAATATTTATAGATACTTACCTTTGACTGAAATTATTGAGTCTCAATATCCCCATTAGCCACTAGTTATTTCATGAGATCTTTGTAGCTTTTTAAGGATCAAACAAGTTAAAATAAGCTCTAAGATAAAAGATTCATACTTTACATATAAGACTTCCCATAATACAATCTATATTTACTCGAAGGTAAACCCTAAGCATTAACTCCTTCAAATGTAAATGTAGCAAAATTATGAGTTGTAATAATGTGAAAATGAATCTTCCTCTCTATTGGATTCAATTGAAGGTGGTATTTATATTAATGGATAGATCCCAATGCTTCTTTAATTTTAGCTAAAATGGTCGTCCCACATGACCTAGTTTTGAAAAATTTAATGTGAGGCCTCAAAATTTAATGATAGTTCCTAAAAGAGATAAAGGATTTATAAATGATAAATTTTAAGAATATTTTATTTATACATATGACCCACTCGAAGCTCTTCACATGTCATGTGAGTCTAACATGGGATGGTGCTTCAATAAAAAACATAGTAATACACAATACCATGTTAGCAAATTGTATTATAAAGCAAAAAATAAATGAATTTTTTTTTATAAAAAATTTGTACCTTCACTTACCATGTTATTATTGAATAAGAGTTACATGAGAAGAAGATGAAAGTGGTATCTAGTGTATAGAGCAAGAGACAAACTTGACAAATATATGGTTAACACTAAAAATTTCTATATATTTTAGTATTTAAAAAATAATTAGTTGTCAAAAGAGCTTATAGAAATAAAGTTACAAATAGAATATTGAGTTTCTCAGTAAATAATTAAAGCTTTAAAATTTTTACTATAAAAGGAAGAAATTATTATTCATTTATTCATTTTACTATTTGAATATCAGAGCTATGGGTATCCTATTTTAGTAGAGAGAAACAATGGTTCAGTCTCAATGGGGTGGACACATTAGAGGATGGGTTGGAGGATATATCATAGCTAATGATAGTGTAGTCTAGGTATGGAGTGTATTTAATACTATTTTTAGCATTTTAGGGTTAAAATTAACTAGTTTAGGAAAATTAGAAGTTGGGGCAAATCTATGTAGAAATTTTTTCCCAAAAATATCCTAACAATAGAGTATAAATTACAAAAAATAAGGGTAGGAGTCAAAAAGTGGAAAATTAGATCTAGGGAATTAATTTAAAGCTAGTTAAAAATCACTAGTGATTTTAAATGTGGTTAGCCTAACTGATTTGGTTTAAAAAGATGAAATTGGGTAGGTAATTGACTACATATTAGTTGGATTACCTATTTAAATGGAAGGATTTACTATGACATATAAGTCATCAACTATGTTTAAATATATAAGGTGGAAAATTACATACCCTAGGCATAATTATGTTATAAATTAGAGTTGATGATTGAATTTTAAAGTTGGATGATGTTGTAAAAGGGGGTTGACTACGTACCATCTGATTAACATAGTTAAGGTACATGGTTGATGGTTTTATAACTATCTAATTTAATATAAAAGAGGATGGAAAAATGTAGTAGGATACATGGCTAGCTTAGTAGGATATAATAGATGGATGATGTAGCTAAGTACATGGTCAATGCGACTTAGAATTATGGATAAAAATTAAAGTAGGATGATAAAGTAGTTAAGTGTTATTACTTTCTTGTGTTTTTAGTTTTTAATGTATATTTGTTTAACATATGAGATAGATAATTGATACTTGATTTGTTGGTTGATATTTTGTAGAGGTGATAAAGGCTATGGAGATTAGTAGATGTAGTGTGGATATGAGATCTACTAGATAGTTTCCTATAGTGGGTCATGAAAACTTAATGGCCTTAGGATTTGGTGGGATTATGGATCTATGGCATATTTTGATGATTGTTGAGTTGGTTACCATATTACTAATAACATGGGAATGACTAACTAACACATTAAAATGGGTGGTGGATGGGAATACCATTGAGGTGGATATCACCTTGGAGGATGTCCATGCATTATTGAGACTTCCTACTGTAAGAACACCTATGGTGTGTGATACACTAGATGCAAACACTGAGAAGAGAGACTTTTCCCTATGGATGACTAGCTTAAATAGGTATATACATGTAGGTTTTTTAGTACACCTATCTGATTTCTATGTATTGATTGTTCTAGATATTAGGAAGGTTATTATTAGACATGTGATACTTCATGTGGTCTATCATAAGTCAGATGGGAAGGTCCCATTCTATACTATTGTATTGTGTTAGTCCATTTTGGATAAGGTAACACTATATGAATTGGGATATATTATATGGGTACAATTAATGAATATATTTAATAGTATTCATTCATAGGGATAGATGATAATGGGCATCATTATTTTATTGAGAAGCTTGATTTATGAGATATTTTTGATGTATCAACATGAAAAATTTACACATGTAGTGGATGATGCCTTATTTCATGTGTGGATGAAGACATAAGATCATATGATAAGTTTTGTACCAAATGCATTTTAAACTATTACATCAGGGTATATTATTTGGCAGCCATTCAGGGTATCACATATACTTGGATATCATGACCAAGTACTTTGTAGGTGTAAGCTTGACTAAAGCTTATTGTACATTATGCATGGTGGGTGTAGTATCACCAAATATCTAATTTAACAAGTTAGTTTGGGTTAACACATATTGGAACAACAATTATAGTCTCAACATATTGGGCACATCATGTGAGAGAGTAGTATGGAGTAGAAGGTGTAGGGATGCTAGTAAAGGTTCCTATTATTCAAACTCACTGACCTAGGTTACCAAGATGATGATGATGATGATGACAACATGGAGGAATATATATTTTATTAACATAGCATAAGCCATAACCACCACCATAGCCATGGAGATAGATATGGGATCCATTGTACCCACATGCACAACTATAGCCACAAGGAGACCTAGACACATAAACTAGATTGAGTTGGTCTATTATGAGGCATATTCATAGTGGATTGCATCATATATGTTTGATTCATAGTCACTATATATATATATATATATATATGAGGATTGATGTGATATGAGGTATTTATTTTTGTAGTGGTTTTAGTGGATGAGACCAGATGGGAGCCTATGGTGGAGATATGTCATAATGATATACTAAATGATGTGCTACCTCAACATGGTACTAAATAGATTATTTATCCTATAGTGACTTTAGTACCTAAAAAATATTGCTTTGTTTTGACTAGTTAATGAGGTAGATCAGGAGTTGTAGAGACCATTATATGTAACCTAGGTAGTAGTAACACTAGGAGTGGGTGATGGGGAGTTGAGATCATGGTAGTCATTAAATGAGGAGTGAGTTTTTCACCTAATTAAAACTAGATATTTGGCATATGTTCAAGGATATGTGGGTTGTCAACAAGGATAGGTGGAGGGTTTACAATCATAACAACCATTACTACAATAGAATGCTCAAATAGGTAAGTGTTAGGCCTCTATGGGTAGTGTATCATGCTCTTGTGATGGAACTCAGCTTGAAATCTATATTTTTTATTATGATTAAATCATGTTGTATTATATTAGACTTTTGAGGCATATATATGGATGTATTGAATTTATTTATAACACATCTTTTGATTGTTATATGTTATGATGAAATGTATTTATGGATATGATTATTTTGTTTATAGAACATGTGATGATTGGTTGTTATATATGATATAAGGAAATTGTTGAAATTAATAATTTTAAGTGGTATTTTACCCTTAAACTATAGGGTTAATAAATAAATATATTTAATTTTTAAACAAGAGGTAATCTCATATTATTAAATTAAATATATGTTACCATTGGTTCCTTAGGGAGATGTTGGACCCATTGGTTACAATGGTCCTCCTCCACACCATATTATTTAAAGACATTTTACTATGTAGATGTCAATCAAATATTATTATTTCTCATGAGATTTTGTGAAGAATATTATTATATATACATGTGGAAAAAAATTTATAAGAAGGGGTTTTTGAAGAGGTTATTTGATAATAAGTGAAAACAATAAAATTTAATGTATCATGTTTTTTCAATATTGAATAATCACTATGGGTTTTTTTACCTCTTTTGGAGGTTTTCCCACCTAATCTGTATGTCAATGTATTCATTGATCTATGTTCATTCTATACTTTGTTATATCAAGATCTTATAGATCCTATCTTTGCAACATATGTTTAGGAAGAATTTATCATGGTTTTAGATCTTGGGGAGATGTAGTTAA
Source organism: Torreya grandis (assembly GCA_037957365.1). Taxonomy (NCBI): domain Eukaryota; kingdom Viridiplantae; phylum Streptophyta; class Pinopsida; order Cupressales; family Taxaceae; genus Torreya; species Torreya grandis. The sequence continues at coordinate 564,027 of JARHVA010005356.1, read as the reverse complement.
TTGGAAAGAATGTTGACTAAAATTCAAATGACACTTCAAAATATTTGCAAGCATTATACTACCATATTATGGCCATTGAGGTATTAATTATTACATATTTTAAATCTCTCATTTATTCTTGTGTACTAGTTATGGTTACCATACAAGATTCATCCAAACATTCAAATTATTTTTAAACAACTAAAAATCAACTAATATTCATTTTTTTCAATATTTTGACTAGCTCGGTGTCCTTGTATGGATATGTATAGTTTGGAGGAGTGAAATTCTATTTTTTTTAGTCAAAGATTAAATATTGAAGGTGTTTTGTGTATTTACAAAAAAATTCAAGAAGATTTTGAAGGTTTCAATTAGTTTGGTGGTGTATACATTCACTAGTAATTAAGGGATGCCATTATTGCCCATGTATATAGCCTCTGGTGCTTGGAAAAATAAAAAAATATTTATATTATTGTTGGCTCTAATTTGAGGTGTTTAATCACTGATATTGATCATCTTAAGCCTACCAAAACCTCTACTAAACTCTTAGAAGCATTCTAATCAGTATTTTATTTTTTAAAACCTCTCATGTGGTGCATTGATATGTCTTGGGTAATTTAAAATACTATTTTCTCTATCAAAAATTATTTTTTGAAGGTTCAATCTACTTTATCTCAAGATTTTAAGAGGGTTGGAAATATTTTAAGCCTTCTAATTGTATAAACAAACTTATGTACATTCCCTTGATTCTAATACTATGTAATTTATCTCCTCACAAGCTTTCAAAAGGTACATAATAGTTTTTTCTAATAATATTTATTAAATAATTTTTTTAATAAATATTAATTTTTTCATTAGTCCCACTTTTTTTCCATTTTTATCCAAATATGTAAAAAAAATACATATTTAATGACCTATTTTTTCCATACATAGATTTATATATATTTTAGATAAAAAATCAAATCAAATAAAAATATTTAAAAATAAATTAGTGCATGTATTGTTTCAAGTGGTAGTGTAGAGGAGTTGGAGGGTGTTATTTGTCTAGGGTATTACAAAGTAGAGGTCTAGTATTCAAAACACACTACCACAAAGTTATGTTTTGTAAATTTACTTTATTATTATTATGCTTTTCAAATTAGTAATTATAAAACTTTTTTGGTTTGTGTTGTCACTTCTTACATGCAAAATGCCTAAATTATCGATCATTTTTTGTGAAATTTGACCTAGTAAAAAATTTATTGATCGTAGCCATATAACCAGTCAATTTATAGGTTTTGGCATGTTTTAGATGCATTCATTTGGTCTAAATTTTGTTTTGAAACATAATATTATATATTTTACCCCTTTTTACATCATAATGTCTAAATAATAATTTTGTGTGCAACTCTTGTGACACATCAATTAGTGCATTTTGTATCAATTTTTTCATATTATTTAGCATAGATTTTTTTTTAAATTACTTGTATATGCTTGTAATTTTACTTAATATAAAATAAAATTAAAATTAACATCAAACATGGTTCATTAATATGAACAATTATTATTTATTTACACTTTAAAGTTAAATTATTTTCAAATAGAGTATAAATTCACATTTAAAAAGGGTTTAAATTTAATCTTTATCTAGTGTCGTAGTGTAAGTTTTAAATGGAAGTAATGGATCCTCCTAAATTTTTATTAGATAAATAACAAATGCTTAATGGATCTAAATATAACATATGAAAAATTTGAGTTAGAGAGGGATTATGGCTTGAAAGTTGTAGAACATTATCGTTAAGACTAAAAAAACCTCATCATGATGACATATGAAACCTAAGCTTTCAAATAAATTTTAATATAGATCACAAGAAGCCATATTGGTTATTTTTTAGAGTGTTAAGGATGAATTCCTACTTCACATTGGTAATCAAGACTCTCCTATCAATGATTTTAAATTTATTAATTCCTTACATGAGGGCACTCATCTCTCTTAAATTATTAAATTGATTATTGAATTGATAACTACACCTATGAAAAGTGATGAAAAGGTTGTTAATTTTGTTTCTAAAATTAAGATATTAAATCTTAGTTAGATGGTTGTAACTATAACTTAATTCAAGATCAATTACTTTATTATATTATTTAGCTTAATATTCATGAAACTTTTCATAATTTTATCTCAATTCTAAATTTAAATTACCAAATAGATCAAGATATACCTAACCTCACTACCTTGTCAACTTTTAATATTTAAGAAGATCAAGTTATGAATAATTTTTAATCTAAATAAAATGACACTCAGACACTTCTCTCTCTCTCTCTCTCTCTCTCTCTCTCTCTCTCTCTCTCTCTCTCTCTCTCTCTCTCAACCATATTTCTAAGAATAATAGAAACCAAAAATGTATCCCTAATTATGCTAAAATAAAAATAAAAAAGATATTTTTTAATAAGAATCATAAACCTAAGTTTAATGGGAATTGCAATCGATGTGGTAAATTTGGTAATATAAGAGAAATTGTTTATAAAAAAAATATATAGGATTAACAAGCAATCTTATAAAAATAACAAAAGGGAAGAAATCTAATAAAAAATAAACATAAAAATAAAAACCCTAATTAGAATAATAATCAAGATCATAATTTTAATGGTATTAATTTAGATGCTACTTTATCCATTTTAAATGAAAATGAATGGATTCTAGATAGTGGTGCATCAAACAATATGACTTGTTTATCTAATATTTTTATGATTGTAGATGTATCTCTCAAATGATTACTTAATATATAATTCATTTTAGAAGAAACTAAGCAACGGAAGACAAAATTTGCAAATGTTATTAATAATATTTTATATGTACTTAAGTTTAAGAATAATTTGTTATCTTGTTCTCAACTTAAGAATGATAATTTTATTTTAACCTTGCTTAAACTTAACTGGTCAATTATAAATCAATCTGGTTCTCTGATTATTAAAAGCATTTACAATAATAGTTTATAAATTTTTATTACTTCTTCTATATGTTTTCTTTCATTTCATAGAAAAATGATTCTCAATTATGGCATGTTAGATTATGACATGTTAATTTTATAAGTTTACATGATATGTCTTCTCATAATATTGTTGTTGATTTACATTCTAACTCTTCTCATCATAAAACTTGTGAGGGTTGATTATGTTGTAAAAAATTTAATAATCCCTTTCACAAGTTCCATGATGTGAATACCTCTCATCCTCTAGAATTAATTCATAGTGATGTTGTAAGATATCTTGAAGTTGAATCTCCTAATGGTATTTTTTATGTTGTTAATTTTATATATGATCATACAATAATGATGTAGTCATATTCTATTAATAATAAATATAAAGTATTGTCTAAATTCAAGGAATTTAAAGCTATTGTTGAAAATACTTCTATTTTTTATATTAAGATATTAAGTTATGATAATGGTGGTGAGTAAATTGTAAAGATTTTGATTCTTTTTCATTAGTTTTGGTATTCAAATGGAACTAAAAAATCTTGATTCCCATTAATAAAAATGGTATTATTGAAAGAAAAAACTACACCATTATTGAGATAGCTATAATATTGTCAGATTCTGCAAATGTTCCTAAGGTTTTATGGGCTAAAGCCATGAATACTACTGTGCATATTCTAAATAGAGTTCCTACCAAATAATTTCATCTTTATAATCCTTTTAAATTATGGTATTAAAATAGACCTAGGGTGGCTCATCTTGGGATCTTTCATATCCCTGCTTCCATATTTTTTCCTAAACTTAAAGTAAAGAAGCTTGATTCTGCCTCATATTCTTGTATTTTTGTAAGTTATAGACGTAATACTAAAGGTATAAGAGTAAATGATCCATATAAAAGATAGATAATTGAGAATATGAGTGTATTTATTCTCCAAAAAATGTTTTTGTGAACCCTCTAGGGAACTTCCTCAATTTTCTCCTTTTGATGAACTTGGATTTCTTGTTTCTCCTTATGAATAAATAGATACCCTAGAGGAAGTTGATCCATCTTTAGATATCTTAGAATCTAAGTAACCCCCTAAATTTCATGTTCAATATAAAATACTTAAGTGGGAATAATCCCTAATCCAATATTCTAATGTTGATAATTGTAATTAATTAGTTAGAATTCAACATCTTTATCATGTCTTAGTGATTATGTATGTAAGCAAACCTCGATATTCTAAGAAATCCATTTAAGATGATAGATGAAAAGTTTATATGCAATCAATATTTTAATTCCTTAATTGAAAATTAGAATCCTACCTTAGCCTAAAAGGCATATTATTAATTTTAGGTTGATTTATAAAATCAAGTATAATTCAATTATTAAAATTGACAAGTTTAAAGAAAGATTAGTCACTGGTGAGTTTTATTTAAAACGTAAGATTGATTATGTAGAAACCTTTTATCCTATAGAAAAAATGAGTAAGTTTAGATTACTTATTTCTCTTGAAGTCCAAAATGGTTGGTTTATCCACCAACTAGATGTCAAGAATGATTTTCTAAATGGTGATTTAAAAGAAGAAATCCATGTGACTCAACTTAAAGGTTTCATTGAACCTAATAAATAACATTATGTGTGTAAGTTTAAAAAATCATTATATGGTTTAAAGCAATCTCTTCAAGTTTATTATTCTAAAACTACTACTTTTTTTTAACAACTAAGTTTCTGTATTTACTATTTTGATAATGATCTATTTGTTAAAGTTGAAAATATCCATTCTACCTTAATTATTTTATATTTTGATGATATTTTAATTAGTGGTGATCTAACTAGTTTAATTTATAAATATAAGAATAAAATAAGTCAAATGTTTGAAATGACTAATTTAGGCATTCTTCAATTTTTTTAGGAATGGCTATATTTCAAGATAAATATTCTATTGTTGTATCACAATCTCAGTATACACATAATATTATTGTTAAGTTTAATATGATTTATTGTAAATATACATCTACTCCCATTGAAGTTGATGTAAAACTTGATCCAAGACCTACATGTGAAGAAGCTAACCCTACTTTGTATAGATAGCTTGTTGGTAGTTTGATTTATCTAACCATTACTATGCTAAATAATTCATATATTATTGGTGTTTATTCTAATATTATGCAGTATCCATATTTTGATCATTCGAAACTAGATAAATATATACTTCATTATATCAAAACAACTATTTATTTTGGTTTAATTTATTATTCTTTTGATAATGATAAATTATGTGGTTATTGTGATGATGACCATGCTGGTGATATTATAGATCATAAATCTACTTATAGATATATGTTTATATTTGGTGTAGGTGCTATCACTTGGAGTAGTAAACAAACCTAGCCTCTATCTCTTCTACTAAATCAAAGTAAATAAGTGTTATGAAAGTTGCTAAAAAAGCCTTGTGGATGTGAAGGTTATTGGGAGAAATTCATTTGGATGTTTCTTATGGTACCATCCTTCATTGTGATAACAAAATTTATATATCTCTTACAAAAATTCTAATGCAACACCAACAAACTAAACATATTGCAGTTCATGTCTATTTTATTTGAGATAAAGTGCTTAATGAGGATATTGATCTATAATTCTAACCTACAAATGAATAAGCATTAGATATATTTATAAAACCACTTGGTGCTACCAAGTTATATGAGTTTTATGGAATGATGGGCCTCTCAGAGTTACCATTAAGGGGGAGTGTGCATGACAATACCACTTCTTAACAATCATGTGTTACTTCTTCTAATCTATAGTTATTCTTATTATAAAGCATTGGAAACTCTATGTGTAAATATTAATTTTTTACTTAATACATTAAAGCATAATTTGTAATGGAGGTCCTTATTTTACAAAAGGATAAAAATATGCTCGGTTGATTATCCCTGAGAAACTATGAGATGTAGTCTCACTATCATGATAGCTTAAACTTACTTTCTATTCGTTTATGGATTATAATTACTTTTATTTCAAAGTTTTTTTTTCTTGATGAAGGATTTTAAATCATTTAATTTTTTACATAGTATAATTCCTTAAAGGTGACTACGGATTTTATCCCCACTTAACATTAAGGGGGACTTTTGGAAAAAATAATCTTTAACTAGGATTTTACCCTTAAACTATATGGTTAATAAATAAATATATTTTAATTTATTAACATAAGGTAATCTCATGTAAATAAGTTAAATATATTTTACCATTGGTTTCTCAAGTAGAGTTTGGACCTATTGGTTAAAAATGGTCCCCACCACACCCTATATTTAAATACATTTTACTCTTTGTAAATGTCAATCAGTTATTATTATTTTCTCATGAGATTTTGTGAATTTTATTATTATATTTGTGTGTGGAAAATAATTGTCTGGGAAGAGTTTTTTTAAGAGGATATCTGATAAGGAGTGAAAAGAAGAGGATTTTATGTATTGATATGTTTCAATATTGAATAATCATCGTGGATTTTTTTAATCATTGGGATTTTTCTTGCCTAATCTCTAAGTCATTGTATTCATTGATTTATGTTCATTTTATAATTTGATATATCAATACCTTATATATCCTATCTCTACATCATATATTTTAGGTATAGCTTTCTTTTCTATTGATGTGGGTTTTATGCAAATCTCAAAAAAAGTAAATGAAGTAGCCTCTAACGTTTTGGGATCTCTATGGAATATGGTTTCACTCTAGGACATGAGTTGTAAGTATGTGGTTAAAATAACCGGGTGGTGGAATAACAAGTTGATCTTGTGGGTTATTTAACCAAGCTTTGTGGATAGATGCATGGAATATAATAAAAAGGTAACCACTAAGTGAGTTGGATGGGTGGTGTATTATTCTATGTTGGGTAGATCTCAAATAAACTCAACAGGGGGAAAGAAAGGTAAGGTATAAAATAAGGTTCTATATTCTTGAAAAGTAGTTTCTAACGTTGTTTATTTGGTAGGAAAGTATCTCCAAAACTAGTGCTTGTTATTTATAACTTCTACACACTCATGAATAAACATGGTTAGTAGTTTGGATAAAATATATAGGATGTTTAACTATCTCAACTAAAGGTTTATTTCATTAGGGTTATTTTTTCACACCCTTAGATAAGAGATTATAATTCAGATAAAGAAGTTATTTAGGGTAGCTAGGACTCACACATAGAAAACTATATCAAAATATATACACCTACACACCTTATATAATCAATTAAAATTGTAAGATTCATTAATAAAATAGTAAGATTCATCCATAGAATTAGCACAATTAAAAATTATTAAATCAATATAAATAAAAAAACTTAAAATTCATAAACATAGACAAGGAAAAAGAAATAAAAAACACAGTTGCATGACAATCAATTTCTATATCTCTTCCTATGTATTCTTATAAATAAATGGACCCTTTGTTAAGAGGGTTATACATGTATATAAATAACATGGGGAAGGGTTCTCCTCATCCTATAAGTTTATAAATATTTGATTAAACTCTAAAAGACTATATGATAAGTATTCATTACATGTCATAACTTATAAATACTTTAGACATGCAATGTCTGCATGCTAAAAAAATGATTTAGTTAATTATAAATTAGACATAACTATGGATTAGATGTTTGTCTATAATTTTTACATGCAAAATCACAAAAAAATTGTTTTTATCTTCAGTGTAAATCAGCTCTTGCTTAATATTTTTCAAAAAATCTGTTAGAAGTATAGTTGTGTTTGTGCTTGAGGATGTAGTGATAGAACTTGAGCTTGGTGATGCGCTCATTGATTGAAGTATATTTATAATTAGAGTTGAATTATGAGGTGGCATTGGTTTTGATATTGAGTTAGGAGGGGTTGTATCTTGTGGTAGTGCTTTGATTGGCACTGTAAGTAGGGTTTAAGGTGAAGAATTGGTAAGTGGAATTGATGCTTATTTCTTCTTGGCATCCAACTCTTGGTAATACTTGTATTCCTTAACATGTTATGTATGAATTAATTTCATGTAAATAAGATGAGGCCTAGTCACCCTACCTATTTATTCTATCCATCTTGTATATTCTATCTTGGTGGCTCAAAATCCAACCTAGAAGACTTCTACATCTATTTCCTTTCTCCTCACTATGCTCAACCTGGCTTCATCATCCTCTAATATTAGTCATTATAAAATATATTTAAAACAATCTAAGACTCATTGAATCATCTAATCAAAAGTAGCTCAAGCTACCAATTTCACTCTATTGTCCCAAACTATTATCAATTCAAGCTCAATCAAAATTTGCCTAGCTTGATTTTCTAGTTTCACCAACTTGTTTACTAGAATATCAGAAGATCACACCCAATCTCAAGCCTCCTATGTTCTCATTAGAGATAGATTAAATGCATTTGATTCCTTTAGAGGGGCCATCAGGTCTAGGTGGTTAAATTATTTATTAGGGTTGTAAAATACCAATAAATTTAATTTATTCATGACTTCTCTAAGAAGATTGAATAATTTGGTTATTTAATTTAAGTGTGGAATCAAATTAAGTTTCAAAGAATGAATTTAATTTAAAACCCAATATAGCTTAAGTGTTATATTTTGAACATCCTATTTAATACCATGGGGGACTTGTATCACCTATTTTTTCTCTCTAAGAGTTTCTAACTCTTCTTCCAACTCTTATCTATCTATCTTTATTCCATCATGTATATCCAATATTTCCTTAGTATGGATATCTATATAGGACTTGAGGTTTTTTAGTGTATGGGGACTGACCCTTATTCTTGTTGTATCTGCTTGAAAGGGAATAAACCTCTTCCATTTTTACTAAAATCAAACTCCTACTAGAACTATCCTCAATCTTCCTCTTTCTAACCCACTGGATTGATGTTGTAGCCTTTTCAAGTAATTATCTTATTATTGGAAGCTTAGTAATTTTAATATTGTGCCTGTTAGAGGCCAAAGCTCCTAACTCCTTGGCCTAGTATGGAAGAGTGTGAATTAAAGGATCTGGTGGTTGAGCTTATACTTGTGCATATTATTTAGGTTCAAGATTAGGTTTAGAGGGAGGCTTGGTCATTTAGGGTCAAATTATTTTGGATGGCTCTATGTTTCTAAATTATGAGATTGGGTACACAAGATAGACTAGTTGGTTTCTTGAATCCCTCTTGGTTGTCACTAGTATTATGGTTGAAACTGGTGTTAAAGAAGGTAAAGGTGAAATCAATTAGGTAAAGGAAGAAAAAAATTAGGTGATGGGTTGGATAATTGTTGGAATGAAGGGATATATGGTTGAAGGGATGGATACAAAGGGAAAATAAGCTATAGTAGTGATGGGTGAAGAAGGTGAAGTGGTAATAGGTAGAGTTTTAGCTGGATACATGAAAAAGAGACCAATAAAAAAATGATTGTATACGAATTAAAGTGGAAATAATTAGATTAGGGATGGTAAAAATAATAGGTAATGGTATTAAATTAAAAATGCCTATAGGGGATATTAAAATAGGACCCTTACCATATGAATCACTAGTAAGAGTTGTCTTTTATTTCAACACTTGAAAGGTTAAGACCTTGGCTAGATATAATTCCTCCTCATCCACCTCATGTGTTGGCTTGAATTATAGTGAATATTATTACTATTTTATTACTTAATTGGTGAGATCTAAGGTTTATCCTCTTTGGTTTCCTCTAATAACATCATCTTTTTCATCATGCTTATGGAGTAGTCATTTGTTGGGGAAGAGGAGGGAGAGTCATGTAGGATGTTAGGGATGTTAAATCCATTATTTAATCTTAATCATAAGAATCCAAGAAAATGATCCAAATATATTTACCTCATATACTATCCTTTCCTTGAGCCAGTGCCTCTACTAGCTCTTGCTTTACCTTACTCAATTCAACAACTGATTCTTTAGCTAGAGGAATTTGTTCCTATTTCTCTCATGCAAGGGAAGATATTTATACTTCCTTTTTTGTTATTCATTTCCTTTAGTACGTGATGCTTCACCTAAAAAATATTCTTGATCTTGTGGTTATTATTGAGCCACTAGTCGACCTTGAGGATCTTTTGACTCTTCTACTAGTTGTTGATATGGCATGCCACTTCATATGTCAGAAAATCTCCATCTTCCTAGTGGTAGGATATTGAATTTTGCTTATCTCAGTGTGAGATAGGGTTAAACTTATATTAAACTCAATTCTCAAGGCTAATATCATTGCTCTTTTTTTACTTCATCATCCTTAGCATTTAAATATAGAAAGTCATGATCAAATGGTTTGTGTCTATATGAGAAGCCAAGGGTTTGGATATTATGTTGTACTTTCCCATAGGGGTCAAAATCCATATGGTGGATAATTAATAATTCATATGCTCTCCTCACATTTCTAAATTCCCTAAATTTCCTCCTTATGGTATACTAAATCCTCCCAATAGTGATGTGGTATCCATGGAAGGTAGCTTTCTTATTCTGAGTCAGCTCCTCATCGATACCATTTCATGTTTGGAAGGTGATATCCTATTCAGCTTCCTTTTTGGGAATAAAATTAGAAAGATAAAGAAGATCCACCTTATGTCCAAAAAACATGATGATAGTGTAGTCAGTGTAGAGCCAATAGTCTCCCACATTGGAAAGTGTTCTATTGATGCTAGGTGAAATCCTAACTAAAAGTTGAGTGTGAATGGCCATCCAAACCTGAGGGTATATATCCTCTAAAATCTTGGTGATGTTACCAACATATGAGTATATGTGAAAAAAAATCAATAATCATAAATTTGGTTCTTGATAACATTTGGGTTTGGACTTCATATAGCTCCATTGTTCTTGTACACCATTCCCATGATAATATCTAATAAGTAAGACATCATATAAAAATTTCCCTCATGTGGCCTCCTATATTTGTGTATAATTTGATCCTATAAGATTTCATTAATTAATTTCTTAAATGTTTAGGTTCACTCTAAAGTACTAATCAGGTCTAGCAAGAAAATCCATTATAGATGTAAGAAGTAAATGCTTGTGTGGCTGAAGAGTCAATTCAATAGTGTCATGCCTATGTTAATCCCCATTATAAATTTTATGATGGGATAGGATTACTAACATGTTACTTTATATTAAATGTTTCCCCTAGGGTAAGACACCTTGATAGTTCCACATTGTTAGCCTTCTTCCAGGTTACTATGGTTTACAAATCAAACATAACATCTAGGATAAGGAGACCCAAATACCTCATGCATGATTCCTTAAATATTTACATGATGAATATGTTATTATTGATGTATTTGAGGTAACCACCATTTAATATTCTACTCTAGAAGAATACCCTTCATAAAAGGTCTATACATGGCATAACCTATGACTTAGTAGCTACATATTGAAGGGAATCCCACTTGAATGGGAATAGGGCCTTTACTAGCTATTTTTTTATTATCAATTATTATGTTTTATTTCAATGAAAATGAATCCATATTATCTATGGCCTCCCATAAGTTTGAGTAGTTAGGATAGCATCCATAAAATATAGTTGCATCAAAAATTGTGTATAAATAATCAATAAAATCCTTAATGAAAAACCTAGAGGGTGTTTGGGGTACCTTTTATGACCTAGATGAAGATGCCATGGTTATTTTATGGATGATGATACACTTAAATATTTCTAAAATGTCATGTAATGAACTAAATTATGTGATTCACAAATTGTCTTGGTCATAACTAGCACTTTTGAGATTATAGAAGACTTAAGTTTACTCAAGCTCTTATAAATTAAATGAGATGAAATTGGTTTGGGGATAGATGTTATAGATTTATGAATTCATTTAGATTTCACATATCATTAATAACCAATGTATATGAGCTCTTCACCTTCATTAAATTCAAACTTGACCACCCAATCCTATTGTACATGCCACATAGGATGGCTACTCATTCGAGGTGCCATGATTTTGCCTTTTGTTTTTTTCCATTTATCATTATGTGGTATAATCAAGGTAATTTAAACTTATCCTTAGGGCCTAATAGAACCCAAAAATAAAAATAATATTTGGATAAATTCATTCCAAAATATTTTGTCCCAAAGTTTCCAAAGGAATGGTTATCAAAGACTAAGTACTCTTTGGAAAGATTGTGGTTAGGGTATAGGTAGTTGCTTAGAAAGTTCCCAAAATAAATCTTCCAAAGTAAAGATTTTGAATGAAAGTCCATAAAATAAATCTTCCAAAGAGAAGTTTCCAAGGTAAAAGCTTCCTAAGATAGAAATTAGCTGAATGAAAACCTTATGAAGAGAAGCCATTGAATAGGACAAAGTTTTAGATAGAAGGTTACCAAAGACCAAAGTTTTCTATGAAAAGTATCTAAAGTGAAATTAGATAAAGACTAAGTTCCGAAGAAAAGTTATTGAAGTAAAATTTTCCAAAGAGAAACTTCCCAAAGACCAAAGTTTTCTAAGACTAAAAGTAGTTGAAAACTAACTTCTGAAGAAAAGTTCCAAAAATAAAAGTTTTCATATGAAAACCTTTCGAAGAAAAATCTGATCTTAATACTTGTCATGCAAATAAATTCTTCTCAATTTTCCATCAATAGGTTAGTTTTTACAAGTCCTTTTTAATGAAAATAAGTGTACCCTATCATGATTCAATGTTCAAAACATTTAGTTTAATCAGATAACAATAATCTTAACCATTAAAAACATGTAAATAGTGAGATACAATATTCATATTCCTCTAAAAATAAAGTGTGTTCCCACTTTTCAAATAAAAATATAGGGTGGGATGTGTTGAATACAACAAATGGTGACTCATAATGATTAACACTCTTGGGTTTTCAATAACCCAAAATCTTCAATTTCACAATCCCAATATCAACCATAATCATACCAAAATAAATGATTAAATAAAAAATGAATAGAAACTCTTAATATTCCTATGCAACATACTAAATTCACTTATACCTTGGATCTATTTGTGAAAAGTGATTTTATTTATTTATTATTTTAGGATTTTAGGATAAGACATGGGGGTGAGATGTAGGCTTTATTTTGATTGGGATTTAGGTACATAGATATTGGGGAATTTGGGCATTGATATGTTACCATCTTGGTATCCATATCCCTGATAGAGATACCTTTGATCACCTATTCCTTCTTTCTTCATATTTTCCATGATGCATGATACATTGATCTTATTTTATCATATAGGCTTTCAATACTTTTTTATTTTCTTTTAGACATTTGGATTATGCCTTTTTTTTTAACTTTTTTTTCTTATTTTTTTAATTTCCAAATGAAAGAGGAAAGAAGGTAACCAACATGAGATGGTTTTAATAAAATTTTGGTTTAATCAAAATGTCCCTATCAAATTTTTCTCATGTCCATGGTTATTACCTTAACCAAGTATTAACATTTTGTGTACATTTGACCCAAGGGGATAAAGAGAGCTTTCGAAATTTGCATAGAAATATGGGATCAATTTTATTATACATGATGAAATCATTAGTTTGAGGACAAGTTCATGGCTAACTCTCTCATTACTTACATGGATTAAGAATTTTTTATTACAATATGCAACAACCATTGATTTGAGTTAGATTCAAAACACCTCAAAATATAATTTGTGTAGAGATGGAATCCAATGATAGTTAGATCAAGCATTAGTCAATACAACTCAAGACAATGCATAAGAACATAACTATCTAAGCTAGCTCATTCTATGGGGTTTTATAAATGATAATTAAGATATAATGAAAGAAATCACATACATAATACCTTCCCAAGAGCATCCCACCATTAAAATGTATCTCAAGATGTGATTTTCCAATTGATTTAGTGTTAAAGTCTTTGTCAATGATGTAAGGCAAAGGTCCTCCATCATCTCAAGTAAACGAATGAAACTAGGCTCATGATATTAGAATCAATTTTATACTTATATTGAAGCTATCCTATTCCAAATTAATAATTATAACACTACACATAAATGGATTAGGGAGATAATTATGCATAATAAGTTTACATAAATGAAGATTAAAAATGGTGGTCTTATCCCTCTTATTTATATATTTCTAAATTTCATCAGAATCAAACATGATCCTCCATATTGAGATCAAGATGTGTGGCCATAAATTAGTCCAATATTGTATAATTAATCCATAAATCCCCTTATATATATTTAGAAGGAAGGGGCATTAAAGAGTCATGGGAGGCCTTAAGCATGATATTTGTTGCATTTATGGTTTATGGGTGCCACCCCATAAATGATGTCATTTGATGATGCATATATTATCAATCAATTTAAAACTAAAATATATTTAATAACATCCATGGATTTTCCACTTAAGAACTTAATTTGGATTAATTTGCCTAAGTGATATTAATTAAATTTTATGCAATTCTTTAGAAATTGGTTACACACTATTAATCAAATTGGTCAAAATTCCATATTACTAGGTTGTAATTTAATTGGAGTGGAATTATAAGATATTAGTTGTGTACAAACTAGTATCCCATGTAGGATGTTATCGACATAAAATAACATAAGCACATATTATGTTCTTTTGAATTAGAATAATTTAGTGGTTTAGATGACCAAAATATATCTTAATCATTTTGAATTTAATGATTTGAGAAAATATAATAATCACATAAAATGTATTTCCTTATTTAGGAATACATTAGATTAAATCGGCACTTGTATATGATAAGCTCAAACCATTTAGCACATTTTAGTGATTTTGGCTTAAATTGTGCATTTTCAAAAATTTTGAGTAAGATTGACAATTTCAACATATTGGTGTTAGGAATTGGTTGTCTACATTTTAAACCTATTTAAAAAGGTTTAGCAAAAGATTCAGGCAAGGCAATATCTTTTCAAATAAAAGATTTGTCAAGAAGAAGTTGAAAGGGAATGACCCATGATGCCCCTTGAGAGGACATATGAGGATGAAAGAGAAGGACTGACTCTCAAAAAGAGAGAAAAATGTGGAATTAACCCATTGGACATATTAAATCTAGATGATTTAATGCTTACACACATTGATTCCTCAATGATAAATATATAATTAGAGTATAATGGGCACCAAATATGGGGGGAAGGGGAAGGATATGATCCAAAAAATATAACTGACACACTTTGAACACACCCAAAGCTAGGGTGCAAGGGTCATGCTTAGGAATGATTAATCTTGAGATAAGTCACACACTAATATATTACCAGAATAAGGGAAAAATTACATAGAGCTTAGAATTATAAGAAAAAGGAGAACATTACTCTAGAGAAAGGAAATAATAATATGATCTAGTAGAGTAGATTTGATCAATTGATAAAGTAATTTTTCCACAATAGTGTCAATTTTAATCGCTAATAATTAATTATGTGCCGATAGAGATAATTTAGATTTATAAATAGTTCAAATATTGTGACCCTATAGGGAAAATTGTTAAGCAAAGATCAAGGATATAACCTAAGGCATAGATTAAATATGAGTAGGCACAAATGTAGAGTCAATGGTCTAATGACTAAAAATTCCATAGATAACCAGGCATATGAGGATGCACAAATTTATGAAAGAGATGAACAAAAGAATAAAAGTGGCTAAGATGACATAAGATATGTCATGTATCTAAGCACTACCTAAATAGTTTACATGGACCTCAAGTGAATGTATTTCAAACAAAATCCTAATAAAATGGAATGAAGAATGAAGAAAATATAATAAGAATGGACCACTATTCAATTAGACTCATAATGCATGCCAAGAGATACACATCTTGCATAGATTTGGGTGTGAGATAAGCCATCGGTAATTAGTTTTATTTGTGCACTTGAGAGCTGATATTCTAAGCTACATTAAACATTGAGACTTGGATACAAATCACATGGTGCTTGCTATAGCAAAATGAAATTATGCATAATAAGTATGAGTAACCTAGAATGACATTGCATTTCAATTGAGAGGATCCAGTTCAAATGTGAATATTTATAACTAAGGATAATGATAATAATTACCAATACCAAATTTATAACTATTTCCATTTAAACAAAAAAAAGAAAAGAAAAAGAAAACATAAATGAACCTAACTTAAAATCAATATATGAACAATCAAGACTTAAGTGGGAACAAGAATGTATAAAAGCCAAAGTAAGAGAAAAATGAATAAACAACATGAATATGAGATATGGATAATCAAGATCCATGTGTACTATAAATATGGACTTGGAAACTTAAAAAAAAGAATAAGTTAAAATAGGAACACAAAATACTAAGAAAAAATAATAATAAACAACACCATACATGAAAGAAATAAATGAAGATATAAGAAAGCATAATAAAACACCAATAAAAAACAAATAAAAACACACTAACATAATAAAACACCAATAAAAAACAAATAAAAACACACAAACAAGAGTTAGTCACAATGTTAGTGTAGATTGAAAACAACTATTCATGGATGTGTAAAACACAAAATTGCCCCCCATATGATAGGGAAACAACATAGAAGAAACACGGGGAAAAATGAAGAAAAGGAAGGGGCTAGTCGAGCTAGCTCTAGATGTAAAAGATAGGTGGACATTACCTACATAGTTCCATAGATGATAGATCCAACATGAACTTCAAGCTAAATGTAGTTCTCCTAGAAAATGGAATGGAAGAAAAGTGATGACCATAAAACATGATCAATAATGTAGAGGAATATGGGGGTGGTCTTAAAAAATGACAAGCATGTGGGATGAGTAGAATAAAAAAAATGTTTAACACAATGTTTTTGTTTGTTTTCTCAATCATTTTTATAATGTTTTTCTATTTTCAGGATAAGAAATATAATGAAAATATTATTAAAAATGTCTAGGGAACTACCTAGCTAAGGAGATGCACATCCACAAGTAATAGTTCAAATAATAGCCAAATTGGTTTCAACAGTCCATGCTTGAAAATGATGAGAGTGAGGGCCTACTAAGACAACAATGTTCACCAAGGAGTAGAAAAATAATCAATAGAATAGTATGAAGCATGAGATAATCTGAAGAACCATATTGTAGGCAAAAATATTGAACTGAATATGTATCCATGTTCACTTGTCTATTAAATAAGATGCCAAAATACTATCCATGATAAACTGCTAGGTAGAGCTAGCATTGAATGTGTACAGAATGGCTATGAGTCATAAGTAGGATCATGATTGGTCATGGGATAAAATGTATTCAGGTCACAATGGCCCAAGGTATAAAAATAATATGGTTCTAGATAGAATGATCTAGAATGAATATGGTCCAAAAGAGGATGGTCTATAGTGGGATAAAATGAGTGAAGCCAAAATATAAATGATCTAGAGTGCCAATGGTCCAAATATCCAACTATATAGAATCATAAAATAATATGGTTCTTTAAATAATGGTCCAAAGTAGGTCAAAACACAAATAATATGGTCTATGAGAGGATGATCTAGGATATAATAGCAAGATAAAATTTCTTAAGCACAAGTTTCCCCCAAGTAAGGGGTCTTGTAGATAATGTTTTTAATGGCTACCAAGCGTAAAACCACTTAAGATGCACAATGTTCATGGGATCTAGAAGTTCTTTGCCACCTATATTATCTAGCTAGTATGCCCCCAATCCATATTTTTTTGTGATAACAAGGGTCCAAGCTAAATGGGTTAGAACTTGCCCTTTTTCTTGAGTTTAACATTTGTGTTCTTCTAGTTCACCAATTTCAAACTCCCAAGAGAAAATGTGCTTGTTTTAGCTTCTCCACAATCTATTCTAATAGGCTTTCAAGTTTTCTAGGGAAGCCAAATGTTTTCCATCAAGGAGTTCTAGTTATTATATCCCAGAGACTCTATATTCTTCATCATATTCAATATTTTATAAATACACTCGTAATGAAGGTAGATTGATCTCGATGGGGATAATAACTTCTATGCCATAAGCAAGGTAGTATGGACTAGATCCTATGGGGGTTTGATGACTAATATGATAAGCCCAAATGTCAAGAAACATTTTTATGTGCCAATTACGGCTAGCATCATTAGTAATCTTTTTTAATATGGTTACTATTGACCAATTTTGACTTTTAGATCAAAATAGGGCAGCCCTAGTAAAAATTTCACTTTTAGGTATATAATGCGGTATAATATGTTGTCATAAAGTGTTTCATATGTCAATTAGTGTCAATTGATGTTGTACTAGCTTTGGTTAAGTGTTCTTTAAGTCTATTTATTACTTTAAGTCATCTTGAAGGGCCTAAATGGTGAATTTAATGATTCATATGGGTTTATTAGGATTTTTTTAAAGTTAAAAAATAGTATGTCATGCTCCACATGTCCTTATAAGTTTTATAAAGATGACATAACTATAGAATAGTAGGTTGTTTAGAGAAAAGGTAGTTTTCTTGGCCAAAGAGAGAGAAAAGAACACTTGTATAACTCATTGGGAAGTGTGCCACTTGTAAAACATGTAAATTTTATTCTCCATCTCCCACACACTAAAATTCAGATTTTATTTTATCTCAAACTAATTTTTCTAGGGTAAAATTGTTCTTGGCATACAAAAACCACGTGCACGTTTTTGCTTGGTACATCCAATAGGAAGAGTTTCAAGACAAACACTTCTAGGAGGTTGTTTTAAAATATGAGATCTTAAAATACATATAATAATTTTTATGAATGGTGGCATGTGCTTCATGAACCATTCATTTTAAGTGGATTGTGTAAATTTACTAGTTTTTTGGTGCACCCTTCAGGTTTTCCTCCATTTTGGATAAATTTGTACAAATTAGTTACTTATATTTTTCTCCATAGGATTTTGTCCATGTATCCTTACACCTCATATGCTTTGTTTCAATTTTTAAGTTGTTTTTATGGTCTAATAACTTTAGATTTGTAGACTGGTCTTTTCTTGGTGTCATGGGTAGTTTTCACCTTTCAAGGAGTTCTCATGCTTGATAATCAATTCTAGGGGATTTTGTTGATTCCTCTAAAGTTTTTATTAAGATTATATTGATGAAATTTCACCTTTAATCCTTCTCCAAGTCAAATTCATGGTTTACAATCTCATTCCATGTGTACCCAATAGTTGTTTAAGACCTTTGTTTGCTTTTTAACCTATAGGTAGTTGGTTTTCATGTTGAAGAATAAGTTTTGAGGATGGCTCAAAATGTCATTGATAAATATCACTCACTTTAATATTGAAAAATTCATTTGAGGAGTCTTTAGAGATTTTACACAAATATGTTTTGCTTTAGCTTTATACTTCTCCCTATATATAACTTATTATTTCCCATAGGACCATATGATGATGTCATCCTAAGGTGTGAAAGGATTCAAGACGTTTTCAAAATTTTTCACATTAAGTGATATTCATTAACAATGCTTGATGGAAACATTTTAGGTTCATCTTCATGAACGATCGATATGGCTCATGAGTTATTCACTATTGATATGATAAAGTATCCACCTATAGGTGGATGAACAGGTCATCAAAATTTTATCATGGAAGGATGGAATTAATTTAATGACTATTTAAGGTGGTGATATTCTATTTAGGTCATAACAAGCTTATACAAGATGTTGAGGTGGTAGGGGAATGCTTGAACTAGTTAAGATAGATGGATGTACATTTAAGGCCCTCATCCCTAAAGGAGTAAAATAGAGGACCAGAGGGTTTTCATGGACCTTATTTAACACAATTTAGTTATGTTTCAAAGCATCTAGTTATGTTCATCTTATATCCCTTGGCATGTGAAATGAGCATGAAAATTAGGAGGAGATGATAACAAGTGGATAAGCGTATTTGAGAGGCACAATATGCTCTCTAAAACACTAAAAATAACTAGTATTCTCCACATGCCTAAGTCACATGAGACCTCTTACTCCCCTAATCAATAAACTAAATCATGTTTTCAGGTTTGAGTAGTATTTAGGGTGGAAATGATGTTCATGAACTTAAGGGATCATTAAAACAAGATGATTAGATGATTTCATGTCCTTCAGACTCACTTATAGTCTATACTAGACCTAGAAAATTGCACCTATAGGTTCAAAAATTGACCTTAATTTGATCTCCTTTTGGTATTTTAGCATTGTAAAATAAAGTTTCCAACACCTATATGTTTGTGAGACCTAAAAATGGATTCAAGGAGTCCTTTCCACATTGTGGACAAGATATAAGCTGACTAATATCCACCTACATCAACAAAAGGATAAGGTGTCACTGTAAAGAAAGAAAACTCAGGTTTTTAAGATTAAAGTGATTAAGGAGGACTTAAAAAACAATGAAATGATTGAAAAAATTTTAAATTTAACCACATAAGTTACATTTATTTTGGAACACTAATTCTCAAGATTAAACCATATATAGACACCTACATGAATATATGAGAGTATGGTTGTCTTAGTCAACAAGAAAGGGGTCAGTATGAGCATGTAAATGCAATTGTAAGATAATTAGACTATTTTATGAAAGGTGAGGTTGTTTAAATTAGGGAGGTTTAAAAATGGGGTTATAAATACAATGACCATTTCAATTGAAGCCATAAAACCTATTAGCAGGCCTAAGGACAATGAAACATAGTTAGGGTTTATCTCAGTACACAGTGAGATTTTAGCAATATTGATGATGATTAAAGGCATAAAAGGTGAGTGAATTAACAAATAGGAAGTAAAAATAGGTTTAAAATATTTATTATAATCATGACAAATCATATAAAGCAAAGAGAAACCTACAACAATGTTAGAAGTAGGGATCAAGGAGATGGGGGTAGTGGAAGGCTCAACCATGTTATCAATAGGTTATATGAGTTAAGTGAAGATATGTAATAGTGTTAAATAAGTCAAATAAATATTATGAAAAGTATAAAAACTATAAAACATGATTAAAAACCATGTCTAAGTTCCAAATATGAGCAAAAGTGACCTACAATAGGTAGGAAAGCTAACACAGTCAGTCAAAGATAAAACACATAATTAAGATATAGAGTGTATAAAAGATAAGTGGGGTTTAAGGTCCTAAGTATGGGTGAAAAAAACTATATCATGAATTTTAAAGGAAATATATCTATCACA
Organism: Torreya grandis; assembly: GCA_037957365.1. NCBI lineage: Eukaryota > Viridiplantae > Streptophyta > Pinopsida > Cupressales > Taxaceae > Torreya > Torreya grandis. The sequence goes on along the minus strand of JARHVA010005356.1, from coordinate 543,059 downwards.
TTAAGTAGATAAGTGATCTTAAAGTCTCAAAACATAGTCAAATGGGAAGAATCTTGTACACAATCAATTTCCTAGCAGTCTGCTTAAAAGTTTGGAGTTTTGAGTGATCAAACCATCAAATAAAATGCTAAAAACTTTTACATGTCATGATTATTATTTTTTAGGCCCACAAAATGTATAATTTATTTGATAAACTAGGGGAATTACCTCCTATTTTGTCTCAAACATGGGGTACTTCCCCTCATGTAAACCCTAGAGGGTTTATGGAATATAGAAGAAAAGAGTAACAAAGAAGATTGAATGACTTTGAAAATGGTTTGTGAGGATGAGGTATGCCTATGAAATCCATGAAAACCAATCACAAAATTTTATATCTTGGCAAGTTGGTCAAAACCTTTGAAGGTACAGTCAAGGCCATCAGGCAAGAATTAGGCCTATGCTCAAATTGAATGTTTTTCACATTTAAAGACATGGATATGATATGAAACATATTTAATCATGTATTTGTGGCATAAAAATATGTGTTGAAACTCTCAATTTGAAAGGAAACCATCCAAGAAGGTCATTTTGACCTAAAATTGTAGTTGAGCTTGTTAAGAAAGGGTCATACCTAAAATCAAACAAGAGGTCAACTTATTTCTCAACCTCATGAGAGAATTATAGACTGATGAAACATGTTTAAGGGGTCATAATTCATATTTTGAGACTATTTGAAGTTAGAAAAAATTATCAAAAGTCATCTGGAGCTCTAAGGTGCAGTCAAGACTCTTGGGCATGGTTAAATCTAGTGGGCAAATGAGGAACCTATCAGAGCTATGGCATGGTATATGAATTTAAACATGGTGGAGTATGTTTTTCAAGATAATATATAGGTTTATAGGCTATTGGTATGCAAATAATAACACCAAAAGTCATTCTAAGCTCAAAGGAATAGATAGACTTCTAAGTAAGGACTTAACCTAACATCCAAATGAGGAGTCTTCTTCATTTCTACCATGAATCATGATTTTAAATCTATTAGATAATTTCCATAAGATCACCACCAAGGTGTGTCATCTCTCAGAGTGCAAAAGAAAACACCAATAAATATCTTTTTGAGCTTAAAATCTACTCATCATGTAGGAATGGAGGAAAATGAACACAATAGGTCATCTTTAGAAACTCACACCTTCCCTAAGAATTTTCATGGATACTAAAGAAGTTTATATAGGATAGGAGGGGTCATTAAAAAATAATTTGTGGAATTTTTTTCCAACTCCAATGTTAGGTGTTTATGAAACAAGCTTAAGGGTGAAAATAGGCCTAAAACCTTTACAAACCCTCAACTAGGATGAGTCTTGAAAAATTGAGTTACAAAGATAATATAAGGGAATATTTTGATCAGGAAACCTATTGTAAGTTAACTATAACTCACCTAATATCCTTCCAAGGGTATTTATATGTATGTAATTGTATGGATAGTGGTAGAAATAGGATTTTTCTCACTATTGTATGTGTTTTTTAGACTAAAAGATGAATTAGGAGATGAAACAAAGTTTGGGTGGAATATTTACAATTAATATAACTCCAAATATTCATTTCATTTCATGAATTGAATTCTAATTTCCCAAACTAGGTCCTTACTTTTAGCCATTCAAAACTAGCCCATTGATCAAGCTAGAGAAAAGAAAAGAAAGCTTCACTTGAATTGGTTTTAAGGTAAACTTGATGCTTGTAATGAGATGGAGGGTCTTGAAAATTTCCACTTAATCTCATGGATTTTAATGGACAATTAATTCTAATTTTGATGCCAAGTGTGTAGGGTGCATGGAAGGGTAGTTTTTAGGACAACATATGATGATGGATCTCTACCAAGTGATTCCAAAAGATAAATCATGAAACCAATGCATGGAGAGTAATTTTTGAGAGAATATCATTCATTAAAATAGTTTTTCCTTCCTTAGATCAGTTACACATCTCTCAAATAGATCCAATCGTGAAGGTAGTTTTCTATGCAAAAAGAGGAGTTTTATTCCATTTTACATAGCTTTAATCACTTGGATTGACATTTGTTGCCTATTAACTTTCATGGTAAGATCCATATCCTATTCCATGCATGGATAAATTAAATTATTGACTTGAAGATTATCCTTGTGACCTTTGAACTTATCTTTCTCTCTCTCTCTCAAACTCTATAAGAGTTGGCCATTTTAGCATTGTACTATATGATCCACCTAAGTATGGAAATACCCTACTCAATTATAAATAATTTTATAAATAAAATGACTAAGTGTTTACCTCTCTCATGAATATTAATAGTGTGCTCTACTTGAATGTTGAATTTTCTTAGTGAAGACTATGGATTCCTTAGCATTGTACTTCATTCTTTGACCTATTTACATCCTCTTCTTGTAGGGCATGTGAATTATTTTAGGATATTTTCATGGTTTCAGTGAGTATTATTTTAATTATATTCATTAAATACCTTTTTTCTAGTCCTCTTATCCTTGAATATCATCTATGATCCCATAATGTAATATTGATGAAAGAAGACATAGATTTGGGAAAGTGTATGTTTTAGTTGGTTTTTTGGTCTCAAGTGTTGAATGCATTTATTTGGAAGTCATAAAATTGATCTATTCTATCAAATCCATAGTTTATGTTTGATTTTATTTATCTTTATCCATTTCAAAACCCAAGATCTATTAATAGTTGTAGTAAAGTGGTACATCAAGGGAGCTAGCCCATATCTAGAGAATCACTTCATTCCTCAGGATACACACAAGCTTATAAGTGATTCCATTGTGACACTTACATGAGGAGAGCCTTGGAATCTCATAAAAGGGTGCAAATCCAAGTGACAATAGTTAAAATAGTCTTATTTTATGCCTTGGATTCTTTGTTGCCTTGCAGATTATATGGTGAAATTTCTTGTGCTTAATTTTAAAGTTTGCATAAAGTTATTTAACATAATTTTTTACAAATGATCCACCATTATCATATATAATGCAATTTTGGATGTCATATTGATAGATGATATGGTAATGTATAAACTTGTCAATCTACTTATTGGTGGCATAAGTGAGAGGAATGACCCCAATCCACTTAGTAAAATACTCAGTAGTAGTAAAAATATGTTTGAGGCCATCTGAATATGTTGGGTTTATTTTCCCAATAAGATCAAGGCCCCAAGTATAAAATTCCCATGGTGTAGTGATTGGATATAGTGGAAAGAAAGGTGTGTGTATAAAAATTCCATGTTGTTGATAAGTAACACACTTCCTCACATAATTAAAAGTATCTATCTCCATTTTTGTCCAATAATAACCTATTAGGATGAGTTTTTTCACTAAGACTACTCCATAAATGTGGGCCCCACACATTCATCCAAGAACCTCCCTAAGATTTAGATTGGATTATCCTGAAGATAAATAATGAAGTAGCATTCCATCATAGCCTTTTTGATAAAGTGTGTTTTCAAGGAGGGTATAATGAGATATGTTGTGAAGGAAAATGTCAAGATGATTATTGGAAAGGTCAAGTGTAAAAACATGATTATAGAAATAATTATAAAATTATTGAAACCAAGGTAGCTCAGGTGGAGGATTTGGACAAGCAATCATACATACCCTTTCTAAATCTAGAAAGACAAGAGCAAGAAGTAAAAGATTATCAATGAGAAAATGATAATCTTTAGCACTACTTTCAATCTATATCATGGACCCAATCATTTCCATTGCATTGGTAGATATATTGTTGGCATTTAGTACTTGTTCAAACTACAGAGATTTAAAATGAGTCTTGAGTTTATCCACAATATGATTTTAAGGTAGATGCTTATCATCTCTAGTTTGATACTAATTTGTGGTTTGATTATAATAAATTGAGAATCACCATAGAGAATGAAGTGTTGGATATCCCACTACACTACAAGACAAAGTCATGTAACAAGTGTGTCATACTCATCCATATCATTGGTAAAATTAAAATTAACATGAAATGTTTTGAGAATCAGATCCCCTTGTGGTGTAATCAATAATATCTTAGATTAAAATCCATAATAAGTGAAGGAACTATCAAAATATAATTTCCATTATATAGGTCCATGTTGCACTTCTTCCAATGTCATAATAAAATCATCTATGAAGTTGAATTTGAGTGGTAGAGTGTATTTAATAGGGTCTTCTTCAAGCTAATCATAAATAACCTTGTTGATGATTAATGACCAAATATTCCTATAATGGGTACCCTTCATTATTTAAGTTTTAAAATGCTTAAAATGTTAATCTTGCTAAATCATATGATTGCATATTGATTTGGTTTAATTTACCAATGTTTGTGCTTATATAGTTCTTGGTTAATTATTTATCTTACAATATAGATTATTAGTTATAAATAGTTTAGTTATTATAAGTCCTTAAAATTTTTTATCAATAATGAATCATTAACCATTGAAAATTTAAAATGTGCAAAAATGACTTCACTAAGGATGTTCTACCTAGTTATCCAATTGGCATGAATGTAATAAGCTTTACCTATCTTATTGGAATAATCTTATATTTTATTTAAAGTATTTACTTGCAATTTTTTTATTTAAACTTGTTTTAATTTTCCTAAGATGGGCATTTGACATCTTCAGAGTATAACTTAACTTCCCACTTGACCTTGTAATATATCAAAATTCAAGCAATAGTTCATGACACCTTATGGAACATTAAATTTAAGACTGTAGCTCTAAAGGGACAGATGTCAATTTCACCAAACATTAAAATGACTTATATATTTAAAACACCCTATGAAAACCACTTGGAGTAAATCTCTAGAGTTCACAAGCCATTTGGTGCCATCTGAAGGGCTCATGAAGGAACTAGTCATTAGAATTCAAATTGGGAGGCTACGTGTCAAGATCTTAAACCCCATGAGTAGGCCCATTCAATCTAAGTTGTGATGCATCCACCACACATACTACCATAATTTCAAAGCCTTGGGATGCTAATACATGTCTAAAATGATAACAAATAAACTCAAGAAGCCTTTTGAGGTGATGCATGTCCCCTTCAAGTTCATATGAGATCAACACGTGTCCACACCACATTGCATCCATCTAGAGCTCGTAAGGTATACACATGGATACATTTGATCTATGTAATATAAATTTTATAATGTATAGTTGTCTAAGGCTACTTCTAAGAGAGACACTTGGTATAAGAAAGAATAAATTCCTATGAGAGTGATGCATGTCTACTTTGGACCCACATGATGATGTCACATTTCATTCCTACAAAGTTACATCTAGATCCTGAAATCACCTTCAAGAGAGACAAGTATCTCCAAGTGAGCCACACAATTAATGCCAAGTTGATGATAATTATTTGAAATCCTTCCAAAGGTCACACCTTTCAAGAAAATATTTGATAGTCTTTCTAAGGTGACATATGGAAAGACAAATCTATGAGTGCTCTCTAAGAGATCCATCTGGCAAAGGTAGAGCCCAAACTGCTTATGAGAGTGATAAGTGTTACTCTTGAAACTAATAAAAACTAGAAATCACCACTCAAGAGCTCGTCATCAGTTAAAATATGCCACATGGTAAGATACAAATGAGTCATTAAATGAATCTATGTTTTTATAACCCATGAGCAATCAAAATGTGCCACATGTCCATAATTTAAGGTAACTAAATAGATTTGCCATATTCAGACCCTATGAATGCCCAACTAGATTGGCATACCACTTGTCAAAAGGTGTTAATATTTAGATTTAAATCTAAAATTTATGATAGATCAAATTCAAATAAGAACTAAATTTGAATTCTAGTGCAATTAAATTTCAAATACGATAGTTTAAAGTGTTTCAAAGACAAAAGTTGACAAATGTGCCATTAATATAACATGAACTAGAATCACCATCAACCTTGCATTAATCAAATAAATATTCCAAAAGGCTACCTAACTTAGCTATTGTTACCTATATTTGTATTTAAAAATATATACATGTGTTCTCCCTACTATTTACTTCCTTAGTATGATAAAGCTCGAGCTATTCATAGATTGCACCCAAACCACCATTATTGGAGATTGAAAGTGCAAAGAGATACATAAGAACATATTTTTATACCAAAAATATTAAAAAAGTGGAACAAGAAAGTACCTCCACCATGGGTAAGATCACCTCTTTCAAAAAATATGACTTATTATTCTAATTTGGTAATTCAGTCATTTTCAAGGACACTGAATTCATTCTTGAGGCTATACAGTTCGGTGACCTACACTATAACAACATTTAATTCAATGTTGAAGTAACCAAAGATGTTGATAAGGGTGAAACCATGCCCCATATTATTTAAATGGATTTAGACATCCTTGTAATCCAATCTGTTGATCTCCATAAAGTTGTAGAAAAACTAGAGGTCATGCCATGTGCTAACCTAGTATATGGCATATTCGAGAGAATGAGATGTGAGGATGGGTTGATCAAGTAAATATACCAAGGGATCATGATTTATTTCATCATATGATTCATATTTGATAAATATTTTGACTTGCCTTTGCCATAGGTAGAATATAACTAGATCATCATTGACAACCAATATGTGGTACACAAACTAGAGATAATCTTAGCTTCATGGGTGACTGAGCAACCAAGGTTGTTTTCATGGATGACCAAGTTAAATTTCATATTCATAAATTTAATAAGGGATTAAATATTGGACTCTCTCTCCTCAAAACAATCTTTGGCAATGTACACATAGTTTATGTGGACATAAGGACCCTTCCATTGATACAAATCATCTTAGAGGACCAACAGATTCCCCCACTTGGGGATATTATTAGAAACAATTTAGTTTATGTAATTAAAGACATTTAATATAATGGTGCTCCATTATTCATGATGAGTTACCTATTGGATGAAATATATGCAACTACCTAATTAGGTTAGAACTCATTGTCCCCTATATGAGATGAAGTTGTGCCCAATTTTTTCTCTATAATGCACATTCACCACTTTAAATGCAACATTAAGGTAATTTTAGAAGATTCATATCCAATGGTTTAAAAATTAATTATTGAGCATAATATATTAAGGGTTACCCCAGAGGTTAGATAGATATTAAGGGATATGAGTAACTACTGGGTCTACCCTGATTGCATGGTCATTTGAGTGTAGGGAGTAATGGTGACTCCAATTAAATTTCTAAGATATGTGCTTATGAACTTGGCTAAGGAATAAATGTCCTATCCACTACTACATGGAGTTTATGGCATATTTAGGAATAAGAATAAGATAGTCCCCCATAAGACTCCTTAAAATCTCAAGATAACTAAGATCACAAAGTGGCAAGATATCATTATGGATACAAGGTATAAGGACTCATACCTATTACCTAAGGATGACATTAGGCCATGGGATTAAAATGGTGTCATTGACAAACACTTTCTCAAATTCAATAAGGATGTATCCTTAAAGTACAAGCATCAATAAGAAGTGCATGAATGGATTTACAAAGATGTAATGAATGCAGAAGTAGTCCTAAGGAATGTAGACAAAAATAACATAGAGATGGAGATGAGGTTGGATAGAGAGAATAATAAAGAAGACATTATAAGGCCTCAACCACTATCATCCCATGGAATCATGTTTGATGTAGATTATGAGGAGAGATAAGAGGAGGAAAAATATTATAATGTTACTCTTTTTAGGAATAGAACATGTAGACCTCCACTATAGGCCACTTCAAGTAGCTAGGGTATGCCTACGAGATCCAAACAAGAAGGAATTAGTATCCAAAAAAGGCCTACCTTCATCTCAACATATAATATGAGAGCTACCATAGATATCCTAAGTTAGCCTAATAATTATATCATTAATCTTGAATAACTACAGTAGGGCATCAAACTCTCTATGAAAGAGTTATAGGCATTAATCAAGAGGAATATAGAAAAAGTATAAAAGATAAAGAAGTCTCCTAATACTACCATGAGAAAAGAAATACCTCCTCCATCATATCCCAAAGATCTTAGTATAAGTACAACACCATTGCCTTATTTCCTATTGTTGGTGCATTTACTGATGCTTCTACCTCCATGTTTGCTTCCCCCACTATTACCCCTCCATTGACTCCACTATTTTCATCCTCTAAAACCACTTGTACCAAATACTTAATAGATACTAGCATGAGCCAAGTTGGTACCTCATTTAGATTCACCTTCCCCTAATTTATTACTCATGCCACTTCACATATGGATTCTTCCCAAGCAACCATAGTAGTGCCTCAATCACTATTGGTTCCCTTATGCCTATAAATCCATTAAAACCTATCTAAAATATGTTCCCCTTTCATAATCCACTCAATGTTACAACTATAAAAGTGATCATGCCTTTAAATCTACCTTCATTTATTCTTAACATGGGCCCTACCAAATCTTTATTCAACTCACTTGGGTATCTAGATCCAAAAAAATTGTTCATCCCTACCATAGCCTCAACCTCTTCTTCCACCTAAGAACCTCCATTAGAACCACCTCCCACTTATCTAGCACCTACTATTGCTTAAAATTAGGTTAGTGATATCATACAAGTAGTAAGGAAAGAGAGGCCTCAATTAGTCATCTCTACACTCCAAATTTGGATGAGGTTTGATGCAAACATAGGAACCATGAAGAGGGTGGTTAGAAGATTGGTTGAGTTTCCATAGGCAAGCTTAGTTGTGATCCATAAGAGTGAAGATACCATCTTAAATTTGATGAGGGAAATGAAAGTTGGGCTTGAAGAGGTATATTAATATGAAAAGGACACCGTGTCCTCAGTGTAATCCCATGTAGAGTCTATAATTGCCTTGATGAAGGGGATGTAGTAGGAGATGAAAAGGTTAAAGGAGTAAGCACTAGCCATTATACCAGAGGGCACTATAATTTTAAAAATAAATATTACTATTAGTTTCTTTAACTTATACAATGTTATGAAGAGGAGAAAGGAATATGGGGTCTTGAAATCCAAGGTGGTTATTAAACATGACCAAAAGTTTGCACTTTATGATGCCAAGCTGGCAAACTTATTTAGAGTTGAAAGAAGTAATAAGTTCTTTGACCTCAAAGTGTAGCCACTTGAGGACAGTATTATTACATAAACTATCCTAATGAATAGGAGGAGGATTTTGAAGGGATGGCTAGATTAGATCAAGGGTACAACTACATCCTTGGAAAAAATTGAATTAAAAATAGCCTTACTACTAAAGGATTCCATGGTCACCAAGGTGACCAAACCTAATGGCACCTTCATGGATGATCTAGAGTTTAAATCCCAAATGAAAGTGTTTGTGGCCAAATTCTAATAGGATGTAGGTAGTGCAAATACTGATATCGAAGTAATTAATATTATGTCATTTTACAATCAAAGGTTGGAAAAGGTAGAGGTAATTGAGGAAGTATTGAGGCTAGTGCTTACAAAACATAGGAAGCTCATCTAGGATATACCCAAATTATTTTAGCCCATGATCTTATAATATTCTTAGATCAACCAAGATTACCTAGTATGTTCAGAAGTATAGACCAATGAATAAATTAATAAAAAATAGAGGTAGCAACAATAACAAGCTATCCAACATCCCCCTTTAGGATCATAAAGAATATTCAGCTATGTTTTGTAATTTAGAATTGGGAATATTCCATTATATACATGGAATTTTAACCACTTGACTATATTTGGGATTATTTTATGAGCCCAATTGAACTTGTATTAGGCATTTTGGAGCCTATATATAGGGATGTTTCCCTAATTGTAAATTAGAAAATAGTTGTCACAAAAATTAATGCAAAGAGTCAAAGAATTTAAGAGTTTGTCTAAAGTGTTTTATTGTGCATGTTCTATGTTTTTTAATTTTCACACTTTTATATGAATGATAGTTTCCTTTCTACAAGATAATTTGGCAATTACATCCCATATATGCATCTGTTAGTTTATGTTTAACACTAATATGGTAAATCTATTAGTATACTTTGTTTTCTTCTCATTTACAACTGAATGTGTTATGTAATTTACTATAAGTGAGCAATTTTTATGTAAATTATGATTTTATATATATGCATATCCTTTCCTCTGAAGCTTCAACTATATTTATTTAGCTTTGATAACTATGCTAGAGTTAGTAGATGCTAGTTTTATGTGTTGTTTCCATAAAAGTTAAAATAGCTAACACTTTTAGTCATCGTAAGCAAATTCTCTTTTCTATCTTATCGTACCTAACCTTTGGATCCACATATGAATCAATTTATCCTATTTATTTATATACATACCCATTATTTTTTAATATTTTAGGTAAAAATTGGCAAAGATTGAAATAATTCACAAAGCTTAGAAAAGTGTTAGTGTATAACATCTATTATCCCTACAAAAGGGTCTGCTTATAGACTTCTAAGTGTTGACCATATCTCTAATATTTGTGTTATTTGTCATAGTTATTGTGTTAACAACTCAATCCCCATGTCTTCTAAGACTCAAAATTGAGTTTCTTACTTCCCCCTTGTTCCTTAGTGACACAGGAAACATAATACATGCATTAATAAGAAAGCAAATTTTTGGCACTAGAAAGAGGGACATTTTGTAATTACTTTCATGCATCTTTGTGGAATTCTAGTGTACTTTATTAATTACATAATTGATTCAAATTATGAAAATATTTTTAAAGAACACTAAGGATTTGCATTATTACCATGAATCTTTGCATTCCTTATAGGAATCTTTGAATCATTTTAAGGATTTTATTAAAGTTAGAGTTTATTTGTGAAAATTTGGTGGATAACCTAGATATTTGTTTAAATTTATGAAAATATAGGTGAAATACCCCATTATTTTAACATATTCATAGTTATTTTGATCGTCTTTTCAAATCTTCACATAAATTTGGTAAATCATCTAAATATTTATAAGAACTCATGTAAAAATCAACTTTTAGGACCTCTTTTGTACCAGATCTAGGCATTTGAAATAATAATTTCTCTAATCAATTTGGAATTAAGTGAACATTTGCATAAATTTGTGTTTAAAGGTGTTTTAAAATACTTAAAAACTCTCAAGTTGTTGAATCAAACATAGAATTTCTTTAAAAAACTAGTATAACACTAATCTTTGTAGGATAATGTGTAAAACTAACAAAATTTATGTAGGTATTGAGAAAATTTGAGGTTTCAAATCTTGGATCCTCAAAGATCAAGGTAAATCTTCTTGATTTGAGGCTTCTCTATAAAAGACTAACTAATCTTTATAATATTTGTCACTTTTGAGGTCATATTTTAAACTCTTTTTCTCTTATTAGTTGTTCTACATCTTAGAGTCTCTTAGGATTAAAAATAGATCCTTATATGAACCTAGGGTCCGTTTAGCATCTTTAAAAACCTATGGGAAGGAAAGATCAGACAAAGGTAGATGTAGGAAGTCTAGGACCCATCCAAATTTTCCATCTAACCAAAAAATTTAACCCCTCATGCCAATCATGGCATGGTTAGCTAGCTCATACATCAATATACTTGGGCTGATATATAATTTTCCTAATAATTTGGAAAATTATCTACTTCTTTTCACCCCCACCGGGAGATTAACTACTAAAGATCATGTGAAGTCATTTAAGGCATATTTGAGGCTACTCAATGTGATCCATGAGGATGTGGCCTATTAACTTTTCCATTTTACCTTTAGGGATAAAAATTATGATTGGTTCTTTAAATTTATTGAAGATTCCCTCATGGGATGGGGTCAGTTTAATGATACTTTTATTTCCCAATTTGGTAGGGTAGTTAACCTAGGTGTTGTAGACCAATAATTTACCACCCTAAAAAAGGACCTAAAATAACCAATTAGAACATCTAATGAAACTTTCCAAAATATGTATACCATGACATCTCCACCCTATAATCCAATAGATGATTTATCTTTGGAGATATACAAGAATGCCTTAGACCTAATGATAGTTGTCTTCTTGAGAAGAACCATGGGAATTGACACATTAAATTTAGTATATATTGAGGCCATCCATATTGATGAACAAGTACACCCATATGGGCATCCCACCTTTTTTATACCAAACATTGATCCAACTATGCCTACTATATATGTCATACCCAACATGAACCAGAACATGCCTGGACTAAACCAATTGCAAGTAATCAACCAGTTGCCTTCGAGTCACATTGCACCCAACTAATAGTTGGGTTTTTTAAACCAAGAAAATGTTGGAGCAAATCCTTAGAAAATGTCAGTCAAATGATGATTCTTATAAAAAAAACACCAATTTTTAAGATACAACCCAAAAAAACTTAGAGCCTCTAAAAGGAGAGTTGGGCTTAATACAAAGAACTATTCAAAAACTAGTTAGTGACTTCTTAGATCCCAAGAAACAAATGAGAAATATCAGTGAGAGTTTCAATAAAAATTATAATTTTTAGAGGTATAACATACCATTTAATAAGTCCAACAATAATAAAAAGCCCTTCCTAAGTAAGTTTCTAGATATCAACATTTGTGAGATGGCCTTACCCAACTAGTGTTGAGTGCACAATATAGCTAGACATGTAGAACAAGACTATATAGATTTATACCATGAATTTAAAGTCATTCAAATCCAAATGGAGGGATTTAATATGAATCCTACTAATCAAAAGAGTGATAAAATCTATGACAAAGCCAATGATGCTACTATAACACTAGAAATAGTCCTCATGGTTGAGTCTTACTATTTCCCCAATCAAGATGAAAATAAACTTGAGGACAATATTGAGGAAGTGTATGATTTTTAAAAATATCAAATGAATAACTATGATTTAAGAATCAAAGTATATAACCCACCTCTAATAAATCCCACCCCACCTAATAAAATGGATACACCTCTTGATAGTAGGATGAATAATTTTCCTCCACCCCCTAAAGGTTAGGAGAGTCAACTAGTAGTGTAAGCTTCATACATAATGTCTAAAAGAGGATACAACATAGTGGAAGACATTAAAAATATCAAAGAAAATATAACATTGCATGAGCTTACACATATCACTAAACATCATGATTTTCTATTAAAATAATTGAATGAAAAGCTTAGCTCCAACAAAGGTAAATTAGCTCATACAAAAAAGCCAAAATGAAGTTCCACCATTTATTTTGACTGTAGGAATTTTTTTAAAAAGTCTTCATAATCATTTTCTTGATTTCGGTACTTCAGTTAACATTATATCTCTAGGATTATATGAAAAAATTGGATTAAACATAGTCAAATCATAGAAGGTGGTGGTATAATTAGACAAATCAAGAGTAAAAGTGATGGGTGAATTATTGAATATTCACATGCAGTGTACCCAGGAACCTCAAATCTAATAGTGCATCGACATCCAAGTCATTGACATACTTGAGGTTTATAGATTTATATTGAGCCATGATTAGACTAAATACTTGAATGGATATATGTCCATTGACTATTCTCACATGTGACTACCTTAACATAGGATTCCTAACCAAATCAAGATCGACCAGGAACCTAAGATAAAATACATGATTAAGAAATAAAACTCCAAGAATGAGAAGGTAAACTATCAATCCTCTGATTTAGCTATGTATACTTTGGAAACTAATAATGTTATTATAAATGATGAAGTAAAAGAAGAAATCAAAGGTCCATGGACATTGCATTTTGATGGTGCATGAGATAAGTAAGTTTCTGGTGTTGGTATTATACTAACAAATCTTGAAGGGAAATAATATCTAGATTCATATAAATTATAGTCTACTTTTACTAATAATTTTGTAGAATATGAGGCTCTTATTTTAGGACTTCAAATTTCAATCAAGCATAAGGTAAAAGAAATGTTGGTCTATAGTGATTCAGAGTTAATGGTTAATCAAGTTTGAAGTAAGTATCAATGTAATCTTTCCTATTTGATAAAGTATAACTTTATATCTTGGGATTTAATTGATTATTTTGACTCATTTAATATGGTTTCCTTACCTAGGGAGTAAAATCAATTGGTAGATGCTCTAAATGTAGCAATAACAAACTTGGTTCATCTAGAGCTTTTGAATATGTAGGAATTTACTATGGAGATAATCTCATTCCCCTCTATGCTAGACAAAATCAATCACTTTCAATTTTTTGATGATGATAAAAAAATAATTGACTTCTTATTTAGTTATGGCATATTCAAGTCTCACATCATTGATGAACATGATGAAATTTATGTTCAAAACTCAAAGGATAGTGAGGATGGAGTGATCCAACTCCAAGAGAACTAAATACCCAAGGGCATGATCTCCTTAGAAATTATGTTTGATCTAGATAAGCAAAGGATAAAAGAGAAACAAACCAAGGTGAGTGGAAAAGATTACAAGAAAGTCAACTTAGGAAGTCCTGAGAGTGAGTAGAATGTTAACATTATTTTATTTTACACGAATGAAGAGATAAAGGAAGTCACCACCCTTATAACCAATTTCAAAGAGCTTATTTCTTGGTAATATGATGACCTCAATAAATTTGATACTAGTGTGATCATTCACATTATACCATTGAAACAGGCCTGCAAACATTTTAGGCAAAGATAGAGGCTAGTAAATCTAGTGCTAGAGCCACTGATTTATAAAAAAGTAAAGAAATTACTAGATGGAAGGATAATCATCCCCATAAGGTACTTGATATGGGTTGCCAACATTATGCCAATCTGAAAGAAGAATGGATAAATTAGACTCTGTGTTGATTTCAAAAACTTGAATATATCCTTGAAAAAGGACAATTATCCCTTACCATACCTAGATGAAGTCATTAAATTAGTGAGTGGATATATAATGATGTCATTTCATGATGGTTCTTTAGGCTATAAATAAGTCTTGGTGAACAAGAGAAACTAAATGAAAACTACCTTCATGACCAAGTGGGGAACATTTGCCTAAAAATTAATGCCATTTGGATTGATCAATATAGGAACCACTTTCTAGTAATCAATAGGCCATACATTCCATGGATTAATTGGTAAATGCATCATTATTTACATGGATTATCTAACAGTTTTTTCAAGAAATAGAGGAGATCACATGATGCATTTAGAACAAGTGTTGGAGATGTGCATAAGGTATGACATTTATTTAAACCCTAAGAAAATCATATTCTATATAATTTAAGTTAAAATTATAGGGAATGTAATCAATCAAGAAGGTATGATAATTAACATTGATAGGATAAATTCAATTTAAAAGGCAAAAGTTCCCACTAGAGAAAAAAGTGTTGAAATCCTTCTTTGGAAAAATTAATTTTGTAATTAAGTTTATCTCTTGTTTTGCAAAGATTGTGAGATTGCTCAAGGCCATGATAAAGAAATATGAAAAAATATAATGGACTATTGAAGTAAATAAGAATTTTTAAGACATCAAAGGTGTTATTATTCAAGCTCCTATTATAATGATTCCTGATTTTAGTAAGGATTTCTATGTATACTCTTTTGATTCTAATCACACTATTGTTATTGTTTTATAGAAAGAAGAGGAGAAATATCACCCCATAGCGTTCATGATCACCAATTTGAAGAACATAGAGTTGAACTATCCTATTATGGACAAATAGTCCTATGCACTAGTAAAGGTTGTTAAGAAGTTGAAACACTACATCCTAAGGAATAAGACTTATGCCATAGTGTCTAATCTGGTTGCCAAGTTGATGTTAGGATAGAATGAAATTTGAGAAAGAAGAGGGAAATGGATGATAAAACACCAAAAATATGACTTAGAAATAAAATATGCTATATTAGTTAGGGGTCAATGTCTCATCTATCTCATTACAAATATTAATTGCCATATTGATGTTTTATAGGTGGAAGTAGAAAAAGTATCCAATGGTCATTAGTATAATGACATTTTTGACTATTTATTGCATGGAGTGTGTCCCCTACACCTTAAAATGGGAAAAAAGGGCCCTCAAGCTAAGATCAAGCCACATTATGATCAAAATAGGAGTCCTCTATAGAAAAAATTATGAGGGGGTCTATCTAAGGTGTGCTTCCAAAGTTGAAGCCATGGAAATTATGAAAAATTTCCATGATAAATAGGAAGTGGTCACCCTTCAAGGAATACCACTATATACAATATTTTGAGGGCTGGCTACTATTGGCTAACCATATTAAGAGATGCCCATGCCCATGTGTGGACATGTCATTAGAGTTAAGTATTTGATCAAAAAGAGACAAAGGAATACATGTATTTGTAACCAATAATTGAGGTGAAACCATTTGAATAATGGGGACTTGAATTTATAGGAGTAATCAATCCTAACTCCTTAGTAGGACACAAATTTTTACTCATTGCCATAGATTACTGCATAAGGTGGACTAAAGTAATAGCCACTAAGAATAGTAGAACAATTAATGTCATCAAATTATTAGAAGAGGATATGGTCACTTAGTTTAAGATGCCCCTTTATTTATTATGTGACAAAATCCAAACCTTTATATTGACTAAATTTACTAAATGGGCATATCATAAATAGATATTTGTCAAGTCTACTTCAAACTATTACCCTAAAGGTAATAGAGTTGTGGAGTCTACTGATATAAACTTGATGAATGTTATTAAGAATTCTATTAAAAAGATACCTAGATAATGGAATTCACTATTATAATATGATTTATGGGAAGATATAAAAATATATATATAGGCACTCAAGGTATCCCCAAAGCATCCCCATTCTTATGAGTCTATAGGAAATAACCTATTTTTTATCATGCTAAAGCTTCCCACCTATGAGTTCATGACTGAGTATATAGAAGATGATGAAAGAGTGTAATCTTAGATATTAAACATCATCCAAATAGAGGATGCTAGAGATGAAGCATTAAATAACTTCATCAAGCACTAGGATGTTATTAAGACATGGTTTAAAAAGTGAGACAAAATTATAGCATTTTGCATCTTAGATTTAGTCCCACTATGGGATAAGGCCATTGAAAAGAAAGGATAACATGACAAGTTAAGTCTTCTCTAGATTGAACTGTATCAAGTGGTAAATATACTAGGTGAAAACACATTTAGGCTCAAAGACTTTCAAGGAATTGACTTAACCTTACTAGTTAATGCACAATACATGAAGTATTATTTATTTATTTCTCTATCACAAATCCTAGATTGGTTATAATTAGAGTATGTAGGAGTAGTTTAGTTTGCTTTCTTGTTTTGATTTCCTATTGTTTCCTTTCTTGCTTTGCTTTCTTGTTTTATTGTTTTTGTTTTTTGTTGTGTGTTATAGTTTAGTAATAAGTCCTCTAGATGATAATTCCTTAGCTCAATTTGTGTTAATTTGATTCTAAAAAGGGGAAGAAGGGATTATTTGTATTAAACATTGGTTTTCCAAAGTTTGGAAACCTACAGTAATGTCCCAATTAAGAAAAGTTGGGTGGGGTTAATTATAAATTAATTTTATTATAAAAATATTAAGTCATTTTTAGGCTGTAATATAGTTTAGATGACTGATCATTTTATTGAAAAAGAGTTTTAATATTTTTGAAACATCATACTATCACTTAAATTCATTAAATAAATTTCTTGGACATAATTTGCTATCTGAGAGTGAATAACATCTAGACTATGTCTTGACAAAATCCCTATACCTAGCTAATTTTGATTCCCAACCATTCTAGTTTATGAATGTAGATGTCTAAAAAAATGATACACTAATGAAGTGAAATCATAAACTACTTCACGCCTATGAATGGTGATTTAGGCAATCTCTATTGGGGTTATGGATGCCTAGATGATACTAGAGCAAGTCCCAAACTAGAGCCAAATATATCTACGTAGGGGCTATGGATGCTTGGATGGTATCAGAGCAATGACCAAGCCATCCCTAACTAAGTAAAGGTATTATTATATAAAATCTAAATAATTCTTAAATCATTTCATGTCTATCTTGAAAGATATCACTTTTGAACCTAATGGCAATGGTTAATTAACCTCAAAGCACATACATAGCATGATTGTTTTCAAGGTTTAAACTCTATTTTTTGCCTATGAGCTTTCATTAGTTTTGAAAAATAGTTTTGAGATTGAATGAATATCATAATGAGACAACTAATTTTTGGTTCATCTGTGAACATAAGATATAGATTCTAACAATTCCTAATTTTTCCCCGCATAGGTCACTATTTGTTGATGATCAACTACCCCCTATTCCTAGAATGGGGACCCTCCTTTCTTTAAGTTAAAAAATTCCAAAGATGTCAAACTTGCTAAATCATCTAATTGAATATTTATTTGGTTTGATTTACCAATTCTTGTGATTTTATATTTCCTAGTTAATTATTCATATTGCCATAGATATTAGTACTTAGAAATATTTGAGCTATTTTAAGTCCAATTTTTCACTCAATAATGAATCATTAACCATTGACACTTCAAAATGTGTAGACAGGAATTCATTATGGATGTTATACTTGGTTTTCCAATTGGCATGAATGTAACAAGATTTTTCTATCTTATTAGACTAACCTTATATTTTTTTTATAGAATTTACTTGCAAATTTTTTCTTTAAAAATATTTTAATTTGTCTAAGGTTGGATATTAACATCTTTAAATTATAATTTAACTTCTCACTTAGCCTCTTAAGGTGTCAAAATTCAAGCAATAGTTTGTGATGCCTCATGAAATGTCAAATTTAAGACTACATCTTTAAAGGGACAAATGTCATCTTCATCAGACATAGAAATGCCTTAGATAGTTATCATTCCTTATGCAAGACACTTGGAGTAAATTTCTTAAGTCTACAATCCACATGGCACCATCTAAAGAGCTTACAAAGTAACTGACCATTTTCATTCAAATACATAGGCTACATGTCAATATTTTATCCCCCATGAACAAGCCCATTCAATTTGATCTACCACACATCCACCACATGTCCCACCACAATGTTGAAGATACAATATACTACTGTGTGTCTCAAACATGACCATCCAAACTCAATCAACCTTTCAAGGTGATGCATGTCCCCTTCAATTTCATCCAAGATCAATTCATGTCCACACCATATTACATTCATTTATAGCTCACAAGAACTTTTAAGGAAGACATGATTATATTCAATCAATCTGATCCCAATTTGATAATGTACACCTATCTAAGGCTCCTTCTAAGAGTGATACTTGGTAGAAGAAATAACAAAAGACTAAGAGAGTGATACAGGTCAACTTCAGACCTAAATGATGATGCCACACATCATTCCTATGAAGCATCTTCTATATATCACTGAGATCACCTCTAAGAAAGATACATTTCTCCTTACAAGACATGCAATTAATGCCAAATTATTGATAGTTGTTTGAAAGCCTTTAGAATGTAATAAATATTAGACAAAGCTTATATAGTCTTCTAAAGGTGACATCTAGCAAGGCAAAACTGTGAGTGCCCTCTGAGAGAGCCATCTAGCAAATACAGAGCCTTGATTACTTATGAGAGTGACACATGGTACTCCCACAACCAATCAAAACTAAAAGGAACAACCCAAGAGCTCACCACACATTAAAAGATGCCATGTGGAAATATACAAATGAGTCATCAAATAAATCCATGTTCTAATAATTCTTAAGCAATTAAAAGGTTTAACGTGTCCATACATTGAGTTGATCAAGTAACTTGGTCATATTCAGAACCTATGAATTCACAACTAGATCTAAGGTGGAATCTTTATCTTTAAATCTAAAATTGATGGTGGATCAAATTCAAATAAGAACTAAATTGCAATGTTAATGTAATTAAATTACAAAATCAATAGTTTAAAGTGTTTCAAATATAAATTTGACAAGCTCACCATTAATATGACATGAACTAGGATCACCACCAACATTGCATTAATCAAATAAATCTTCTAAAAGGCTTCCCCACCCATAATTGTTACCTACATTTGTATTTGATGTTATACACATTTTATCTCCCTACTATCTACTTCCTCAATATGATAAAGATTGAGCTATTCATAGATTACAACTAGACTACCATTATTGGAGCTCAAAATTTTTAGAGAAATACAAAAGAATGTCAGCTGCTAACCATAATATTTTAAAAATGGCACAAATAGGTACCTCCACCCTGGGTAAGAACACCTCTTTTGAAAACAATGACTTCTTATTCTAATTTGGTAATTCAATCATTTTCAAGGATACTAAATTCATTCCTTAGGCTATATAGCCTGGTGACATACACTATAACAACATTTACTTCAATGTTGAAGCAACCAAATATGTTGATGAGGGTGAAACCATGCCCCATAGTATTCAACTAGATTCAGACATCCTTGTAATCCAAGATACTGATCTACACAAAGTTACATCAAAAATAGAGGTTATGTCATGTGTTGACCTAATATATGGCATCTTTCAGAGGATGAAATGCTAGGATGGGTTGCTCAAGCCAATGAACCAAGGGCTCCCAGTTTCTTTCATCACAGGACCAATCTTTAAGAAATATTACAACCTACCTCTACCATAGGTAGAATACAACCAAAGCATTGTTGATAATTGATATGAGATACATAATCCAAAGAGAGTCTTAGATTCATGGGTGACTAACCCAACTAGGGTTGTTTTCATGCATTACCAAGGGAATGTGCCTATTCATCAATTCAATAAGGGAGTTAAGATTTTCCTTATTATCCTTAATAGAATCATTGGCAATGCAAACATAGGTTATGTGGATGTAAAGACCCTTATAATACTACAAATAATCTTAGAGGACTAGTAGATTATCCCACTTGGGGATATTATTAGCAACAATATAGTTTATGCAATTAATGATGCTTGCCAAAATAGTTCTCCATTATTCATGATAAGATATGTATTACATGAAATATATGTAACTACCCAATCAGGTTAGAACTCATGGTCACCTATGTGAGATGAATTCATGCCCCAATATTTCTCTGTAGTGCACATTAGACACTATAAATGTAACATTAAGGTGATTATAGAAGATTTATATCTAGTAGTTTACAAATAAATTTAAGTGTGAGATGGTGAGGGTTCCCCTAGAGTTTAGATAAATATTAATAGACATGGGTAGCTATTGGCTCTAGCTTGATTTCATGATCATCTGAGTGGAGGGAGTAATCATGGCTCTCCTTAGGTTGTTAAGATATGTGCATATAAATTTGGCTAAGGAATAAACGGCCTATAAACTATTATATAGAGTTGATGGCATCTTCAATAATAAGAAGAATATAGTCCCCCAAAAGACTCCTTACAAGCTCAGGAGGACTAAGATCATAAAGTGGCAATATATCATTGTATCTACAAGGCATAGGGACTTATACCTATTGCCTAAGGATGAATTTAGGACATGGGATTCAAATGGTGTCATTGTCAAATAATTTCTCAAATTCAAGAAGGATGTAGCCCTAGAGTACAAGTATCAGGAAGAAGTGCATGAATGGATTTATAAATATGTTATGAATAATGAAATAGTCCTTAGGAATTTAGCTAAAAATAACATAGGGATGGAGATGAGGTTGGATAGAGAGAAGAATAAAGAAGACATTTTAAGGCCTCAACCACTACTAACCCATGGAAACATGTTCAATGTAGATTATGAATAAAGGCAAAAGGAGGAATAAGAAGACCATGTTCCTCTTATTTGGAATAGACCACAAAGACCTCCACTACAAGACACTTCAAGTAACCAAGGTATTCCTACAAGATCTAAGCAAGAAGGAATTAACAACTAAAATGTTCCAACCTTTATCTTATCATTTTCCATGGGAGATGCCATAGAGAGCCTAAGTCAGCCTAATCTTGATATCATTGATCTTGAAAAACTAAAATAGGTCATTGAACTCTCTATGGAAGAGTTATAGGCATTAGACAAGAGGATTATAGAAAAATTCTACAAAAGAAATAAATATCTTAGGACTACCATGAGAGGGAAAATGCCTCCTCCATAAGCTCCCCAAGATCCTAGTGTAATTACAATACCATTGTCTTCTTTCCCAATTATGAGTATATTTACTACTACTTATACTTCCATGTTTTCTTTCCCTAATATTACCCCTCCATTGGCTCCACTATCTTTATCCTATGTAACCACTTCTACCCAATCTTCAATATATACTAACATGAACCAAGATGGTACCTCCTTTGGATTCACCTTCCCCTAATTTATTACTCATGCCACTACACATATGGCTTCTTCCCAAGTGACCACAACAAGTGATGTAATTGATATTGGTTCTCCAGTGCCTACAAATCCATTGAAATTTATCTCAAAGATGCTCGCCTTTTATAATCCACTCAACATTACCACCTCTAAAAAAGTGAATGTGACTTCAAATTTGCTTTCATTTTTTATTAACATGAGCCTTGCCAAATCTTTACTTGACTCACTTAGATAGTTAGATCCAATAAACTTATGCATCCCTATCATAACCTTGGCCTCTTCTTTAGCCTAATAACCTCTATTATAACCACTTCCCACTCAACCAAAATCTAGTGCTTACCCAAATTGGGTTAGGTATATCATATAGGCAATAAGGAAAGAGAGGCCTCAAGTAGTCCTCTCTACACCCCAAGTTAGCATAAGGTTTGATGCAGCCATAGGAACCATGAAGATGGTGGTTAGAAGATAGGTTTAACATCCACATTTGATCTTAGATGTGATCCATGAGAGTGAAGAGTTACTCTTCACTTTGATTAGGAAAAGGAAATCTATTCCTATAGAGTTAAATGAATATGTAGTGGATCCTATGACCTCAGTGTAATCCCAGGTAGAGACTACAATTACCTTAATGAAGGGGATGCAATAGGAGCTAAAAAGGTTGAAGGATCAAGCACTTCCCACTATGCTAGAGGGAGATATAATTCAAATAGGTAAAATTTTACAAATTTATGAAGAGGAGGTAAGAAGATGGGGTCTTGAAATCTAACGTGGTCATTAAACTTGACCAAAAGCTTACACTTTATGATGCCAATTTGGCAAACTTGACTACATTTTTAGGTAGTAATAAGTTTCCTAACTTCAAAGTGTTGCCACTTTAGGAAATTATTACTAAATAGACCATCTTAATTAATAAGAGAAGGATTTTTAAGGGATGGCTAGATCAGATCAAAGATAAAACTACATCCTTGGGAAAAAATGAATTCAAAATAGCCTTGTTGCTGAAGGATATGGTGATCACTAGGGTGATAAGCTTGATGGAACCTTCATGGATGATCTAGATTTTAGAGCCTAGATGAAATTATTTATGGTCAAATTATAGTAGGATGTAACCAGTGTAAAGACTTATACCAAAGTAATGAATATTGTGGTGTTTACCAATCAAAGGCTAGAAAAAGTAGAGGCATCTATGGAAGCATTGAGGCTAGTGCTTTTAGAACATGGGGAGTTCATCTAGGAGATACCTAACTTGTTTTAACCCATGATCTTAGACTTTTCTCATATCAACCAAAATCACTTGGCATGTGTAAAAGTATGGACCAAGGAAGAAGTAGATAAAAAGTAGAGGCAACAATAACAACAAGTTATCTAATAACCCCCTTTAGGACCATAAAGAATATTCAGTTATGTTTTGTAATTTTGAATTGGGAATATTCTATTATATGTGTGGAATTTTAACCACTTGACTATATTTGGTCACCTTTTGTGTGTGCACTTGAACTTGTCTTAGGAATTTTGAATCCTATATATAGGGATGTTTCCCTCATTATAAATCAAAAAATAGTTGTTACAAGAATTAATGGAAAGAGCTAAAGAATTTGAGAGTTTATCTAAAGTGATTTGTTGTGTGTGTTCTATGATTTTTGATTCTCTTACTTTTATATGGTTGATATTTTCCTTTATACAATATTATTTTGAAATTACATCCCATATATGCATTTGTTAGTTTGAGTTTGACACTAAGTTGACAATTTTGTTAGTATACTTGCTTTGTTTTCTTCTCATTTACAACTGAATGTGCTATGCAATTTACTATGAGTTAGATATTTATATGAAAAGTATGATTGTGTGTGTGTGTGTGTGTGTGTGTGTGTGTGTGTGTGTGTGTGTGTGTGTGTGTGTGTGTGTGTGTGTATTTACTTTCCTATGAATCTTTAACTACATTTATTTATCTTTGATAATTATTCTAGAGTTAATAGATTCTAGTTCTATGTGTTGTTGCCATAGAAGTTTAAAAAACTAGCACTTTTGATCATCTTAAGAAAATTATATTTTATGCCTTACCCTACCTAACCTTTAGATATACCTATGAATCACTTTACCTTATTTAATTCTATAAATACCCATAGTTTCTTTATATTTTAGGCAAAAATTGGTAAATATTGAAATAATTTATAAAGATTAACAAAGTGTCACTACATAACATTTTTCCCTATAGCAGTGTCTACTTGTAGAATTCTAAGTGGTGACCATATATCTTCTATTTATGATATTTATAGTAGTAATTGTATTAAAAACGCAATATTTGAGTATTATAGGACTCAAAATTGAGTTTCTTACTTTCCCCTTATTCCTTAGTGATATAGGGAGCACAATACATGCATCAAGAAATATTCCATTTGATTGCTTTCTAATTTTGATACTCAACATCAAACTCACTTAAGATCATGATCCATTTGTCCATGTAACCTATGATAGCTACTTTGGATAATAAAAATTTAAGAGGATCAAATTTTTCAATAACAATGGTTTTATTATTTAGTATATAATGTCAAAACTTTTGGGATGCAAACATTGTAGATAAACATGTCTTCTTTATATTCATATAATTATGTTCATAAGCCACTAGTGTGTTACTTAAGTAATAAACCTCATGTTCCTTACCCTGATCATCATGTTGGGCCTAAATTTCCCTGAGTACATGTTTAGTCACTAAAATGTAAAGAAGTAATGGTTATTCAGGTGTTGGTAGTCTCAAAACTAATGGGTTGGCAAAATATGTTATGAGTTTTAGAAATGCTAATTGACAATCTTTATCTCATTGAAATGTTTCCCATTTCTTCAAGAGATATGTAAATGTGTGTCGCTTATCTACCAATTAAGAAATTAACCTATATATAGACTAGATCTTTCCTTGTAGGCTTAAGAGTTATTTAAGATTTGAAGGTTGAGGAATTTCTACAATAGCCTTGAACTTATTAGGGTCAAATTTGATCCCTATTTATGATACAATAAACCCTAGAAATTTTATTGAAGTGATTCCAAAGACACACTTCTTAAAATTTAGGTAGACCTTATACTCATGAAGTATCTCAAATATTCTCTATAAAATGTCAAGATGTCTAGAATGTGTTCTTGATTTATATATGATGTCATTAACATATTCTTCAATAATATTATTCATAATGTTATGAAAGATGAAAGTTATAACACATTGATAAGTGGTTCTACCATTATTCAAGCCAAATGACATGACTTGATAATATAATGTTCCCGAGAGAGTGGTGAATGCCGTCTTATGTTGATCTTCTTGAGCTATCTTGATCTGATTATATCCAAAAAATCCATCCATGAGGGATAAAATCTTATACATAGTAGTATAATCAATAATCATGTCAATGTTGGGAAGATGAAAATCATATTTAGGGCATGCTTTATTGATATCTCTCAAATCAGTACAAAGATGTATACCTTATGGCTTTTTACTAACTAGAAATATATTTGATATCCATTCAAAATAGTCTAATGGTCTAATGAATCCTACTCCCAATAATTTCTCTAGTTTAGATTTAAACAATATTATAATTCATGGATGCATCTTCATCAATTTCTATTTGATTAGTTCAGCCTTTAGATGAATAACAAGTCAATGCACAACCCAGTGAGGGTCTAAGCCTAGCATGTCTGAATACGCCCATCCAAAAATATCAATAAAATCCTTCAAAATGGATATAATGTTTTCTCTCTATCTTTTAGTAAGGTAAGCTCCAAGGTAAATAATCTTGGGATCATCATATGTTCCCAGGTTTACTTCAATAGTGTTTTTTATAAGAAGTGTAAAACCATCTTCTAAAATAGTAGACAATGTGCGATCATGATATTTTAGTTCTACTACAATCTCTTGTTGTTCCTCCCAAATCTCTAGATAATGTGATGAATCTAAATCTACCAAATTAGGTAATAGCTAACTATAACAAATTTTGGGAAAGTCAAGTGCAAGAGTCTTAAAGACTTATTGTTCTGACATGATACTAGTATTAGATATAGAGCTTGAACTTGATGGACCTTGTGTGTCCTCTAGGGATGAACAAACTTTCCCATATAAGAACACCTAAAATAGGTTTTGACTCAAAGAACTATGTTTTGATTTTCTTTTTCCTTGATCAACGAGTGCCTCAAAGAGGTTTTCACCCAAAGATCTCAATGTTTTATCTTTTTCATGACCAAGAAATTCTACTTGTTCTCCAAAGTAGGTAGAAGGATCTAATGAAAAATCAAATCTATGCTTATGATCACCAATGGTCAATCCATATTTGAGGTCCATAATATCTTTAATTGATTTTAAATTTTATAATTCATCAAGGCATATGACCAAATTTTATTAGTCCCAATTAATGAGTTTGTTATGGAAAAGACATAGGTAATAATGAGGTTTTAAAGTCATAATAAAATTTGAATCAAATAAATTCATGTCAATAAGATCATAAAAAATGTTATAATGGGACACTACATCATGTTGGAGAGTTCTTAGTGATGTCATAGAGGTGTCTAGGTGAGTGGATGAAGTGTCTTGATAGTCTAAGTGACAATGACAAAGTGTGTATTGTGTTTGTCCTAGTATGCTTGAAGTAAGCTTGGTTTATCTTTTTTTTTTTATCATGATTAGGAATGTGTCTAAAGTATTAATAATATGTGAGGAATCCTATTATAGGTCAAGGATGATTGGAGATATTATGGAAGTTCATGTTATTCATCTAGTTCTTCATTATGTTCATCTTGGCATAGTTGGTTCAATGGCATAAAAATCTTAGGCAGTTTATTGACATCACCATTACCACGTATAGATGAGTCAAGTGGATTTGGTCATAGTAATGTGATCACATTAGTCCCAAGTTACTATGGTCCAAATTTTAGGTAATATAATTAATCATAATAAAATCTATTAAGGTTCAAAGTTGGCCTTCCAGAGAAAAGTTCAGTAAGTTCCTATACTTAGCTAGACCATCACTATACATTATGCAGATATGAATAAACCAATAAGTTTTGAATTTAATGTAGGTATAAACAAATTTAATAATCATTAATGGCTTACATGGAGATTTTTTATATATTTCTAAGAATCTATCCTAAAAATTTAGCGTCTTGAAGTGATTTCTAGCTGAAGATATAAATTTTCAAAGTTGCACTTTCAGACTATGATGGGCCAGAGACCGTCCAGATAAACTATATTAACATCTAAGGTAATATAGTTAGTAGATATAATAGTGCATGTTAATTTATGATCTTGATCCAATGGTGAATGTAAGATTAAATATGTCAAAGAATAAATGTGCTACTGACATGTGTCACATTCACAAAGCTTGGATAGAAGATCAATGGTGAGTGGTGGTTTATACTGACAAATATCAATAGTGTAGGACATGTCAAAGAGTAAATAATGCATATGAGACTACCAAGTCATACAAACATAAATAAATGTAATAAAATTAATTAGAAAGCATATGAGGGTTCCAAGTGTCATATTTTTGGAAGTTCTGAACAAGATCTATCAGTGAGAACTACAAGGTAAGGACCAGGCTGATCTATAGAGATTGATGGTGTGTATTTGGTTAATATTTCAAAGGTACAAAAGATGAGCTAAACATGTTCAAGGCTTAAATTTTGGATATTGGATCATTGTGAGTTAAATTTTGAGCTAATTTTTAATAATATTAATGGTGTGAGTTGAGCAAGCTGATTGAAGAACATGAAATGTGTTTTAATTGATTGAGGTTTAACTCTGATTGTTTGGATTTAAATATTTGAATTTAATGAAAGAAAGACTAGTTTTTGGTTTTTGAGCCATAACTTTTGATCTATGGAAAATTTGATGTTGAAATAAAAAGTAAAGTTGTAGAGGAATCTAAGGCACACTTGCAAATATTCATTAAAAGGTAAAAGTGTTTGTACAGTAAAAGCTATTATGCTTTAAATTTTACTATGTGTTTGTTCATACTCTACAAATACCTAATAAGGGTAATATTATTGCTTTTGAGGGAATTTCAATATTTAGAGATGAGTTAACTAATATAAAGTGTTTTATACTCCATGAGGACTATTTATGTGGATTATAAAGACCTGATCAATCATATTTATTATGAACAAATGCTTAGAAGGTAACAATGTGTTTGTTCATAGTCATTGTGTGTACAAAATGTTGTTTAAATGAATTGAGCTTTATTTAAAGGGTGTTATGATGGTTTATATCAATTAAGGAGGATATTAATTATGTTTAATGGGTCCATATATTTTAAATTGTTCTTAAGTTCATATTTTGCTCAGAGAAGTGCCAAGGAGGTAAATGGTTCTTCATAGGACCTAAAAGGTGACTTAGGCTTATTTTAAAGAGGGTTGTGCTCCAAGGTGACCCATGGTAGATGCCTTAAGGGTGATGGAATGTGTTTTGGTTGACAAGGAAGTTTATGATCATAATAATCATGAAGACTCTATAAAAGGTGAAACCAAATGTGATGGTTTCTAGGATTGTTGAATAACTGTGAGAGAATTTGATAGAAAAGGGGTTTGTGAGAGTTGTGGAGTGAAGGAAACTGTGTGTTCCCATTGTATGGTTTGTATAATAGAGTAATTTTATGTCTATTTTTATGACCTATAGGTTATTTTTATGATGTAAAAGATAGTTCTCTTGTAGGTTTGAAGATGAGCAAAGAGGTCTAGTGTGATCCAAAAGGTGGTTTTGGATGTTTATGGCTATGTTAAGAAGTGAAGAGGGCTGATATACATTATATGTCCATCAGATTGGTAGGCAATTAGTGATTAAGAGATGTTAATGTTATATGTTTTGGGAGGGTGCTCAACAACTTGGTTAGAAGGACTTGACCAACAAGTGGTCAGAAAGACTTGATCATCTTAGGGGAAAGTATTGCTTGTGAAATAGATGTTTCACTAAAGCTAGTCAAAAGGACTTGACCAATAGGTGGTTAGAAGGACTTTATCATCATAGGGGTAAGTGATCCTTGTGAAAAAGGTCTTCACTAAATATTGGTTAAAAGGAATTGACCAATCTCATGTTTATGATCATATTATAGGATGTGTAGTCCATGTGTTTATAGATTTGAGAAAGTGTTTTATTGCCCAAGGGAGTTTCCCACATATATCTTGTGTTTTGTGTGTGATCTTGTATTATCTTCATTATTAATTTCTATAAACATATTATATGCTTCATGACTAGTTGTATTAAATTCCCACGTATATCTTGTGTTTTGTGTGTGATCTTGTATTATCTTCATTATTAATTGCTATAAACATCTTGTATGATTTATGATTAGTTGTATTAAATGCTTAAGTGTTTGAAGGGTTTATAAATTTAATTAGATTATTTTTCACCACTGATTCACCCCCTCTCATTGATTTTACCTCTAATAGTTGGTATTAGAGTAGGTCCTTTGGTAAAGGCTTGATAGTTTGAAGGAGATCCAAGGTACAATATGGGTAGCGATAAAATTAAAGGAGGTTTTTTTCTAAGAAAGTACCAATGTTAAATGGGTCTAATTATTCTTTTTTGAATGTGAGGATGAGGACCTAAATCATGTCTCTAGGGTTTGTCACTTCGAAATCTATTGTGGATGGTTATTCTACACCTACTATTCCTCCATGTAATGTTGTAGATAAGAAGTTGTTTGAGAAAAAATCTAAGCTAATGAATGCCATCACTTGTGTTCTTTTAGAGATTGAATACACCAAGTTAATCCATTACATAACTTCTAAGGAATTGTGGGATAAATTGGAGAGTATTTATGAAGAATATTAAAATGTTAAGTCAAAAAAGTTGCAGACTCACTAAAGATAATTTGAGAGTCTTAAGATGAAGGAAGAAGATTTTTTGGCATCCTTTCTATATAGAGTTGATGAGATTATTAACATCATCAAAGGTCTTGGAGAGAAGCTTGAATAATCTACTTTAGTTAAAAATTTATTAAGGCCCCTCTCTCTAAAGTTTGATTCTAAATTATATATTGTAAAAGAAATTCATGATCTTACTCAGTTGAAGATGGATGAATTACATGGAATTATTACCACCTATGAGATGAGAGTCAATGATGATAAACCACCAAATAAGGAAGAAACATTCAAGATATAAATTAAGCCAAAGAATAAGTTCTAATATATAAAAAATCAAGTAGGATGACATATATGATATTGATGAAGATGAACTAATTACTTTGTTTATAAAGAAATTAAAAATAGTGTCAAGCAAGTATAAGGGTAAACTACCATTCAAATGCTTCAATTGTGGAGAGGTAGGACATTTTTATAATAAGTGACCTCATAAGAATAAGAAGAATGCTGATGTAGATCATGGTCAAGGTCATGACAATGGAAAGATATCTTTCAAGTCTGATAAAAGCAAGAAGGGATTCAAAAGGTCTGATAATAAGATGAAGTAATTCAATGACAAGAAGAGTATCTACACCAAATAAGATTATAGCTCATCAAATGAGAGTGAAGAAAATGAATAAAAGTATGATCATGAGGATTATGGTCCTATTGAATATGAAGTTCTCTTCATGGATGAGGAAGGAAGTTAATCATATTAAAAGGAGTCTACTTCGAGTGATTTAGATGATGATAAAGATGAGGTGGATTGTGAGACTAAATTGATGAATGTTCTTGAAGAAATAAAGGTTGAGAAAAAGATAACAAGAATATGAAGTATCAAATCAAGATCTATGAGGAGAAATTTAGTGTGTACAAATCAAGAATGAATTAAGATACCAAGGACCATGAAGATATAGTTCAGCATATTAATTGTCAACTAGAAATCCTATCTACAATCTTGAAAGATAAAAAAGATGAATGTTCAAGGTATGTATTTGAAAATGAGTCATTAAAATATATGTTAGAGAAGACATAGTAATATGTAGTCATTTATGAGATTTTAAAAAATCTTAAGTGATCTAGATAATATTCTAAGTGGTTAAAAGTATGCGAGTGATATAACTAGTCTTGGATACAAAAAAGAAACAAAAAATTCAACTTAATATAAGATGAAGACTAATGTAAATCAGACCTTGAAGGTCAATAATTCATCAAGTAATGAAGATGCTATTAGAATGAAGACAAATTAGATTATATAACTAAATTCCATGAGGTATACAAGTTTTAATGGTTAATATTACACATGTAATCAACTAGGGCATAGAACTAGATACTTGAAGATACTTATTAGAAATGAGTTTGCATGGAACTATGATGGGGGTCATCAGTCAAAAGGTAAGTCTTATTTTAAAGGAGTAGTTTGTTTTAATTGTCAAAAGAATGGACATGTTTAAAGATTTTTTTCTAATCAAGAAAGGTAGGATAAGATACTTTCAAAAGGTATAGTGTGCTTAACTATCAACATAGAGGTCACATTGTTAGTTTCTACATGCAAAGGCCTACAATATAGAATAGGTTTAACTAGGATACTAGAGTGAAAGAAAGAAGACAAGTTAACTCATGGAAACCAAAGGTGGTAATTATAAATAATGATGAGTCTAAAAGTCCAAATAATATATTTGTTATGGTGGAGAATGCTACATAAGTTGGAGAGTGCATGGAGCTCTCATAGTTTACTCATGTTGTGAATGAAGAGACCAAGGTCAAGGAGAAGACCAAGGTTCTAGTTGAGGCTAGTTTTGAGGTGTGTTTGGATGAAAATGAAAAACCTACTAGGGGTGATAAATTTTCAAGCTTTGTTCTTGTGTTGTTTAGTTTTGAAGGTGATGTTTTGCAATGCAAAGAAGCTACTTCAGTGATTATGGTCTGTTAAGATTCCATAGTGACTCCAAATGGTGTATATCCTATCACAGAAGTGAAAGTGAGTGATGTAATAAAGGAACAAGTTATCAAATTTTATAATAAGGATAACAAGAGTAATAAGTATTATATTCATAAAAGGATTCTATTGGTTACTAAGGAGATGTGTGCCACTACTAGCTTTACTTTGTTTTAAAAACATTTTGGTGCAGAGGAGGTCTCTATCTATGCTTCTTAAGAGACTCTTTTTAGTGGAGAAGAAAGTATTATTGTGGTGTTCTTAATAAGGTGTTATAAGCCAAGATATGAGTGTTTCCAGTTGGATTTGGTGATTCAAGATGGGAGAAGTGCTTTGTTGAGGTCAGAGTGATGTCATAAGGTGTTTTTGTTGTGTACACAGTGTTTGTAGGATTAGAATGGGTACTTTTAGGTAGTATAATTAGATTGATGGAATGACAAGAATATTTTGGTGATACTAAAGTTTTTTTAACTTCTTTGATATGTGTCCTAGATGGTTTTGTGTCTTGATGATCTTGTTTGTGCCTTTTGAAGGTTTTTGTGTGCTCTTGGGTTTATCTTTCTTGCTACAGATCAAAGCCATGGTATAGGAAGTTAAGGTTACAAAAGGTGTGAAGGCTCAAATATTGGTTCATAAGTGTATTATAGTTGTCTCTAGGTGTAAAAAAGGTTTTAGAGGTGGGTGTTGACTAGAAGGAGGTTTGTTTACCTTGTTTGTTTTAAGATTCTAGAATTTTGGGCTATGGTAGAAAATTGGATTGCATTAATATTTGAGGTCTGAGGCTTCTTAATAATTTGAATGGGACAAAAGGGTTATAAAATCAATCTACACAAAGATTTTAAGGTTTGTGTTTTTTAAATTATTCATGTTTTTGTCAAGATGGAGGCCTAATTAGATAACAGGTTTATGAAGGAAGTATGTTGCAGAGGATGATCTAGGTGATGAAAATATGTTTTCTTAAGTGATCATGTGAGATTTCTCTATATATGAAGTTTAAATTATTGAAAGTATGTCTACTAAAATTTGTGGGCTCTGCAATTTCTAGGTAGGGCTATATGGAGTCTAGACATGCCTAGTTTGAAGATTTGATGTTTTTGATTAGTTTATCAAAAAGAACAAGGCATGAGTGTTTCAAGGTGAATTATTAAGTTGGTTTAGAGCATGTTTCTGATTTGATGAGTGGCATGAAGTTATGTTGGTGGTCCTTGAGGTGGCTTGAGAGAGAAGGCTAGTAAGTCTGTGTGGTGGTTCTTCATGATATTGTCAATCTGAGGATGCTCAATAGGTCCAACAACTTAGATATCTTAAGGGGAGCCTCTCTTAGATGTTTTTTGGTGAGTTCCATAAAATTTTATTACCTTTGTGTGTTATTTCATTATTGGTTGTAGTGATTGGTTGAAGAGAATGTTCACATGTAGTAAGAGGAAGTTGTCAAGGCAGGAAGAGGTAGGCTCAAGTTAAGGGAGAGTTTATATCATATTTATAAGGTGATACTATCCTATTGATGGTATTTTTAGGTCCTTAACATTAGTTTGTGCCCACTTTATCATTGTGTCAAAGGGGTATAAGGTTTCTATTATAAGTGTGATTGAAGAGAGAGAACGAAGGTGAGATGTATGATGGGTGTTGAAATCAATTATAAAGGGGGAGATTATTGGAGATTTTTTAGTGATGTCATGGAGGTTTCTAAGTGAGTGGATGAAGTGTCTTGATAGTTTGAGTGATAATGACAAAGAGAACATTGTGCTTGTCCTAGTATGCTTGGAGTAGACTTGATTATCTTCAATTTTGTCATGATTAGGAATGGGTCTAAAATACTAAGAATGTGTGAGGGGTCCTATCATAGGCAAAGGATGAGTAGAGAAATTGTGTAAGTGCATGGTATTTATCTATTTATTCATTATGTTCATCTTGGCATAGTTTGTTCTATGGTAGAAAAATATGAGTAGGTAGTTTGTTGATATCACCATTTCCACATATGGATGAGTTAGAGGGAGTTGGTCACATGGGTGTGATTGAATTAGTCCCAAGTTTGTATGGTCCAAATTTTAGGTGATATGATTAAGTTAAAAAATTTTATTAAGTTTAAAAGTTGGCCTTCCAAATAGAAGTTCACTAAGTTCCTATTCTTAGTTAGACTGTCACTCCATATCATAAAAATAAGAATGAACCAGAAAGTTGGTGCATTTAATGTAGGTATGAAGAAAAACAATAATTTTCAAAGGTTTACATGGAGATGTTATATATACTGCCAAGAATCTATCCTAAAAATTTAGGGTCTTGCAGTGATTTCTAGCTTGAGATATAAATCTTCAAAGTTGCATTTTTAGACTATAATGGGCTAGATACTGTCAAGATAAACTATGTTGAAGTTTGAGGTCATCCAGTTAGTATAACTAATGGTGAATTTAAATTCATTATCTTGATCTAGTAGTGCATGTAAGATTTAATATGTCAAATAATGAACATGTTATTGATATTTGTCAAATTCACAGAGCTTAGATAGAAGATCAATGGTAATTAGTGGTTCATACTAAAAAAGATCAATGGTGTGATACATGTCAAAGAGTAAATAATGCACATGAGACTACTAAGTAGAACAAACACAATGGACTATTAGTAAAGTGATTATAAGAAACATGAGGGTTCCATGTGTCATAATCTCAAGAGTTCTAAGTAAGATCTAATGGTGAGCACTACAAGGTAAGGACCAAGATGATCCACAAAAATTGATGATACACATTTGGTCAATATTGCAAGGGTGCATGAGATGAGGTCAACATGTTTGAGTTTTAACATTTGGATAGTGGAGCACTATGAGTTACAGTTTGAGATAATTTTGAATAATATTGATAGTGCAAGTTGAGTGAGTTGATAAAAGAGCATGAGATGTGTTCTAAGTGATCAAGGTTGAACTATGTCCATTTGGATTTAAATATTTGAATTTAATGAAGGAAAGATCAGTGCTTGGTTTTTGAGACATAACTTTTGATCTATGAAGAATTTGATATTACAATAAAAATAAAAGTTTTAGATGACTTCAAAGTTCATCTATAAATTTTCATTTTAAGGTCTAAATTTTTATACAATAAAAGTTACTGAGATCCAAATTTTATTATGTGTTCATTCATGCTCTGCAAATAACCCCATAAGGGTAATAGAGTTGTTCTTGATGGTATTTGAATGTTTCAAGATGAGTTAATTGTCAAAGAGTGTTGTAGACTCTATGAGGCCTATATATGTGGACCATGAAGGTTTGATAAATCATATTTAGTATGAAAAAATGCTTAGAAGATGACTATGTGTTCATTCATGGTGGTTGTGTAAATAGACTGTTTGAGAAAATTGAGCTTTAACAGAAGGGTGTTGTGATGGTTATTATCACTTAAATAGGACCTATATATTGTTTCACATGGGTAAATGTATTTGAAAGTGTTACTATGTTCTTAGGTTGCTTGGATAAGTGTTAAATAGGTGAATGGGTCTTTATAGGACCTAAAAGGTGACTTACGCCTATTTGAAATAGGGTTGTGATTAAAGGTGACCCATGTTAGATGCCTTAAGGGTGAAGGAATGTATTGTGGTCAACAAATAAGGATATGATCATAATATTCATTAAGACTCTATAAAAGGTGAAACCAAATGTGATGGTTTCTAGGATTGTTGAATAGATGTGAGAGACTTTGATAGAAGAGGATTGTGTGAGAGTTATGAAATGAAGGATAGAGTGTTTTCCTAGAGGATGGTTTATCAAGAATATCAGGTTGATGACTATGTGTATGACATATAGGCTATGTTTTTGATGTCAAGGATAGTGCTCTTATAGGATTGAATATTAAGGATGAGTGAAGAGGTTTAGTGTGATCTAAAAGGTGGTTTTGGATGTTTGTGACTATGTGAATAAGTGAAGGGGGGTAATATAAATTATATCTCCATTAGATTAGTATGAAATTAGTGATTAAGATGTGTTAATTTCATAGGTGTTGGTAGGGTACTCAACATCTTGGTTAGAAAGACTTGACCAATAGGTGGTCAGAAAGAATTGATCATCTTAGGGGTAGGTGCTCCCTATGAAATAGGTGTTTCACTAATGTTGGTCAGAAAGACTTGACCAATAGGTGGTCAGAAGCATTTGATCATCCTAGTAGTAAGTGTTCCTTTCGAAATAGGTGTTTCACTAAATTTTGGTTTAAAGGACTTGACTAGCCTCATGTTTTTGATCATCTTATAGGATATTTAGTCCATGTGTTTGTAAGCTTGAGAGTGGGTTTTATTCTAAAAGAGTGTTTCCCACATAGATATTATGTTATGTGTGTGATCTTGCATTATTTTTATTTTTAATTTATATAAGCATCTTGATGTTTCATGAATGGTTATATTGAATGCTTAAGTGTTTGAAGGGTTTTGAAATTGAATTAGATTATTTGTCACCATTGATTCACCCCCCTTTAATTAATTTACCTATAACACATCACTGTCAAGAGTCTCATTTCTATTCAATTCATAAAAATAACTATCAAAAGTGATGAGGTTACCCTTAGGTGATATAAATCCAAGATCATTATTCAAATTAGGTATACTAGCTGATAAAGGTTCCATGATTCCTTACACTTATGGGCCAAGGCCTCTTCTTGTATAATCAAAATTATCCATAATCCAATTAAGGATAGGATATTTTAGATTATTAAAAAATTTAGTAATGAAATTAAAATATAACTATTCCCATTCAGTGAAAGCCTCTTGATCATGTTATGGAAAAGTAGTAGGTATAAATACCATCTATGGTTTCTTTTTTTCTTTCTTTCATTGCCAAATATTGTTGGTTTTGTTATGGATTTTATAAGGTTTGGGTTTACCAAATGTTTTGGGATAATTTATAAACTTAGTAACATGGAAGGTGTCTTTAAGATAATATGTAAAAATGGCTACCTCTTCTATAACAACCTATTTTATAAGAGTTGTGGGAAATGAATAAGTTGAAGTGGTAGCAAGGTCACTAGGGTTGATATAATTAGATTTTGGTGGATGTGAAACTATTTAATTATTATTATTTGAAATGAATTTATCACCTAGATAATAGTTATAATTACAAACTCAACCTCAAGGTGTTTGTAATACTGATAAGGCTATAAATTGGCAAGAATGGTGACCTAGATCCCATCATCTTAAGGCACTTGTGCAAGGTGGATGGAATGTCCTATACTTTATGGATCTAAGGATGAACAATAAGTATGTTATAAGGCATATTAATATCCATAATATGTAATAATGTGTGATTGGATATAGACCCAATAATTATTAGAAAACAAATAGTACCAAAAGATTCCCTCTTAGCATTATCATAAGCCTTTATGGTGATCATCTCTAGTTAAATGTCTTTCATAGTGTAGCCCATATTATTACTAGTTTGATGTAAATTATGTTTAAACCTAAAATATTATTTATATTAATCCACTTGATCTTATGTTTTTTAATGATGACCTCAATATAAAATGGGTTATTATGGATTGGACCTAGAGTGGACATGTATTTTTGATCGAATGTGAGTTGTGATAATGAAGACAAATGACACACAAGTGTTTATAAATATTCAAGATTAATATCATTGGTAATATTATATTATTTTAAAATGTCATTCAAAATAGTTTTATGGACTTCAGATGTATGTAAGAGATCTATAATAGAAATATATGCAGGGGTTTTACTCAGTTGGTCTAATAGATTATAAGAACTTTTAATAGAAGAAAGAGATGGTTTGGCCTTGGTTGGAACATTGTTTAACCTTATATTTGAAGGTATAATTTTCACATTGGGTTTATTGGAAGATTAAGGTAAAGGGCCCTTAAGAATAACTCATGAGCATCTAATTACGATTACAAAAGTTAGAGGTGGTAAGGAGCCATTATAATTAGATGATGAAGGCAAAGGGCCTTGAAATGTGACTCACAAGTGTCTAGTTACATTAGAGAAATTTAAAGTCAATGAGGAACCATTATAATTAAATGAAATATGGGATACATAAATGGTAACCCATAAAATGGAGGCATAAAAAAATTACATGAAATCAATGCATCGTTACTTGAGGGAAAGGGTTTTGACCCTATACTAATGAGTCCAATAATATGAGTATGGGATGATTCATAGGATTTAGTAGTGAAAGTGGAAATATGGTTTGTATAAATGCATCCCATGGTATTATTATAGTCATAAGGCATGTTTTTGTAACCTAAGTTATTAGCATGGGCATTTTAATCGTGATTATGATTCTCACTTTAAGTTTGATTTTTCCTCTAGTTCTATCCTTGGTTTTGATTATTCCTTGGTGGTTTTTGATTATGTTGAGGACCCTCATGAACACATTCAGGTAGAAAGGGGACTTAGATAATACTTAAATTAAATGTATATGGACATATCTCATTAAATTTATACTTTTTGATTATGTTTCCTATCTTTAATCATGACATAATTTATTTAATTGAATTCCACTCTTGCATGTTTGGTGTATTAGTGGGTGGAATATAATTTTTTTAGGGTGGTATGTGACCCTATTTCATGGACTTGTTATGTATATATACCCTACAATCTGAAATTTTGTTTTGGTTCAATCCTTGAGTCAAGTAAGTGAGCCATTAATTTATGGGCTGATTAACATTCCTTGAAGTTGGTCACCTTGAATTATAAGTTTTTGTTGATTTTGGGGAGTTTGTGATATATTCACCAAAGTACATGTTTTTTGAGATTAAACATCCAAATTATTTTTAACAATCTCCTCAATACACACCGAATGTTTTGGTCCTTGATTCTATGAAGGGAAAAGATGTTCTTAATGATTGAAAAATATATGTTTCATGTCTAGTGAAGCATGTTACAGAACCTCTTGAGACTAAGGTTGTTAAATGGAGACATCTTGATCCATTATGGTTGTGTTGTCAAATAAATTTTATTACAATTGTGCAACTACATTCCCTTATTCCTTGGAAGCATCATTATGTATTGAATTAGAAAGTAAATATTTAGTCAAGTCTATGATAAGTTGGTCTATGTATCATTGAATTATCTTCTTAATCTTGGTGGCAAGATATTGATCATAGGGGTTGAATCTATGAGCACTTCCTTTCCTTTTCTAAAAGAATCAATGTTTGATTTTAAAATATGTGTGAGGGATTGTTCTCATTGATGTTATTATACCCTAACCAAAGTATGTAATTATTCCATAGGAAAGTCTGATGGCAATCTAGTGCCATATTAAATCAACCTTAGGAGTGATTCATCTTTGTCCTCTAGGAGTTGATGTTCAAACTAGTCTTCCTCAGATCCTAAAATCATGGGTATGTCTTCAAATACCACAAAATTAACT
Organism: Torreya grandis; assembly: GCA_037957365.1. Classification (NCBI taxonomy): domain Eukaryota; kingdom Viridiplantae; phylum Streptophyta; class Pinopsida; order Cupressales; family Taxaceae; genus Torreya; species Torreya grandis. Next base: position 503,759 of record JARHVA010005356.1, on the reverse strand, counting down.
TTTACATAATAAAAGTGCTCTTCTTCATATATAGGGCCATAAGAGACACCACTATAAGTGTACCTTTGCATCATGTATAGAATTTTTTTCTCTATGTTTGGAAAGATTTGTAAATTGTTTTGAAAATGTTAAAAAGGTGTGTTTTGATTTTCTCCAATAAGTGATAAGGAAAAAGAGACTATAATAAAAGAGAGGTGGCATGGTACCACATAGTTAGAAGAAATTATTTAAAAAATTACTCAACTTTGGTTGGTTAAAATCATTTAAATTAGAAGAGGGTATGATAACTCAAAAACCTATAGTGTAAAATAGTATACTAAACATAGGTTTATAGATACATCAATACCATAAAATATAGTTCAACTTCAATGATGTGTTACTATAAAATTATAATATAGTATTTCTAATGAGGAAAGTAACAATGTGTACTAAGAAACTCAAGATGTGAAAACATGCAAGAACTCCTAAGTGTAAAACTAAAACAAAATTGGGAAATACAATGCTACCACATGGTAATAAGAAGTAGAATGAAATTGGTTCTATAAATTAGAGAATGAGTGATATTATAGATAACTTAAGTTCATAATGATTATATGATGATGAGTCTATAAAATTACCTTCAACCCAAATGAGAAATCATACCCAAGTTAAATCAAACCAAGTACAAATGGTAAAGAAAATAACACCTTGGTTTAGAACATAGAAATGTGAGATTCTAAATTTGAATTAAAAATTGAAGGATTTGGATATTTTTAAAAAATGGTTTAGACTCAAATGAAAAACATAACAACACTATTCAGACAAAGACAAACATAATTTTTAGAACAAGGATTTGACTAGTATAAAACCTCCTTGTTCAAATAAAATGATGGATAAAAAATTTGTTTGGCTGACATGTTTTGTTTAAAAACAAGTTTTAGACTCAAATAAATACCAAGTAAATAAAGGAAAAGACCAAATACAACTAATTAAATAATGCTAATCCCTAAATTGAGAAGGTTGCTTTGTATTTCTGAAATTCATCTATATATATGATCTCAAAGGATTTTTAAATGTTAATAAAAAATAAATCACATGAAGTAGTAGGGTTTTTACACCCCCTTCTCCCAAGATATTGTATGATGACATGGAATTTTGTGCTACTCACCCTACATTAACAATATGTATGTGGCATGTGGGGTTGTTCTAAAAATTGACCCTCTAGATGGTCCCAAGTGTAATTAACACTAGAGATGCCTCATGTCAATTGAGTTCATACTGATTAACTTAATATACAAGGGTATATTCCTTTTCATATCAATTCCATCCATGTACTACTTATTATAATCCTACTACTTAGTAGAATCCCTTAACTTAGGTATTTACTATGATTGGAGAGGTTAGCCGCTCAACCCTTTGGAAATCATTGTATACGTGCCTTGATTTATATACCCAACCATGAATTTGGGTTGAAAAAATGTCAGGAAGTGAAAACATAGGTCAAAACTTCCCTAAAGAACTCATTAAGAAGCTATGAACTCCCCCTCACAAGCCAAGTTGCATAAAATAAATGAACTAAGTAAAAGATTTTAGAGGTTGTGTTTAGATCACCCAAACCATATGAGTTTTGAGGAGAGACTTAACAACATAATTTTTTTTCCTTGGATAAAGGAAAAAATTACAATAACAAAGTGATTTTTGTCACCCAAGTTCCCTAAAGGGAATGAGGGGGAGAACATACACACACTCTTCATTTTTCATAAAAAATAAACAAGTATAAAATGATCTATCATAAAACAACACTCTTAAAATCTTGAAATTTAGGTTAACATTAATTTTATACATGAATGTGAAGTTTTTTATGAAGTTTTTATCCCCTTATTCTTAATTTCAAACTTTGAAAAACTTTCACAACATAACTTAACATAGAAGCATCCAGATTCCTTTTAAACACCAAAGGGGAAGTTCAAGACTTAATCAAGATTAAATTTGGTACTTTCCCAAGCACGTAACTTGCGAATGTTAAAGTATTTCATTCTACTTTAAATCACAATTTTCAATAAAACAAGAAATATTTGAAATCTTTCTCTCAGCTTCTCTATTTTTATTACATAGAGACCGATGTTAGTCAATAGTGACCAATGCCATTTATAGCAAGATTGATGATGGTAATAAAAGAATTGATGCTGATTATAATAAGACCAATGATGATCATAAAATAATTGATGTTGGTTAATAAATAATGATTCCAACTACCTATAAACCCTTAGGCAAAAATGTTTTGTCAAAAATAATTATTTGCCCAAGTTTGGATAAAATCTCCAACAAAGTTCTAGATCATGTAATATAATGTTCAAACAAAGACTTATAACAAAAATATCAAATTTAAACTTTGAAATAAAACTCAAAAATCCAATTTTTATACTATGTTCTTCCCTGCACTAGAATAAATTTTAATTAGATAGGATTGATGCTAGTTACTCAAAACTGATATCATTCACTGTGTAAATTATGTCAACAAAAACACAAAAAACATGGGAAAAATGATGATAACATTTTATTTTGAAGTATTTTGAAGGACGTTTTATGAAATCTAAGATTTCCAAGTTGATATCTTTTCTTGAATGGGATTTCTAGTCCCACTAGGCATGCCAAGATGTAGAGATGCAATCCAAAGATAGTTTGATCAAGAATTAATCATGAAAACTCAAGAAAATGCATAAGCACATAACTATCTAAGCCAACTCCTTAAATGGGGTTTTGAAAATGAAAATTAATATATAATGAAATAAAACACATACACAATACCTTCCCATGAGCATCCCACCATCCAAATACATCTCAACACTTGATTTTCCCCTTGATTTGGTGCTAAAGTCTTCATCAACAATGCAAGAAAAATATCCTTCATCATCCTATGTAAACCAATGAAACTAGGCTCATGATATTAGAATTAATGTTATTCCTATCTTTAATTTATCCTATTAAAAATTAAGAATTATAACACTACACACAAATGGCTTATGGAGAGAATTCTACATAATAAGTTTACATAAATGAAGCTTAAAAATGGTGGTCTTAGCCCTCCTATTTATAGATTTTTGAATTTGATCAAAATCAACCATGACCATCAATATTGAGATCAAGATGTGTGGACATGAATTAATCTAATATTTATAATTAATCCATAAATACCCTCATAAATATTTGGAAGGAAGGGGCATGAAAGAGGCATGGGAGGCCTTAAACTTGATATTTGTTACTTTTATGGCTTATGGATGCCACCCTACAAATGATGTCATTTGATGATGTAGATATTAGCAATCAATTTCTAACTAAAATAAACTCAATAACTTCTATGGATTTTCCACTTTAGCACTTTATTTGAATTAATTTGCCTAAGTGAGATTAATCAAATTTTATGCAATTCTTTGGAAATTGGTTGTACACTATTAGTCAGAATGGTCAAACTATCATATTAATGGGTCATAATTTTATTGGAATGGAATTAGAAGAATATTTTAGTTTCATATGAACCATTATCCCATTTGGGACATTGTCGACACAAAATAACACATGCACATATCATGTGCTTCTAAATTAGAAGAATTCAGTGGTTTAGAACACCAAAATTCATTTTCATCATTTTGACTTGAAATGATTTCAAAAAAATTAATAATAATATAAAATGTATTAAGTTATTTAGGGATAAATTATCCTAAATCAACACTTTTATATGATAATATCAAACCATTTATCATGTTTTAGTGATTTTGGCCTAAATTATGTATTTTCACAAATCTTGAGTAAAATTGACAATTTCAACATAATGGTGTTAGGAATTGGATGTATATAATTTTATTATACTATGATTTAATCAATCTTAAACTAACATGAAATCAAAAAAATATATCTTATAAAGTAAGAAAGCTACTGAAAGCAAAAGAGCTTATCTAGAAAACATGAACTACTCTAACAAAGTCAAATGACTAAAACAAGGAAGCTAACTAATAACGAAAATATAACATACTCCTACCTCTAATAGAATATATTTTATTACTTAGATATCTCTCCAAATATGGAATACATGAATTAATGCTTCAAAAACTATCTATTAATTGGATAGGTCAAATTGCTACCTTGAATATCTTTTAAATGGAATGCATTATTACCCAAGATCTTAGAGATCCGATATGGTCATATCCACAAAAAGGTAAATTTGTCATGCATTATTATTTTCTCATGGGATTTGTCCCATAGGAGAACCAAGTTAGAGATATTTAATTCTTTGAATTTTACTATCTTATTGAACTATCTCTTCACCACATATTGATGTTTGCTGAATTTTTGTAATGATTTATTCCTAGATTCTTCTATTTTGATGATATCCAAAAATATAGACTCTATTTTATCATTAGGTCCTATTTATTCTTGTATAAACTAATATGTCAACAATTTTAACATGATTGAAAATAATGGATATTTCCCATAAACTAGTAGATATGGTGAGGATTTAAGGGCTCATTTATACCTAGTCTAATCTACCCAATGTGTATATTTCAATAATAGATGCCACTCCTTGTTTTTTTTGTAGCTAACTTCTTGATAGCATCTATGAGGTTCTTGTTGGTTGACTCAGCCAATATATTCCCTTATGGGTAGTGATTAGAGGATGATTTGATCATAATCTAATTATCATAGGACCATTTAGTTAACTTAGCTAATTGAAATGATGGCCCATTATCATAAACCAAAGAGATAGGCATGCCAAACTTGGTTTTGATATGTTCTTCAAGAAACTTGATCATGTATTTGGCTCTTGATTTCTTGGTGTCTGATAGCTCAGTTCATCTAGTGCAATAATCTATATTAGTGAGTAAAAATTTGTGCTAGTGAGTAAAAATTTGTGCCCAATAGAGGATTTTAGGTTTATAACATCGATGAAATCTAAGCCCCATTGGGTGAATGACCTACCTTCAATCATAGCCTATAGTGGTATTATTGTTTGTACCTCTATTTTTTATAAGACCTAAGATTCATGGGATGTCCTCAAATGAAAGTGAGTATCGTTAAAGATAGTAAACTAGTAATAACCCATTCTGAGTATTTTATGGGCTATAGTATTGTTGTATGGATGGATGCTACCAATATTTTAATGTAGATTTTCTATGATTTCCTAAGCCTCTCCACATGCCATAAATCTTAAATAGATGCCTTAATAATTATTCCTATAGATGAATCCTTTCCTAATCATAAAATGAGTATCCTTAAGCCTTAAATCTCTCCTTTTCTCTTTGTTGAGCTCATGGGGGCATGTGCTAGTGAGTAAGAACTAAATAATACCTTAATAATAATCTTCTTAGGAGACCTATGTTTGGAAAACCTATTCGATGGTGATGTTTGGGTCTAGTTTAACCATTAATTGGATGATGAATTATCTTTTAATGATCTTGGTAGGTTTAATTTAAATATCAAACTCCTTCAAATTTGTCACTCATTTACCTCTACACTCCCCCAATTCATTATATTCTAGTATGATATTGACAATAGGATCTAGTACTATGGAGATGGTCTTATTTTAGAGAATGTAGTGCCTAAAATTCTTAACCACCTTGATAAGAGTGAAGATTCTCTTTTCAATTTAGGAGTATGTGGGCTCTACATCTTTCAATTTATTACTCATGAATGTCATAGGATGATCACTTTATTCCCTTTTTTGTGTAATTACAACAACAATAGTATGTTATTAGGTGAATGAGTATAAGAAAAATTCTTTAGTGAAATTTGGGCTTACCATCACTAAGGCTTGAGAAATAGCCCTCTTTTATCTTCGAAGGAATTCTTGGCTTGATGTGTCAAATCTACTTTGTAATTATACTTGAGCATTGTGTTTAGGGGCTTGACAATATCTATAAATCCTAATATAAATTTCCTTACAAAATATATTTTTCTAAAGAAGGATTTGAACTCCTTTTTGCTATTTGGGAACATTCTTTTGATAATCACCTAGATGCTATCTAGGTCAATGGTGATCCCATATTTAGTGATAATTGACCAAGAATATTACCTTTGATAATGTCAAATATAATCTTCTTGGGATTAAGTGATACTCTAAACTCCCTATACCTTTCAAAAATGGATTGAAGGTGGTCCATATGATCTATTCTATTTTTATGGAAAATAATGAGATTTTCTATGTATATAATTATACACTTACCTATTAGTACCTAAAATTCATGATCCATTTCTCTCTAAAAAGTACTTATAGCAATTCCTAGCTCAAATGTCATTCACCTGTATGCATATGCTCCTCATTTTGTATTAAACATTAATTTCATCTTATCCTTTAATTTCACTAGTACTTGATTATATCTTAAGAATCTATCTAAGAAAAAAATTGTTTTAGACCCACTCAATTTGTATAACCTCATATATGGAGGGAAAAGGATGATTATCCTTTGATTCTTTATTCAAATTATTGATGTCAACACATAGTCTAAGTTTGACACTCTTTTTCCTGACTAGAACTAGATTGGCCAACCAAGTTGAATGCCTAATAGGAAAAACAATCCTAATAGTTAGCATCATCTATACTTATTTCTATATGAATGGTTCTAAAATAGGATTATCCAACCTTTGCCTTTGCCTAAATGGTTTATGATCAAGCTTGAGAGGAATTGTATGGGTGATGACTCAGGGATTGAATATCTTTAAGTCATCATAGGTTAATGTAATTACATCTCCATACCTAATAATTACATTTTGCCTTTCATTTGGTGTGAAACTTAGGCCAATATTGATGAATTATGCATCCCTCTCATCACCTACATTTTTTAAGTTAAACTTGGATTCATTAATCTTGAGTTTCCTTTGTGATTATGCTTGAGGATCTATATCAAAGTTCTTTTCTAAGGTGACCATTCCTAAATGGAGGTGATTTTAATTTAGTTGGATAACACCTTATTCATCCAATTATTCATGTCACCTATGGTTTCTTTCCTCATCATCAATTATTTGTGATTTGAACTACCATAAATTTGTCAAAAATTAGATAAGTTTTTGGTCATCGTCAAACATTTAAAAATTTTCAACATTGTCTGGTACTAAAGGGTAAAGTACCAATTCAATGGATAAATTTTAGACCTTTGACTCCTATAAAGGTTCCAAATTTTATGCTAAATCAATCAATGAATTGATGGCTTCATTTTTTTCTATTGGGATAACTACTGTGTTGAAAGCTTTAAATGATTCAATTAGATCCCAAGGTCTATTCTTGTATTTATTTAAATATGACAATTTGCATTGATATATATTTATAACCTAGTTAAGAATGAGTTCAAAATATACATATAGCATAATTTCCTTGACATTATTCTTGAGGACAAACTGCAACCCCATAATCATGGCCTCATATTCTTCTTTATTATTGGTACATGGGAATTGGATCACGTATAATTCCATTAATTTATTCCCTTATGGATTTACCAAATTGAAACTAATGCCTAACCCTTGTTTGGATCTTAATCAATTGAAATAAAGGGTCAAAAATTAGTAAGGGCCCTAAATTTATTCTGGAGATTCATGTTTCATGATAAGGTATAAATTCCAAGACTAGGAGATTTACAACTTACCTCTTCATTGGAAGTATTGTAATATATAATAGGATGCTTTATCTTTGGCTCTTAATAGATATTTATTTTGTTGGTTATGACTCTCCAAGGCATCCAAATATGTGAAAACTCCATGGAAAGATATCAATTTAACATTTTTGACAAATCTTTACTACACAATAAATCATACCCTTTAGGAATATCCACTATAATATGTTAATAGTCATCTGTACTCTAGGTTATGAGGTGACCTAAATTCTCAGCTTATTAATTTATCCCAATATAGGCACCATTATTTTATATAAATATGACATAGTCCTCTTGGATGGATTTGGTGTTAAATCAAGCTTCTGATAAATGGAATTCAACATTACTATTGCTGAATCTCTGAAATCTACTAGGTAATGTGTATATTTTTAACAAACATCCAAATGGTCAATAAGAAAGGGGGAACCTCAGGCATGATTCTATATATTACATTCATGTATGCTATCTTGGACTTTTCTATAATAGACTTACCTATGATGGACTTCCATAAGATCTCCTTATGGTCTATAATTTATTCTAGGTCATGAAGAGTGATATTGGACTTAATTTTCTTCATATCCTCAAAAATATTGTATCCTAATTTATTTTAATTCTCTATATTTTGAGTTTGATCATTCTCTTTAGGGGGAGGATTATTATTATCTTTGGGATTTAGAGGGATAATTGTATTATTAAGAGGACTATAAGTAGTAAGAAGATACTTATTCCTCATATTATAAGTGTTACTATTGAACTACATTAGGTAATGAAGACTCTTAGGTCTAAAAGACCATATCTAAACTTGAAGTACCAAATTAATGAAGGAGATCTAGACTAATCATCATTTTATCTTATTTAACTATTTCTCTCTAGAATATTTCAAAGGCTGCACAGAAATCTATACACCAATCCAACTCTCCATGTTGTGATATGTTGTGGACCCTACACTAGTTGGGAAAATCTGTTTCCATGATATTGACTTTATGAATTTGATTAGAATATTATTATTATGTAATATTTGTGGGATTATTGAAAGGCCTATTATATCTTGGAAATCTAGAATTCTAGTTGTAATTTTTATTAGTGGTATTACTCATCTTCTTCTGTATATTAAAAAAATCATTACTTACCTTTTAGACCATTCTTCCTATAGAATATAATTTAGATTTTTTGGATTCATAACCCTAAATTAATACTACATTGGTTTGATCCTAATGTTAATTCTACTAGTGGCAATTCCTTTGTATCTGATTATTCAAGAAATCATAACTCTAATTCATTGTCTACTATGTTATAGGAGATAGAGTTTATAACTAATTTTGATTAAATGCAAGCATATTTTTATTAGTATGTATAATTGTATTCAAGGATGGGAGTCCATTGTTTAATTCTTCAAATCCTATATTATGAGAGTTGAGATTTGGATTGAGCTACTTGTTGATGTTAATAGCTTCCTAAAATTCAAAAACTAGAGTATTAGTAGTGTCATCTCTTCACAAGAACATTATAGTATTAGGATATAGGGCATTATTATATATCTCAAGTTTTATATTCCCATAAAGATTATACATGGAATTTAATTAAGTGTATATATTCTATAATATTTCATTTAAGGCCCAAATTTACTCACTAGCTTCACTCTTCATGCTGATAAAGAGCTAATATACTAGGCTTAGATTGGTCACTTGTCTAAATTATGCAAGGAACATATTTTGACACTCATTCTATGAGGTGATGTAATTTTCATATAAATTGAGATATAAATTATAATAAGAATCTTATAGAGTAAACGAAAAAACCTACATCCAACATCCTTATGGATAACATTCATTAACCTCAAGGTGGACTTAAAAGATTTGATATCTTCATTTGTCATCCTCAAACTTGAGCAGGAAAAGGTAGAAAATGATATTATAGATTATTTGTAAAATCATGTTGTTCCATAGGTTTGGTAATGGTGGATTCTATTAACCAAAGTTGATCCATATGAAGATTTATGATCGGGTTGTTATCACATAGGGGAAGGTGTTCGAGATAGACATATCTTAGGGATAATAGGTATGGGTCTAGGCCTCCTAAAATTTTAAAATGGTGAAACCAAAATGATATCTTGGGCTCTAGACCTTTTTAATCTCTTGGGTGTCTTCAGTGCAATTTTATCCCCTATTTATTGGTAAAACCCATAAGTGGCCCTCCTTATAGTGCTAACTTTCTTTTCTATTGATGTGGGTTTTATGCACACCTCAAAAAATTTAATTGAGGTATCCTATAATGTTTTGGGATATCAATGGAATATGTTTTCACTATGAGGAATGAGTTACATGTATACAACTACAACAACTAGCTAGTGGAATAACAGGATGAGCTTCTGGGTTGTTTAACCAGGTTTTGTGGATGGATCCATAGAATCTAATAAAAAGTTAATCACTAGGAGAGTTAGATGGGTGGATAAATATATATGGTGGGTATATCTAAAATAAAATAAAAATGGGGAAAGAAAGGTAAGTTAAAAAATAAGGTTTTGTGTTCTTGAAAATTAATTTATAAGGTTGTTTCTTTGGTGGACAAGTATCTCTAAAACCACTATTTGATATTTGTAACTTTTTCACACTCATGAAAAAGCATGGTTAGTAGTATGGGATAATAGATATATGATGTTTAATTATCTCAAAAGAAGGTTTATCTTTTTAGGTCTACTATTTCACACCCTTGTATAGTAGACTACAATTTGGACTAAGAAGTTATCTAGGGTAGCTATGGCTCATACATAGAAAATTATATCAAAAGATATACCTCTACAAACCTTAGATAATAAATTCAACTTATGCCAACTACTTAAATCAATGAAACCTATCAATACTCAATTGTTATTACAAATATAAAATTTATAGTGATTAATAAAATAATTAGATTCATCCATAGCATTAGTAAACTTCAAAATTATTGAATCAATACAAACAAAAAAACCTTGAAATTCATTAATAGAGAGGGAAGAAGAAAGAACAAACACAGTTGCATGATACTCAATTTATTTATATCTTATTTTATATTCATTCAAAAACTTTGGCTTTGTATTAAGAGGGTTCTAAATGTACATAAATAACTTGGGGAAGGGGTCATCTCATCCTTCAAGTTTAGAAAACTTTGATTACACTATAAAAGACTATATGATAAGTCTCAGTTATAATTAATAACTTAAAGATACTTTAGACATGCAATGTGTGCATGTTGAAAAAAATTATTAAGTTAATTATAACCTAGACATAACTAGGACATAACTACTCATTTATAACTATTACATATAAAATTTTATGAAAATAGACTTTTATCTTCAAGCTAAATTAGTTCTTGCTTAATATTTCTCAAAATTGTCATTGAAACTATATTTGTGCTTGTGCTTGAGTATCTAGTGACTAAAGTTGTGATTGGTGATGTACTTATTGATTAAAATAGAGTTATAATTAGATATAAAATGTGAGGTGTCATTTTTCTATTTGTTGAACTAAGAGGGGCTATAGCTAGTAGTAGTGTTTTTATTGGCACTATGGGTGGGGTCTGAGGTGCAGAACTAGTAGGTGGCACTTATGTTGCTTTATTTTTGACATCCAAATCTTGGTAATAATTGTACACCTTAGCATGTTATTCATGAATTAAGTTCATGTAAATAAGATAAGGACTATTTTATTAGCCTATTTATTCCATCAATCTTGTATGTTCTATCTTAGCGGATTAGAAGCTAACTTGGAAGACTTTTACCTCTATTACCTTTCTTCTCCCCATGCTCAACTTGGATTCAATATCCTCAAATCTTAGTCATTGTAAACTATATTTAAATCCATTTTATACTTGATGAATCATTTAGTCAAAAGTATCTCAAGCTACCATTTTCCATCTATTATTTTGAAACACTATCAATTCAAGATCAATCAAAATTTTGTTTGCTTTCTCTTGTTTAGCTAGCTTCTTTACTATAAATTTAGAAGATGACACACAATCCTTGGAATCTTATGTTTTGTTAGATCTAGATTCAATGTGTTTGATAATTCTAGAGGGTTCATCAGGTCTAGTTGTCTGATTGCCTTATTGGGGGTGTATAATACCAATAAATTTAATTTATACTAATCTTCTCTAAGACTCTTGAATAATTTGGTTCTTGAATTTTTAGGTGGAGCCAAATTGACTCTCATGGAAGGAATATAATCTAAAATATCATATAGTCTGAGTGCTACATTTTACACATCCTATTCAATACCATAGGTGAATTATATAACTTATTGTTATTCTCTAAGAAATTTCTAACTCTTCTTCCAATTCCTATCTAACCACCTCTATTCCCTCATGTATACCTAACATTTCCTCATTATGGGTTTCCATATAGGAATTGATGTCCTTAGTGTATGGAGACTAAACCTTCTTCCTCTTCTACCTCTTTGAAATGAAATAAACCTATTTTATTTCTTCCAAAATTAAACTCTTTCTAGAACTATCCTTAATCTTCCTCTTTCTAACCAACTGGACCAATGTTGTAGCCTTATCAAACAATGAGCTTACCATTGGAAGCTCAATAATCTTCAAATTGGGTATATTATAGGCTAAATGTCTTAACTGCTTGGCCTAGTCTAGAAGAGTGATCTTCAAAGGATCTGATGATTGATATTATACTTATACATGTTCTTTAGACTTAGGCTTAGGTTCATAGGTAGGCTTGGTCATTGAGGGCCAAATTATTTTAGACTAGTCTATGTTTGTAAATTTTGGCATTGGGTGCAAAACATAAAATAGTTGCCTTCTTGAAGCCTTCTTGGTTGTCATTACTAATATGGTTAAAACTAGTGTTGAAGAAGGTAGAGGTGAACCCAATTGGGTAAAGGAATAAATAATTTGGGTGATGGGTTATCCTATGGATATGATGGAAGGAGATATGGTTGCAAGGATGGACATTGAAATAAAATAAACTACCATAATGTTGGTTGAAGATGGTGAAGTAGAAATAGGCAGAGTTATGGCTAGGTGCATGAAAAAGAGATAGAAAATAGTTATTGCATATGAATGAAATTGGAAATAATTAGAGAAAGGATGGTAGAACTAATAGGTAATGAAATTAAAGTAAAATGGCATAAGGGGGATATGAAAAGAGGACCCTTACAAAAGGAATCACCAGTGAGAGGTGCCTTTGCTTTTAGTGCTTATAATCATAAGACCTGAGCTTGTATAATTACTCCTTGTCCACCTCTTGTGTTGGATTAAATTATAGTGACATTTATTCCTATTTTATTACTTTTATGGTTGGGGTCTATGGTCTATTCTCCTTTGGTTTCCTATGATAGCATCATGTTTTTCTCCCATATTATGGAGAATTCATCTATTATGGAAGAGGAGGGGGAATCATGTTGGATGTTAGGGTTATTGAAGTCATTATTTCTTCTTCATTAGAAGAATCCAAGAAAATGATCCTAATATCTTCCCCTCATGTGTTTTCCTTTCCTTGATTTATCTTCTTTTCTAGCTCTTGATTAACCTTCCTCAGTTCAATAATTTATGTTTGAACTAGAGCACTCTATTCCTCTTCCTCTCATATAAGGACACACATTTCTTATTCCTCTTGCTATTTTTCATATCCTTTGCTATGTAATTATTCACCTACAAACTATTCTTTCTCTTATGGTTGGTTTTGATCCATCAGTGGACCTTAGGGATCTTGGCCATTTTTTTTGGTTGTTGATATGTCTTGCCACTCTAAAAGTTATAAGATCTATATCCTCCTAGTTGTGGGATCTTTAACATTACTTGGCTGAGTGTGAGAGAGGGTTAAAATTGAATTAAAATCAATAGGTCCTTACTCAAGCCTTTTATCACTACTCATTTTTTCACTTCTTCATCATCCTTGGCATTCAAAAACATGAAATCATGATCAAATGGTTCATGTTTATATGAGAGGCCAAGGGTATGGATCTTCTACTAGACTTTCCCATGGGGGTCCCAATATTTTATAGGAGAGTGGCAAATTCATATGCTCTAATCATATTTATATATTCCCTAAAATGCCTTCTTATGGTGTATTACATCCTCCTGATAGTGATGTGGGAGAAATAGAAGGTAGTTTTCTTATTCTTAGTTAGATTCTAATCGATACCATTCCATATTTGTAATGTGATTTCCTATTTATATATCTTGTTGGGAATAAACATAAGAATTTGAAGATGATCCACCTTATGACCACCAACCATGATGACAATGTAGTTAGGGTAGGGCCAATAGTCTCCCATATTGGCAAGTGTTTTGGTGATGTTATGTGAAATCCTATCCAAATGTTGACCATGAATGGCCATCCAAACCTAAGGGTAGAGATCCTATGTAATATTGGTGATATTCCTAACATATTAATATATGTGAAAAGAAGGGTAACACTCACAAATTTTGTTCTTGGTAACATTTGGGTTGGGAATCCATATAACTCTATTATAATTGTACATTGTTCCCATAACTACATTTAACAAGTAAGATATCATATACAATTTTCCACCATGTGGCCTCCTATCTTTATTTATAATTTCCACTATAAGTTGATGCTAATTACTTCCCTAAATGTGTAGGTGCACTCTGAAGTATGAGTAGGTCTAGTGGGGGAACCCATTCTAGATGTAAGAAGTAGGTACTTGTGTGTATGAAGAGTCAATGCAATAGTGCCATTCCTAGGTGAATACCCATTCTAAATTTGGTGATGGGGGTAGGATTATTAACATGTTATTTTATAGAAAGTTCTTCCCTTGGGAGAATACACCTTGCTATTGCTCACTCCACATTCTTGTACTTATTCAAGGTTAACATGGTATGTAAATCAAACATAGCATCTGGTATAGGGAGAATCAAAAACCTCATGAATGTTTCCCCATATATGTACATGATAACTATGTTATTATCAATGTAGTGGAGGTAACCGCCATTTGATATTATACCCTCAAAGAAGAGGCCTTATAACAAGTCTATACATAGCATAACCTCTAAATTAGTAGTTGCATAATGAAGGTTTGTCACTTGAATGTGAGTAGGTCCTTTACTAGCTATTTTTACTCAATTGTGATGTATTCTTATAATATAAATGAATCCATGTTCTCTACAGCCTCCCATATGGCTGAGTAGTTAGGATAGTGGCCATAGAATATAGTTACCTCAAAAACTATGTCTAAATACTTAGTAGAATTCTTAATGAAAAACTTGGAAGGTACATAGGGTCCCTTGTATGACCTAGATTAAGACACTATGGTTATTTGATGGATATTGGTATGATTTAAACTTTTTTAAATGGCATGTAATGAATTGAATTAAGTGAATAAAAATTATCCTAGTCATAATTAGGGCTTTTGAGATTATAGAAGGCTTAAGTTTACTCGTGCTCTTGAAAATTGAATGAGATGAACTTGGTTGGTGGATCGATGTTATAGCTATTTACATTCATTTACATTTCATGAATCATTAATCACCAATGTCTATGAGATCTTCACATTTATTTAATTTGAACTTGACCACCCAATCTTAGTATACATGCCATGTAATGTGCTTGCTCATTTAGGGTGTCATGGTGTTACCTTTCATCTTTTTCCATTTTTCATTATGTGGTTTAGTCAAGGGAAGTCAAACTTTTCCTTAGGGTCTAAAAGACCCCAAAAATCAAAATTCTATGTAGATAAATTGTTTCTAAAAGAATTTGTCCCAAATTCTCTGAAGGAATGGCTGTCAAATAATAAGTAATCTTTAGAAAGAGTGTGGTTTGTGTATAAGTAGTCACATAAAAAGATCCCAAAGTAAAGCTTTCAAATGAAAGTTTCCAAAAAAAATCTTCCAAAGGAAAGCTTCTAAATGAAAGTCCTTGAAAAAAATATTTGAAAGAGAAATTTTCTAAAGTAAAGTCTTTTGAAGACCAAAATTAGCTGAACCAAAACCTTTCAAAGAGAAACTGTTGATTGGGACAAAGTTTATAAATGAGGGTTTTAGAAGACCAAAGTTTTCAGTGAGAAGTATCCAAAGTGAAATTAGTTGAAGACCAAGTTATGAATAAAAATTCATGAAGTAAAAGTTTCCAAAGAGAAACTTCCCAAAGACCAAAGTTTTGATGACCAAGAGTAGTTGAAGACTAACTTCTAAAGAAAAGTTACTAAAGTAAAAGTTATTGAACAAAAAACTTTTGAAAAGAAAGCTAACCTGAATTCCTATCATGTAAAGTGATTCTTCACAACTTTCTATCATAAGTTAATTGTAACATGTCATTTCAAATGAAAATAAGTGTATCCCATAGTGATTCAATGTTCAAAACACTAAATTTTTTATAGATAATAATAATAATCTTAACTATCAAAAACACATAAATACCTAGATAAAATATTCATACTCCTCTAAAAATAAAGCTAGTCTAAACTTTTCAAAGAAAAATATAGGGTGGGTGTGTTGAATTTAACATATGTTCATGTGAAATTTATCAAAAATATATGATTTATGTGTTATTAGTTTCTAGTAAATGTGAATAAATGCATGGTAAAAAGAAATGATAATCAAATAAATTGGAATTAATAAACATGTGAAACCAAAATTAATAATAGATTAAAAAATATGACATATTATATGATAATTATGGAAATGTAAGATAAGATATAAGATGAGACAAATATCAGTGTGAGACTATGAACATAGATGAAAATTCAAAAGAAATATCAATGTTATAACCAAAAAAAAAAATGGAATAAGTATCAATGTAAGATCACAAACAAAAAAATGTAAATGTGCAATAAAATATCAATGTAAAATAATAATAAAAAAAGATATGTCAAATAAGAGAAAATAATAGATGTGAAACATAGAAAGGACAAACCAAACTTGGGGTTTTTTCTAGTCTATAATGTGAAAAAGTATGGTTGTTTATAGCAACACAGGACACATAGTTGTTAGAGGATGTGTAATGAAATTTTATGAGTAATTATTTGTCATATCAAAAGTCTTACAGTGAAACCTACAAAAGGTAACTAAATAAGTTTAAAAATGGAGTATTTTTAAAGGTAAATAGGGATATTTTTTTAGGAAGGTCTGGTATTATCCAAGGTCTTATATTTTAACTCACAAAAGGAAAACGAATGATGTGTGATTAGATATTAAATTATAATCATCAAGGGTAATATAAAGGATAACATGATGACTATAGGGAATGGAAAAAATTACATAGGTGATGCATAAATCCTTAGTATAAATGAGACACATTTAAGTGAGTGTTCTCATGCTAAGAACTATTTGAACAACAAAGACCTAAGATAATCTAATGAGTAAATGCAAACCTTGGGATCAAGAAGTGAAGTACATATATCATGTAGATACTTAATTTTTCCCACTTTCATGCCTAAACTAGGATTCAATTCAATTTCTATCAAATAACATATTATAATCCTAGAAGTTGTCTAAATTAACCAAATTCATCTATGTAAAGGATATAATTTCTTAAGAAAGTGATGAGGCTAACTTATTTAATGTATTATCCTATATACATCTCTAACTTGATTTAGTTATAAACCTTTTCACATTAACATATATTAAATTGACATTTTGGCATGTTAATTTATTAACTCATGACATTTAAATCAATTTCTAAATGATAAAAAGTACTAAGCAAGACTAATTATATTACAAATCCTAATTAAATTACCTAAGTAAAATTTACAAATATAATTAGTGAATTTAATTTAATAAAAAGGTATTTTTACCTAAAATGAAGTCAAAGAGTCAAATGAGATAATAAATTGATTTATTATCTCATAAATATTCAAAAATATGACTCACACCTGACAAATATCTAAATTGAGTTGTCATGCCTCACAAATATCAGAAAGTGAGGTGTCAAATTTTCATGAGTGCCTTAAACCCTCCTAGAGGTAAACTAACTCAACTTAGGATTATACCCAAGTTAGAATTATACCTAATTTACCCATGGTTAGAGTTATTTATTTGAGCTACAAATTCAAGTTCCCACACCATTGATAAACAAGCTTTTATGTGTAAGGTTATTCTGTAGGAATACTTTCTTGAAGCTTTTGAGAGTAATGTTATTATTCAAAAACATTGCCAAGATTTAACACCATGAAAAATGTGACTATTGGAGAGATGATACCACCATGAAAGAGAATTTTTAAAATACTAAAATCCTCATAGGTTGAGCATGAACATTCTTATGCCAATAAGTAAGCATCATATGCAATAAGGGATGTAAGAAAATTGTATTATCTTCATCTTTATCTTTTGTTATTACTTGTTGTGTTATGCTCCCCATAGTTATTAGGCAAGAGGGTTTAGTCTTATTCCATTTTTCTTTGTGATGTTTCCTCATTTTGACTAATAAGAGACTAATCTACTTATTGTTTCCTCTTCGAACTCCTAATCTACATAATGGCACACCTAGTGGGACCAAACATCCCACATTGCCAAGTATATTAATATGATAGACTTAGTTTTTTTTTAATGAATGCATTAAAATATTCAAGTTTCAAGTTTTAACATAAAGTTTTATACCTTTTTAAACAAGGTTGTGGGAATTGATATTGATTGCAAGAATTTACCATGATCTCTTCATATAAAATAGAGCAAGGTATGAAACATGGTTTAAATTAATTTTTCTTGATTTTCCTTGTCTCTATTTTATGTTTGATAACCTATTTGTTATTTATGTAACCTTTTTCTTGAAGAATCCATGATATATTTTAACTTTAATCTTTTTTAATAACCATTTTTACTTCAAAATAGATTTATTTTTGTGTGATTGAATGAATCATTGATGATATGATTAAATCGATGTCAATTTCAAGGATTAACATTGATCTTTGTGTGATCGTTGTCGATTTTTTGTTAGATAGAAAACTAGAAACTTGAGAGCTCAAATTAAACTATTTTTTGCTCACTTGATTTTGTGCTTCTAATTAGTCAAACCCTTTAACAATTTTTAGGTCCTAAGGTAGAGAGAAAAGTTTAAGCACATTTTAAAATCTCACATATATTTTTTTTGGTGCTTAAAAACACACTTAAGTTTTTCTTACCTTGTTAGTTGTTTTTGAAAATTTTGCAAGTGAAAACAAGGCCAAGGGGCCAAAATTTAAATCAAACTTTGATTTGGTACTATTAGAATGATCACACATTTTAGTTAGAGTTTTTTCACTTTATGTTAGTTTTTTAGTTTTAGCTAATATTTAAAGTTCTTAGCCTAGTTTTATTTTTTTGTGGAAAACTATGAACTATTATATGTATGTTCTCCCCTATCCACTTTAGGGAACCTAGGTGACCAAAAGTGTTTAGTTTATTCCCTTTGTTTGAGATTTGTGTTGAAAAAAATTTCATATATACTCTCCCTAAGCTTTAAGTGACTTGGGTGACCTATAAATGACCTCTAAAGTCTTTTTTTTTGTATTTATCTTATGGGTAGTAGTTTGTCACCTCTCTATAAGTTCTTTATGGATGCTTTGACTTAGGATTTCATATCCTATAATTATACCAACCCCAATCCATGGTGAGATATACAAATCAGGGCACATGATATTATGATTACCAAGGGGATAAGCGGCTAGCATCTCCAATCTTAATGAAAACCCAATTTAGGTCTAGATAAACATCAGAATCCACTAAGAAATACATGGATGGAGTCTCTATGAAAAGTAATAGACCCTTGCATAGCAATTTAGTTGGTATGAAGTCAATTGACGTGATTGAATATCTAGTATTAATCACACTTGAGACCATCTAAAATGCATGAAACTTATAATTTTTAGACAAACCCCATTTGTCATAGAAATATTGTCAATGAAGGGTGAGTATCTCAAAATTCCATATCATCATTTAAATTCTTGAGATAAGAGGGGGCCTAAAAACCCTAATTTTCATGTGCATCTAAGTTTTTTAGATTAAAAAACTATTTCCTCTCAAGGAGTATATCAGTGAAATTTGACAATAGAAAGAAACCTTGTCAATTTTTAGGGATGGGATGATACACTTAGGTGTTTTTGTGTCTATTTATTTTACTTGCATTATTTTGAGTCTAAAAATATTTTCTTTGTCAAAAAGACATCAAAATAAGTCAAAAAAAATCATGTTGTTTGTACACCCCATTAGCCTAAAAGGTGTTACTCTATCTATTTGTCACACTTTTTGCCTTGGAATTTTATTTCAAAACCATTTGTGTGTCTCTTATTTAAATAGGGCATCGTTACACTACCTATTTTGTCTTGGATATTATAGTCTATTTTATTTTCCATGCCATTTATTTGGAGTGTTATTACGTTGCCCAATTTTTTCCAATTTATTATCTCTTTTCAAACCAAGTTACAAGATATTATTGTACCTCTCTTATTTCAAACACATGGTTATACTACCCATTTTAGTCTAGTCTCTTTGCATTAGAACAATTGAGTATTTTTGTATTAAATCTAACACTTAACCTTTCAAAGTGCAAATCCAAAACTAATCAAGTTCATACTGAAACCTTGTTTAATTTGGGTTAGGTTGTCTATATTTTATGTTTGGATTTTTTTACTTGGTTTGGCTTCATATTTGATCTAAAATACTCCTTACCTATACCTAACACTTATTATTTATTTTATGCCTTATTTATCACATCTTTTTTAGCCAATTTGTTGTCATGTACTTTTTTAATGTTTGTTATGCCAATTTTTAAAATGTCTTAGTTACTTTATTCCAATAGTTTTCATGAGTCAAACCTTGAGCCTTAAATAAGCCAATTACCAAGTGTCATCTGAGTCAATTACCTTAGTTTACTTTGATTTTATGTTCTTCTCTTAGTTTTGTGTTTTTGAGTTTAGCCTTGTTTTAGCATGATTATATATTCCTTTGGGAAATTTATTGTTATATCTTGAGCCTAGTTCATAATTTTTATACTTTTTTAATACACTCTTATGACTAATTATAATTGCCTATGGGAAATCAATACTCTATCCATAAATAATTTTGTGGCATTATGCTACTTTTGTTTTTTATTGTAACTACCTTTGGGTAAATTACTATTATTTTGTTAGACTAGTCTTGGTTTTTGTTTTTCTTATCTTTGCCTAGTTTAGTTTTTTCTCCATTTGTGCCTCTTTTACAGATCCAAACATCCCTTTTATATCTTGGATGTTTGTTACCTCTACACCCTTTATTTTTCACTAGAAATATCCATGGATCTAAACTTGTCTCATTACACATGTAACATAACTATGTATAATCCTAGCTACAACAACTTTGTAACTAATGACCTATTAGCTAATTTTCACACCCAATTTTACATCTTTCATTTTGGCTAAATGCAGAATTCTTTATTGGTTTATCCCCAAAGAAAAAAGACCAAGTGTTATTTCCTTTAGAAGCCTTTGTTCAGTATTTCGCAAGTGTTATTTTTATCTTTTTATTCAAGTGTTATTTCCTTCAGTAAGGTTTTACTTCAAGTTTTTAATTCAAAGTATCAAAGGAATTGTTTTAAAAATTTTATCTGAATTAAAAAGTCTAAATGAATTGGTCCATTTCACTATTTTTGAAGGATCACTTACAAAAATTTTGAAAAGTCTTTTTCTCATGGAAGTGTCCTTTGAAAAAATTTCAAGGGACACTTTTCAAGCAAATGGATGCTTCTTTATCTTGCGAAGGGACATGTTCAATATTTTTGAAGGGTTTTTTCTTGGTAATTGGTCTTTTGCATTTTTTTGAAGGAATTATTTTGGACATTTTGTCTGAAATAATCTTTCTAAAAGAATTGGATCTTACATTTTTTTGAAGGAATTAGTGCTCTCTCAAAACAATTGAAAGGTCCTTTGTGAAATCCCAAAGGGACACTTGTAAAAATTTTGAAGGGTCTTTTCTCAGGAAAGTGTCCAATTCAAGATTTCTAAAGGGACATTTCAAGATTGTTGAAGGGCATATTCAATCCTCCTAAAGGGCACTTTCCAAAGTTCTAAAGGGGATGTTTATCAAAGGAATAGTCCACTTGCAAGTTCAAGAAGGGGCCCAAAATTTTATTTCATTCAGAGAAAAGGGTTTCTAGAAAAATTGTTTAAGAAAATGTTGAAGCAATGGTCCAAGGAAAATACCCTAAAGGAATGGTCCCATTAGAATGAAAGTTATATGGACATTAACTTCAAGGTGATGAGATAGCCATTGGCATTTAAACAATGGGTCCCAATCATATCAATGGTCCTCATTTATATGCTCAAATATCCAAGGGTTGATGTTCTTCATTTGCCAAAGCAGATCAGAGGTTTCACCTCACCATTGATTAGATCATGATTCAAGTCATTTTTTTTATGGCCAATCAAAGGAATAAAAGGTTGAAGAGATTTTAAAGGTTTTAAAATTTAGCTTGGTCGAGTTGGAACAAGTTTTTAAGGGATGTTTGTGGGCATACACACATGAAGCCAACATTCTAACAAATGCCATGAGGACATACACATAGATTCTGAGTGATACCTCTCCAAGGCCAAAAGAATGAAATAAACTCTTCCTTATGTCATTACACACCTCAACAAGCTAATGAGAATTTTTTAGCATCAAGACAAATTGACAACAAGTGGAAACTTTTACATAACTACATTAATGCCATTACTCAGCCTAAAAATATCTTGTTTCAACTAGTATAACCATTGGGGAAGCAAATTTGAGAGAGAAAGCTAGTGTGTAACCACTTGAGGTGACATGGATCAATCTAATGGCCCAAATGAGAATCATTTGCAAAGATATTTGTAGCTAAATATGGAGACTCCTAATAGATTGATCCCTCTTTCTATCACTAAAGGCCTCCTCCTCTCACTTCCTTTAAGCTATAAATACAACCTTTAGGCTAGTGTAAAAATGACCACATAGTGTATGGTGAATCCATACCAAATTTATATTATATTTGACATTTAAGAATTAGTACAAGTATGTTTATTTCAAGTTTTTAGATAATTTTCTAGTTGTGTAATAGACATATAGTGATAGTAAGTGATGATTTTCCATCCTTTTGTCCTTTATCATTCATGCTTGAGTAAAATTTCTTAGTCTAAAAAGTCATATAGAGTGTGTTCAAGTGTGTTAAACTATTGTAAGTGTATATCTATTTTTGAAATGTGTAAATTTTGCCTTTTAGTTCATTTTCCTTGTGTCATTTTACACATCTTATCTCTGTACTGAAATACTTGTGTTAAAACCCCTTAGAGCTTGAAAATGGTCTATGTGTTTTTTATTGTGTATTAGAATATGATATTAATGTGGAAGATAATCTCGATTCATCACCAATCATAGAGTAGGTTTTCCTTTTGATCAATTTCTAACTCTTTTCCTTTAAATCAAGTTGGTTTAGATAGAGGTTGTTTTGTAAAGATATATTCAAGGAGCTAGCCCCTTTGAATCTAGAGGTTAATTTCCTTTATAGGTATACCCAAATTCCTATAAATGTTCTAATGTTTCCAAAATATGGAGGAGGATTGAACACTCTCTTTTAGGGTGCAAGATTTGGAGACAATAGTTTTGGTACACCTAGTAGGATGAATTATTTACATGTCAAAGTGAATACTAGTTTTGACAAGCCTAAGGTTGTAGAAATATTATTAATCTAGCATTTGGTGACTCTAAAAGGTGATAATAAATGGTTGTCAATAAAGTTTCCCACATTATACTTCATGGTCCTCACTAGGTGATCTAGGATTTTTGACCAAGCCCCTTTAGTTGAAGCTCTTCTTGAGGAATAACACCCTAAACCATTCCTAATGCTTAGAGATCCTAGACAAGAAGGTTTTGAATAATAATAAGAAGAAGTTAAAGAGATAGGAGATCAAGATGAAATAAGAGAAATGGATAGGTAGTAACCTTTCCTAGCCTTTAACACCCAAAATATATTTGACCTTCTTATATATGACCCTATTCCTCCCAATGCTACCAAGAATCTCCCTAGTTTCAATGGAGAGGGTCATATTACCTAATTTAATCATATTAGGGACATCTTAATTTTTTTTAATTTCCATAATTTCACCTGAGCCAACATAGCCATTATATAGCTTGCCATGTCTCTAAGAGGTAAGAAACTTGACTTGTATATGACTTTGGAAGGTGGTTGCATTACATGTTAGGATTGCTTTGGGGAATTGTTTGTAACTAGATTTTAGAATAAGAGTGACCATACTTTGTTGATGCAGTAGTTGAACATGATAAAGAGAGGTCTTAATGAATCCATGGGAGATTTTAATGAAATATTTCAAAGGACATGACATAGTTTGCCACGTATTATGAGACCTCCTCCAATATTTGTGTTCCCCACTTATCTAAATGGTATTGTTATCGATGTGGTGGTGATGTTACAGTAAATTGGAGGATTCACTCTGCTAGATTCATATAAGATATCTAATGAAGATAAGAATAGCTTAATACAAGATGGAAATCTACCTCTAAGAGTTTTCATGTCTTTGGTATCTCATAGTTTGGTTGAAGATATAAGAATAACACAAGTTCATAACACCAATGTCAAGCCGAGATCCTTTGCCAAGAAGGTGGATAATTCTATGGAAAAATATGAGGAGATTCAGTCATTATGAGCTCAGTTCAAGTAAGCTCAATTTTATGCAAGTATTCCACCTAACCCTTAATACTATCCTCAAAAAGGATATATATCTCCACCCTAATATAAATAACAAGGAAAAATACAAGGTCAAAAAGTTTCAATAGGTATCCCAATGCCTATAATCCTAATTCCACTCCTATGAAGGCTGTTGTTTTAGTGCATATTAACCTGGTCTAAGGAGAGATTCATTTAGATAAATGGGGATATACTCAAGGTAATTTTATGCATTATGGTGAATAACATGACCAATATTTTTTTGGCATAATAATAAACTACTCCTTACATGATATTATAAGAATTAAATCTCATGTAAAGGGATATTCATGGAGAATGTAGTAGCCAAAGTATAGGTATGATGAACTTTCAAGTGAAAGATGATTATGTGATGAATCAAAGAAAATAAATTTATGCCAACACAAGAGCTAATAATATATCTCTAGGAGATGTTATAGGAGTACATGTGACTCCAATTAATGCCTCTTTAAGGCCACAAGGTGTGAATCTTAGTGAAATACCTACTACCAGTCATGCTATCTTCTTCTCAAGGGAATTCACAACTAATATAAGAGGCTAACTTTCTAATAACTAGTCTTTTTGAGATTCTAAAACAATATATGGAACCAAGGTGACTATAAGGACTCAACCCTTATCAAGGTTTCATATTGAGCCATACATGGAGACAAGTTTAAATCAAAATTGTCTAATTACCAAAGAAGAAGAAGGTGTCATGGATGGTGAAGCATCCTCCCCCCTTGAATGTTTTTTTATCTTTTCCTTGATAAGTATATAATTGAAAAACATGAAATTAATCCATATAATTTCATAGAAGAAACTGATTTGGGAGTTTATTATATACATAAAAAATATGATTCAATCCCTTCACTCACTAATGAAGACCATGAACTTGAAGGAATCTAGGAAATGTTTTTTGATGGCACAAGAAGTAAAGTAGGTTTAGGATATATAATTATGTTATTTTATCCATAAAATAATCAATACTACTCCTCATATAGATTCCACTTCAGTTACACCTGCAATGGGGTAGAATATGAAGGCTTAGTTCATGGCGTCTAATGGGAAAAGAAGAGAGGGATCAAGAATTTGAATGTTTATGCGGATAGTGAGTTATCATACACCAAGTGAAAAAACAAGATAAAACTAAGAATCCCTTACTTAAATCCCACAATCATAACATATGGGACCTACTTGAATACTTTGATGCCTTCAACATATAACCCATACTAAGGGATTCAAATAAACATGCTAATCGATTGTCTACCATAGGAGCACAATTTGATGCAATTATTAATGTAATAAAGGAGAAATATTAGTCCCATATAAAGGTCATTATGAGGCCTTATATTATAGATAATTAAGTTTCATGGTATGTGTTTGAAAGTGATGAACACATTGTGCACTTCTTACTAAATGAGGCAGGATTCTCCTTGAGGAACCAAAAGAGATTGAATGATTAATATGAAGAACAACTTATTAAGTAGAGGATAAATAAGATACCTAAGGGGATGATTACTTTGGATATTATTTTAAATTAACATGATCAAAATAAGAAAAAAAGAGTGAGCATCTCAATAAAAGAAGAGAACTATGAGAGATTCATGATTTATAAGGACAAGTTCCTAAAAATTGGTAAGGTATGTTCTTTGTCTAAGAGGTAGGCCTTTATTGAACTATGCAAAGAGTTTCATGACATAATTGCTTGGGAATATAAATATTTGAATGCATTTGATCCAAGTATATCTCATCATACCATTGAGTTAGAACCTAGAGCTAAACTAGTCAAGCAAAAACAAAGGCCTATCAATCCCAAGATGGATGAACTCATGAAGAAAGAGTTGACCAAGTTTATTGAGGCTAGGATTATCTTTCCTATCAAACACTAAAATTGTGTGGCTAATCTTTTACCTATATAAAATAAGAATGGATAGATCAAACTTTTTGTGGATTTTTGAGACCTTAATAGGTTGTCTCTAAAGGATCATTATCCACTACCTTCTATGGAACAAATTCTGCAAGTTATTTCAGGTTCTCAATGCTTCTCACTTTTTGGTGGTTATTCAGGTTACAATCAAATACTAGTGAATGAAAAGGATCAGTTCAAGATATCCTTAATTATAAATGGGAGACCTTTGCCTATAAGAATGTGCCTTTTGGTTTATACAATACTTGAGATACATTTTAAAGGGCAATAAACATAGATTTTAAAGGTTTGATCAATAAGTTTCTACTTGTGTACCTTGATGATATAGCTATTTTTTGTAAGGATGCTACTGATCATATGGAACATATAAGGTAGGTGTTTGAGAAATGTAGGGAGTATGTAATATCCCTTAATCCAAAAAAATGCATCTTTATTATCCATGAAGGAATGTTATTAGGTCATATTGTTTCAAAAGAAGTATTTTCTATTGACCCTGAGAGGATTGAGGCTATTCTAAGCTTGTCTTTCCCTCAACACAAGAAAGGAATTCGAAGATTTTTGGAATAAACTTTGTAAGAAGGTTTATTATAGGGTTTGTAACTATTATAAAGCCTATCACAACTATGCTTAAGAAGAACTAAGATGTTTCTTGGACAAAGGAAGGTAAGAGTAGTTTTGAGGTAATCAAGCAAGTAATTGTAAAATCTCCTACTCTTTTAAACCCAAAATTTTCCAAATATTTCATAGTCTATACCTTTTCTAACCTTGATACAATCTTAGCTATGCTTATGCAAAACAATGATGAAGAGGTAGAACAACCAATTGCATTCTTCAGCCAAGGATTAGAAGATTATGAGGTCAACTATACATTTGTTGTGAAGAAAACTCTAATAGTAATAAAAGGATTGAAAAAATCTAGACACATGGTTTTGAATAGTAATATACATGTCATGGTTTGTCATCCTAGCATGAAGGAGTTTCTCCTAAGTAAAGACCTTAATGAAAGGAGAGTTGGGTGGATTACAAAGGTGATGGAGTATGATGTGGATATTAAGGTTACAAACTTGGTAAGAGAAAAAAATTTATGTGAGAATTTAGCTTCATATTTCCAAGAGCTAAAGGAGGAAGTCTTGATCAACCAAGTTTAACCCCAACAAGCTGATCACATACAAGTTCAAAGTTCTACACAAGACATCATTAGTTCTCTTCAAAATGGTGAGTGCCCCATGGATTGAAAAAGTCTCAAAGGAGGTATTTTAGATTATATACCATTCCCTACTATCTTGTAGATGGTGTTATCTTTAGGAAAGACATGAATGGTTTGTTGTTGAGGTGTGTTAATAGTGATCAATTTGATATGCTATTGGAAAAGTTTCACAATGGTATAGATGGAAATCATTTCTCTCTTAGGATGACATATACAAAGATAATGAGGGGTGGTTACTATTGGCCTAGTCTTTTTAAAGACTATTACCATTGGGATAAGATGGGCCCTCAGTGTGTCTTCTTTGTAGGTAAATAGAAACTTAAAACCCTTCTATTGAATCCTATCTAAGTAAACCAGCCTTTCTTGTAATGGGGCCTTGGTTTCATTGGTGTGATCAACCCTCCATCAAGTGCTGGACACAAATGAATATTGACTACTACTGACTACTTCACAAGGTGGGTTGAGGATATTTCATCTAAGGAGGCAAGTGAAAATTCTATATTGGAGTTTTATGAGAGCATTATAATAGGGTTTAGAGTTCCCCATGTTTTCATTTCTAATAATGCACTTGCTTTTATAAATGCTAAAACTTCTGATTGGTTAAATAGGAATGGAGTTTACTTGAGTACCTCATCTAACTATTACACTCAAGGTAATGGATTAAATAAATATAGTAACAAGAATCTCATTAAGGTCATCAAGAGGACATTGGATAACAATCAAAGAGTATGACATAAGTTAAAGATAGCCTTATGGGATGTCAAGATTACTCCTAAGAGATCAATTGGTAATTCTCCCTTTGTTCTTGTTTATGGGATAGAGGTTAGGTTATCCATATCTCAAGAGCTCCTTACTCTAGAACTTTTACATCAACTAGAACTACCTGAAAATACTCTAATGGAAGTCATATAAATAGAACTAATGTAGCTATAAAAAGCAAGAGACAATACACACAAGGCCATGGAACACCACCAAGTACTTATGAAGAATTCCTTTGACAAGAGAGAAAGTGCAAGAGTGTTTAAAGAATGTGACTTGGTCCTAAAATGGGATAAGGATAGAGAAAAATTGGGTAGACATAAAAAATTTGACACTTTGTGGAGTAGCCCTTACATCATTAGCAAGTGCAAGAAAAGTAACTCCTTTCAGCTAACTAAGATGAAAGTAGAAGAATTGACTATCCTAGTTAATATGATACATATAAAGTTATTCTATTAGTCCTTACAAGTTTGTTTTTTAAATAATAGTTTATGTGTGTGTTTCCGTTGGTTTATTATTGTGTTTCTTAAGTGATTGATAGCACAAGTGTGTTTCCTTCCTTTTGTTTGGTGTGTGTCTCTACCTTTATGCATGTGAATCAACCAGCTTGTGTTATTTGAGCTAAGGGCTTGTTCAAGTCATTTTTTGAGTGATTATATGCATGAATCCATGCCTAATGGAAGGTTTTAGGTAATTGGTCTTAGGAATAGTAGGCATGCCTCCCCTAGGAATCACCAAGAAGGTTAGCTAATTTTCCCACTCAGTTTTTCATCTTTTATTTTATCTAAATGCAACATTCTTAATTGATTTATCCCTAGAGCAAAAAGCACAAGTGTTATTTCCTTTAGAAGCCTTTGTTTGGTCTTTTTAAAGTGTTCTTTTAGTCCTTTTACTCAAGTTTTATTTCTTTTAGCAAGGTTTTGCTTCAGGGTTTTTGTTCAAATTCTCAAAGGAATTATTTCAAACTTTTTATCTGAAACAAAAAGTCTGAAGGAAATGGTCCATTTCAATATTTTTGAAGGGTCACTTACAAAAATTCCAAAGGGTATTTTTCTCATATAAGTATCTTTTGTAAAAAGTTCGAAGGTTCTTTTTCTCATGGAAGTGTCCTTTGTAAAAAGTTCAAAGGGTCTTTTTCTCATGGAAGTGTCCTTTGTAAAAAGTTTGAAGGGTACATTTTCAATTTTGCTGAAGGGTCTTTTCTCTTCCAAGGGGACACTTTCAAAAAAGTTCAAAGGGACACTTTTCAAACAAATGGATGATTCTTTATCTTGCAAAGGGACATTTTCAATATTTCTAAGGGTCTTTTCTCAGGAATTGGTCCTTTACATTTTCCCAAAGGAATTGTTTCAGACATTTTGTTTAAAACAATCTTTTTAAAAGAATTGGATCTTACATTTTCTGAAGGAATTGGTGTTCTCTCAAAATTATAAAAGGTCATTTTCAAAAGCTTTAAGGGACACTTGAAAAAAGTCTAAAGGGTCTTTTCTCAAGAAAGTGTCCAGTTCAATATTTCCAAAGGGACATTTCAAGATTTTCAAAGGGCATGTTCGATCCTCCTAAAGGGAACTTTTTAAAGTCTCAAAGGGGATATATATCAAAGAAAAAATCCACTTTAAATTTTAATAAGGGGCCTAAAAAGTTATTTATTTTAGAGAAAAGGGTTTGTAAGAAAATTGTTTAGGAAAATGTTGAAATAAAGGTCCAAGGAAAATACCGCAAAGGAATGGTCCCAGTAGAATAACATTTATATGGAAATAAACATCAGGGTGATAGGATATCCATTTGAATTTAAATAGTGGGTCCTAAGAATATTTATGGTCTTCATTCAAATGATCAAAGATCTAAGTATGATATTATTCTTTTGTCAAAGTAGATCAGAGGGTTCATCTCACCATTGATCAGATCATGATCTAAGTCATTTTTTTATGGCTAATTAAAGGAACAAAAAGTTGAGGAGCTTTATAGGGTCTGAACATTTAACTTGGTCATGTTGGAACAAGTTTTCAAGGGATGTTTGTGAGCACACACACATGGATCTAATATTTTGTCAAATACTATGAGGGTATGCATGTAGACTCCAAGTGATCCCTCTCCAAGGCCAACAAAATGAAATAAAGTCTTCCCTATGTTGTTTCACACCTCAAAAAGCTAGTGAGAAGTTGTTAACATCAAGATAAATTGAAAACAAGTGAACTCATTTGCATAATTGCATTGATGCCATTCCTTATCTTGAAAATATCTTGTTTTTACTAGTGTAACCATTGGGGAAGCATCTTTGAAAGAGCAACCTAGTTGTGTAATCACGTCAAGTGACATGGATCAATCTAATGGCCTAAGTGAGCATCATTTTCAAAGATGATTGCAGCTAAAGATGGAGACACCCAAAAAATTGATTCCTCTTTCTAGCACCAAAGGCCTCCTCCTCTCACTTCCTTTCTTCTATAAATACAACCCTTAAGCTAGTGTAAAAATGACCACATAGTGTATGGCAAAGCCCTACTAGATTGATATTATATTTTGCCTTTAATAATTAGCACAATTCTATTTATTTCAAGTTTTTAGATAGTTGTCTGAGTGTGTAAGAGATTTATAATGATAATAAGGGATGATTCTCCAAACTTCTATCCTTTATGCTTCATGCTTGAGCAAAATTCCTTAGTCTAACAGGTATATAGAGTGTGTTTAAGTGTGTTAAATTATTGTAAGTGTATAACTATTTTTTAAATGTGCAACATTTGCCTTTCAATTAATTTTCCTTGTGTCATTTTATACATCTCATCTCTATACTAAAATACTTGTATTATAACCCATTAGAGCTTTAAAATGATCTGTGTGTTTTGATGTATTGTGCATTAGAATATGATATTTATGTGGAAGATAATATCAGTGCATCGCCAATCCTAGATTAGGCTTTCCTTTTGAGCAATTTCTAACTCTTTTCCTTTAAATCAAGCTAGTTTAGATAGAGGTTGTTTTGTAGAGATATATTCAGGGAGCTAGCGCCTTTAAATCCAGAGGTTAATTTCCCCTATAGGTATACCCACATGCCTACAAATGTTCCAACATTTCCCATATATGGAAGAGGATTGAACACTCTCTTTTAGGGTGCAAGATTTGGAGACAACATGACCTTTTTGTTAAAGAGTAGTATGATGATGTAACTTATTATATATATCTTGATCAATCTTATAAATTTCCATACATTTAAAAAAGGCACAACACTTGTATTCAAGATTCATATGACAATGTAGCTTATGAGATGGATCATGATATATATTATAACATTACATACATTAAAGAAAGGCATGACCCTTTTGTTCAAGAGTCATATAATTGTATAGCTTATAATATGAATCCTTATCTATATCATAACATTCCATAAATTGAATAAAGTCATGACCCCTTAGCATAGTATTTGGTGATGCCACCTTCTTATCTAGGCCTTCATCATTTAGTTTACATTAGCAACCAAGCTTTATAGCTCTCAAGGATTACCATTCAAGGACCTCATCCTTTAGCCTATGTTAGAAACCAAGCTCTATAGTGCCTATTCATTACCATTCTAGGCCCTTCCAAATATGTTATCTCATTGTCCCAATAAGGTTGAAGAATTACGACTAGATAGAGCACATCTACCATTATATACCCACCTCAAGTCTTTTTTAAGCCCATATTAAAAGAGAATATTTATAAAGAGACCATTATCTAACCGCCAATCATTATTCATCCATTTCCAACCTTCCCCCATTTTATAGAATCCAAAATTATCTTCAAACCATAAAATAGCCAATCATTTCCTTCCCAAGATCCATCATTCAAAAATCAAGTTATGTCTAAATATAATGTTCTACGACCAAGTGTAATCCAATAATAAGATAATTAACCAATCCATGATGTTTTTATTTAAATACCTATTTTTTATGAGTTTACCTATGTTTAATACCCTTTAAACCTTTATCTTTCTTTGAGGAGCCTCACTTTGACAAGCTAGTCTTTGTGGAGTTACTTGTTGACCCTTTCTATTTAGTTGAGGAGTGTCACATTGACAAGCCAACATTTTTTGAGTCACCCCCCTAATGATCATAAATTCCTTTGGGAAAATAATTATCTTGAACAATGTCTTATTTTTAAGGAGACTCAATTTGACAAGCTAGTCTATGTGGATTTGCATCTTGACCATTTCCCTTTTGTTAAGAAGCCTCACCTTGACAAACTAGTCCTTATGTAGTATTTATTATCTGAGCCTATTTATAAAGAGCCAATGTTTAATCATAGTCAATTACTCCTTAAATACCAAACATTCAACATAGCATCTTTTCTTCCACACGAAAAGAAAAATCAACATCAAAGTCAGGTTCTATTTTTAAATTGATATCAGATTTAACATCAAAAGTAGAATCATCATCAATCTTAACATCTAATTTAGAGTCCTTTGAGTCAAACTCAACTTTTGAATTAAAATACATTCATGGTTTTTACAACATTGGTTACACATGCCTTATAGATCAATTTGAATATATTTGTGATCCTTCAATAATTTTTCAAGATGATTACTTAAGCATTAACAAAATTTCTCCTAGCATTTTATACGTGGATTTTTTTGCATCTTCTCATTCCATTACCATTCCATATTCCACTAAAACCAACAAACCTAGCCATTATATTTACATTACACCTCCCAAAAGTGTCAATTGGGACCAAAAAAAATACACATTGTTAAACTACATCCATGGTGACATATCAGTTGCAAAATATCATGGGAACTAGGACCACATCCAAGTAGAAGAAGAATAATCTCCCAATAAAATATTTTTAGAGATGTTAGGGGACAATCAAAGTTCAAACTCAACATCTTCTATTGAAATTTTTTTGGAGGTGATAGAATACAATCAAAGTCAAATTTCAACATTCCTTAGTGAAACCTTCTTGGAGTCACTATGGGACAATCCAAACAACTTGATTAATGAAAACCTCTTTGAGACACCAATAGCTAAGCATAAAAGTTATCAACTACTTGAAGAGTATATTATCAAGGATAACATCAATACATATTCCATTATATATTATAATTAGATGACAACATCTCTTTGGCCTAGAAAACATAAAAATATGATGGTCCTATTGAGATCATATTATAAAATATTCGTTCTGCCACAAAAAAACTTGTGTCACTTCATAATCAAAAAAATTATGTGTGATTGAAAATATCTATCTTCATTTGTATCATAATCATTATGCATTCCATTATAATCCATTCATTCATTTAGTACCTATATTACATTGCTATATCAGACCTTTTAGCCAATGTTTATCCCTGTTTACCATTGTTGGCATCACTTTCCTTTATAAAGGCTATGAATACATCTTGTCTCAAATTTTGGAGGAAATAAAATCAATGACCAACTATGATCACAAAAAAATTATTTGAATCCAAATTAGTAGTAGTTTATTAATAGAGAAACTAATCAGATAAGGTGTGGGATAGAAATTTAAAACATTTGATCATTTTTTTTGTATCATATATTGATCAAAAAGTGCATTTCCACATCAAAAAGAACAATAGAATCATTTAATTTTCCTTTCTCTTTTTATTATTTCATACCCTACCATTCACCTTACCTTGTCACTTAGGGGAAACCCTATTACCATTATAACCCATTATTCATTCTGGTCATATCATGTGCTAATTAGGATGTGCATCTCCACTTTAGTAAGAACAACATAATAATTTATTTTTCCTTACCTTTTGTCTTATTATTTCCCTTGCCTCTTCCCTCAACTTATTTTTCTACCATACCCTTAACCCTTATCTAACTAGTTATTTTTACCTAATCTAGCGTATCACATTTGGCCTTGGTTATGATACATTTGTACTTCAGTCATGTTTAATGGTTGATGATAGATTCAATTCCAACATTAGTTTTATAATTACATGTTTGAATGGAAATATATGAAATTAGTATTACATTGGTCTTGACAATTATATCTTTCATTTGTTGTTATGTTTGACTGGTGCGACTAATTATAACTGCCTCTAGGAAAATTAGTGTCCCACCTTGTATTACTAATTATAATCACCCATGGGAAAATTAGTACCATTGACCCCTTGTCATTATTTCCTAATTATAACCACCTATGGTAAAATTAGGAACAACACCTTTACCATGCATTATTGCATCATCTTTCCATTAGTGTTTTCATTTTCCTTGTCCTTTACTTAATTGGATGCCTTTTGTGTAGGTACAAATATAATGACTTGAGGTCCTAATGGGATTATGTAGCTATGACTTGATTCCCATTGAGGTTAGATCAGTCACTCATTAGCAATATGCTCTCTCCATTTTGAGATCAACCTAAGCCATGCTCTCCCCATTTTATGAGTTGGACTATTTTCTATTTTCTAATTCTCAAATCAAGATGAGATACCTAAAAAATTCCAAAAACATCAAAAATAGTTTCAAATCCCCTAAACAATCATTCTCATGTTTTTTTGGCATGTTTTTTCATTTCATGTGTTTATTATTATTTTTATTGATGTTTGTGTTTTACTTGTTTATTTTTATTTATTTGTTTGTTTGTTTTTTGTTTTCTTTGTTTGTTCATCTTTTGCATTTTGTTCCTTAGTTTCCATAAGAATATTACATCATGTTTAAAATTAATTTTTTATTATACATATCATGTACTCTGGTTGTGAATTTTTGTATTTAGTCTTACACTTGGTTTATTTATTATATTTAAACTTGGGATTTGATTATCCATATCTTCTTCCTAGGTTGTTTATATTTACATTTAAATTAAGTTATCCATTCTTAGGATATGAATTTCCCTTTTATTTATTTATAAATATCATGCATAATATCATAATATAAATAAAAACCATGATCATGAAGTCTTATAGAAATGGAAACATCTTTTGGATATATCTAAAGCCATCCAACTACCCTAACACATGTTTGAACCCATGAGTAATAAAAAAGTGTAACAATTTAATTATTATGTGCTTATACAAATAATCATATCTTAATAAACATTAATATAGGTTAAACAATAAAAAATATTATTATATGGAGCTTATAGGCAATGGTGATGTAAAAAATTCTCATTGTTCAACTAGGTAAATCCTCCCACTCTTCTTGATCAAATCAACCCATCAAAAATTTTAGTTGTATCAATGATAATAAGGATGAGCATATATACATTGGTAGATACAATTAAATCATTCACATTCATTAATATTTTTTATTTTGTTATATTCCTCATTCCATTTTCTCCCACTTCTAGGTGAACTACATTCGCCTAAGGTCTATTCAAACTATATAAGCAGTTCTTGGATACATGAAGTATCTTGGGTCAAATTGGATACATTTATTATTATAATAATATTTTAATCACTTTGTGCATCCTCATATGCATAGTTTTTTTTGGATTCTTTAGTCATTAGACCATCAAATATACATTGTCACCCACTCATATTTAATCTATGTATTAGGTTATCTCTTTGAGTTATGATTAAAAATCTACCATACTAGGGCATAATCAATTTATCATGATCAAATTTTCCCTACTATGGAAAATCATTATTCAATCTAGGTCATCTTAATGATTATAATTACTTATGGGAAAATGATTATTTTGACCCATACATGTGCCACTAATTATAACTACCTTTAGGAAAATTAGTGTCTTGACCGTTGTTATTGATTATAACCTCCTTTGGTAAAAGTAGTACTTTAAAATAAATGAGTGCAAACATTATCTCGATTAGATTAATCTTACCCATGGGTTAATTTCACTCTTCTTGATTCTATTTTAGGGACTGTCCATCAATTGTATGTGTTAGCCACTCCCTCAAGGGGGAATCATAGGCTTCCCAAAAAAATTTAAGAGCATCATTCCTCAATAATAGTGTTCTTTTTCTTATTAAGAACTTTTTCAATCTTTGAAAAGATGTTACTATGCCTGTGTGTAGCAAACGACCTATTTTAAGTCTATAAATCACTTAAATTTCCCAAATTCATATGTATAAGGGATTTAATTTCCCAAAAACATGATGAGGCTAGCATATTTGGTGTATTATATTTTATGCATCACTAACTTGGTTTAGTTTTAGCCCTAGTCAAATTTTGACCTAGTAATTTGACACTTTTATCATGTTAAAAAACTAATTAATAACATTTTTAAAAAATTCCAAAACATAAAAAACACTAAGAAAGACTAATTATATTTCAAATCTTAATTAAATTGCCTAAGAAAAAATTCCAAATCAAATTAGTGAATTTCATTTACTAAAATGGACATTTTTCCAAAAATGAAGTTAAAAAGTAAATTGAGCAAATAATGTGATTTATTATCTCATAAATATTAAAAAATATGAATCACACAACAAAAATATCTAAAGTGAGTTGTTAAGCCTCACAGATATTAGAAACTAAGGTGTTAATATTTCATGAGTGCCTTAAACCCTCCTACCATTAGACTGACTCAACCTAGGTTAATTTAAACTAAAACCAAGTTAGAATTTAACCTAAACTACCTATGGTTAGAGTTATTTCTTTGATATATAAATACAAGTTCCCACACTAGTAATAAACAATTTTTTGTGTGTAAGGTTATTCTAATGGAATACCTTCTTGAAACCCTTTGAGAGTAATGTTATTATTCCAAAATTATGCCAATATTCACACTAAGCCACAAGTGACTATTGAAGAGATGCTACCACCATGTACGATAACTTTTAAAATACCACAATATTTATAAGCCAAACAATTATTATGCCACCAAATAAGCATCATATAAAACAAGGGAGGTAATAAATTTTGTATTATATTCATCTCTATTTTTTTCTCTTGATTATTGTATTATGTTCCCCTTAGTTCTTAGGAAAGAAGGTTTAGTCTTAGTTCATTATTATTCTTGATGTTTTCTCATTTTAACTAACAGGAGACTAATTTACTTATTGTTTCCTCTTTGAATTCCACAAAGACTAGCTTGTCAATGTGAGAATCCTCAACAAAAGGGAAAGGGTCAATAGGCAATTCCACAGAGACTAGCTTATCAAAGTGAGGCTCTTTAAAGAAAGGTAAAGATTCAACATAGCATATTTATTTCCACACCAGATGAATAATTGTCATCAAAGTCTGACTTTATTTTTGAACCAATATCAAATTTAGTATCAAAATTAAAATCACCATTAGTCTCAACATCAGATTACGATTCCCTTGAGCTAGACTCAGCTTTAGAATTATAATATCTTCATGTTTTTTATAAAATTAGCTATACATTCCTTGAAGATCAATTTAAATTTATTTTTATCCTTCCACAATTTTTGAGGATGATTACTTTGGTATAAAAACAAGTTATTATAGTATCTTCTATGAGGGTTATGCTACCTCTTATCATTCTATTACCATTCCATTTACCATTAACACCAACCAACCTATCCATTATATTAACATTCCACATCCCACAAGTATTTATTAGGACCAACAAAATCACACATTATTGAACTACATCCATGGCAACATATCGATTATAGAATATTAGGGGAACCAAGATGACATCCATGCAAAAGAAGAATAATCCCCTAGATAAACATTTTGAAAGGTGTTAGGGGATAATAAAAGGCCAAACTCAAAAAATTCTAGTGAAACCTTTTCAAAGGCGCTAGAAGACAATCAAAGTCAAATGTCAATATTCTTTAGTGAAACATTCTCAAAGGCACTATGAGACAATATAGAAAACTTTATTGGTGAAAACCTCTTTGAGGCACCTATTGGCCAGAATTGGCCTACATATAATTTTTTTTCTATATGGATTAGGCCACTCTACTACACCATTTAGTGACCTTTTGCCTTCATGACTAGTCTCTTCCTAGTCCTGACTTGATGGTGTGTTGTAGTATCTAGGAAGGTCTTAGTGTGGCATGGGGAGCTATGCAAGGTCCTAGTGTAGTTGATGATCGAATGGTGGAAAGATAAGATGATATTTATGGCCCTACCTCATGTTATTTAACTTTTTGAGAAGCTTCTATCAAAGTTTAAGGTATTTTTGGGGATTTTAAAGAAAAGGCTTAGAAATGGGTCTTGAGCTGCAAGTGAAGGATATAACAAATTTCAAAGGTGTTTGATAATTTGAGGGTAGTAAGGAGGTTTTTAAAAAATTTCAAAGATTCTAATGGGTCAAAAATTATGTCTAATGAATCTAATTTTCCTAAAAGACCCTCAAAAGTGCATTAGTTGACTTGAGGGGCTTCTAAATAGAAATTTTAGTGAAACAATGACTTTTTGAAGAATTCAAATTAATTTAAACTTACTTCCACATCATTATGGTGTTTTTTAATTTATTTTGACATGTTCAAGGCCATTTAATGTCTTTTGGAGTGGAGGAGAGGAGTTTTGGTGCAAGAAGATATAGTTTTGGGCTTTTTGGAGCTTGGTTGAGCATGTTTCTAGGGTTTTTCTTAGTAAAATATATCATATTAAATAATAAATGGTGTCAATATCCTCTCTTGGTCCTTTTAAATCAAATCCAAGCATAAGAACTAGCAGAATCAAGGAAAACTTATTGGCAGCAAACTAGACATGAAATAGATTTTCTTTAATTAATAGAGATTCATGAACTTTATAAAATTTATATAAGGAATGAAAGGTCATTTAAATCATAAAAAAAAAATTCCAAAGTTTTGGATTACATAAAAAATATTCTAGTTGTTCATGCTAAGGCAAAACCATTTTGGTGTAGTGTTGGATAACTTTAGGAAGGCCTCAAGTTTTCACTTGGTATAGTCAGGAGAAAGAGAGTTGGGATAGAATATATTAGGAAGTGATAAGGACCATAGTGTCCTTAAAATTTTATTTATTTATTTTTAGGTTCATCTCCCCATATTTATGAACAATTTCTAACAATGCATGGGTGTCTAGATGGCTTATTCATCCAGTTAGGGTCCAAGTTTTCTTCTATTTCATTGCCTCATAATTCAATGAGGAAGAATGGTTTTAGGGGAGTTATTTTAGAGTTAAATAAGACATATTAGACTTTTTTTCATTAGGTATATCCTTACTTTAAGGTACTTATGGCATAAAACTTATTTCCTATGTTGTCCTTATGATTGCTCCATTTGATCAATTTTGGATCAAGACCTGGGTTATCAAGTTAATTCATCTTCTAGATTTATCAATTAAATGTTTAAGTATTTTTAACACCTCGTTAATTCAAGGAGAGTTTCCTAAGTCTCTAAGTTGAATACAGTCTCCTTTGGAAATTTTGGTAATGTACTCTTTATTTCAAGGTGACAAAGGTCTGAATATTGTTTTGATGTGTTTTAAGAAGCTCATGGATACCCAAATTCCTTATGTCACATAAAATTTATCAAGTGATCATTTCTCATCAATAATTCATAGTTCATCAAAGCCTTGATAAGTCAAATAAGGACTAGTCTTCTATGGGAAATCACCATTTACAACAGTCTTAACCATGTCTCAAAATGAAAATAGGTAATGAGTGGTTTCAAGAGTTAATTTAAGTGAAATTCATGAGCACCAAGTGATAATAACATCATCCATTGAAAATTATGAATGAAAATTGTTATATATAATCATGAAAATCTTTTCTTGATCAAGAAACATCCTTACAAAACCCTTATTAGTAGAGATTAAGGTATTTTTGTGTTGTTTAAGGTAATTAGATGTGTCTTACTTCCATGGTTATTCAAATGTCCTTATGGTGATTTTATGATTCCTCAAGTTAATTATAGGTCATAAAGGGTTAATAAAGTTCTCAAAATATATTTTGTCTTAATGATAACCTCTTACTTCTCCTTAGTCTATACAAGGCATAGTGTTAACCTACATCAATCATCATTTGACACTAACAAGTGAAAGTAAATATTATTCTCATGGGAAGCTCAGGGTTGAGAGGATTAATTGGAAAATTTTGAATAAGGTTAATTAATTTAAGATATTTGTAAAATAATCCTTACTATAATATTTCAGTCATGAAGGCCTAAGATCAACACCTACATCCAAGCCAAAATATCCATCTACATCCATACTAAAAAGAGATGAGACCAAGGTAGCATTCAAGAATAAGTTTGGATGTTTGAGGGAAGGTTGAGATAAAAAATAACTAAAATAAAGTTTCAGATAATTAGAGTGGTCTTGGAGTTCTCTTGCTTTCAATTTTAAGACCTAAAACTCACCTAGTCTGTAGAAGGATCAAATTATATATACAGTCAGACCTATATGAGGATAACCCATTTTTCAAGATAAAGTATTTATAGAGATATGAAAGATGTTTTGAACCTAATTTTGATATTTTATTAGGTTCACAAAATATTTTGATATGTTAGGATAATTTAAGGAGATAATAAGACATCTTGGCATGTCAATAAATTCTAAAAATATTTGTAGGCTTTTTCAAAGGGTGAACTTGGTTTCAATGTGCTAAAGAATTCCATTTAAAGGTTATAAGTATGGTTGAAGGAATTTTAAGGTAATTATAAGATGTAATTATATATAAAATTAAAATAATAAACTCCCTTTAAGGCATACACTTCATATGACATGCTTGGATTATCTCAGTTCATACACATAGTCCTGAGCTTGAGGGTTAGTTTAGAGAAATTAAAGGGTTGAAGATGATAGAAAGGTGATCTAACCTAAAAATTTGGTAGAGAGGGAAATTATGACATAGGTTATTTTTTAATGACATATATATGGCCCATATAATGAGGTAATAATATATTTATTTTTACATACCTGAGGGACTCTCTAAGTCATTCACATAGGTAGCCCACTAGCTACTTTTGGGGAAAATGATTTTTTAGGCCTATATAGACATAATATAGATATAAAACTTAGTAAAGGTTGTGATAATTATCATGAATAAGTGTAAATAATATTTTTTTTGTCACACTAATATGAGAAACAAATGTTTTTTTTCACAGTCTTATGTTTGTCTGTTGATAGTCAACATGGAGTTAAGAAAGCTTCTTGGAGGGATATAAGGTATGAAAGATGGTTTGAACCTCATATGAGGTTTTTTTAATAATTTTATGGTTATTTTAATTATTATTATAAATTTTTATATTTATAAAATTCAAAATTTGAAGGCAAAATGAATAAAAGTACAAGTAGGCCCAATTCAAGATTTTGGCATGCAAATGTAGACAGTCAGAAAAGACATTTTTGAGGCACTTAAATGATTAAATGATAAAATATAATTATTGTAGAATTTTTATGTGTATTTATAGGTTGAAAATAATAATTATATATTTTTACCTTATAATTCTCAATATTCACCTATTTATTGCTCCCTATGTCTCATAGCTCTCATTTTTTGAGTGTGTAGCAGGCCTAAATTGGTGATTTCAATTTTTTTCCTTAATTGATAATGGAAAAAAAATATTAGAATAGTTTTATGGTTAAATAATATTAATAATTAAATTAGGTATTTTTACGTCATAAAAATAAATAAAATGCAAAAACTCAGAGCTACACATGTTCATAAATTTGACAAGGCAAGTTGAGGTAACCCCAAAAGATGCATTTTTTGAGTTCTACTTAATGAAATAACTTGAAATTTTACATGGAGGTATTTTTCGGTGTCCTTAAAGTATTAAATTTTTTTAAGGTTGATTAATTAATTTTAGGATATATAAAAGGGTAGATTATATGTCTGTTAAACAAGCATCATAAGCCTAAGGAGTGGGCAAAACAATAAATGGAAACTTTCAGAGAGTTTGACCTTAAAGTAAGGTTGTTGAAAATAATTGAGAAAATTGAATTAATGTTTTAGGATTAATTTACATATTTTAACCTATTAAATCCCTAAAATTATCTTAAAATTCTAACTTAGTCTATACAAAGGCCTGAGTTGATGCACAATCAAGTATATGATAGAGATGGGTTCATTTCCAAGAAGGAAGAATGGTGGTATGAAAAATATAGTATAAAAAGGATATAGATAAGAGATTTTTTTCAAGGGAATAACCTAAGTGAGAATAAAAAATAAAATATACATTTCACAATAATGTTCACCTACATCAAAGTCTTTTCAAACCTCATGAGTCTCTTGAAGTATGTTAATCCAAGATCAAAGCTCAAGACTGTGAGCAAGATTGTTATGTATTTAAGATAAATGAGTTTATATATAGGTTTTAGAGTTACATGGTATGGTTTTATGAGTTTTATTAATCCTTGAAGTTCCAATGACACAAATACACATTCATTTACCTCATGACATCCACCTACAACCATACAAGAGTATAGGCCTATCTCCAAGTTATAGGGGAATGAGATCAGAGTGATATAATAATAGAGTTTCATGTCATATAAGGATTCATAGGATAAAGTGATGATGTTAATTATTTTATATACCATATTAATATGGTTTCCAAAGTAACATATATCCAAGATCAATCATGAAAATATCCACCTACAATTATACTAGGTGGTCATCTTCATCTCACACAGTCACATACTCTCAAGGTATAACTCAAGATGATTTCAGTAAAGGAGGATAATAATGAATTTATAAATATAATTCAATTGAAAAATTTAAATATCCAAAACTTTTCAAGAATAATACAAGTACTGCCAATTCACCAAACTATAGTACACAGGCTTACTGTATGGAATTAGGACTATGTAAGGCCTACAAACATTGTTTAAGGAGTGAATATGCTATAGAAAGGGATGGTAGAAAATTTTTTAAAAAAAAATTAGGTCTTAAAGGTACCAAGTGAGTGTGATTAAGATTTTAGTCACCTCCAATTCTCATGAAACCACCTAAATTAGTGTTAGACATAGTCATAGTGAGGTGTATGGAAGAGACATGGTGTGATGATATGATGCATAGGTTGAGAAAGTAACTGGTTGAAGATATTAATCACTATAAGAAGGTTTTATATGGACTAATAATATTTAATCATAAATTATTATTGAAAATTTATTCCTTTATCATATTTACACATTCATGTTTACACAGTCAAAACATAGTCAGCTCCATTATATATTTTTGGGAAATTCATGATTTTGAGATATCTAGTAGTCTAATAAAGACCTTAAATTTGGTGAAAATAATAATTATTACTATAAATATATATTAATATTATCTTATAGAGCATATCATAGGTGTATATAGTCATTTTTTTTACATAGACCTCATACAGTCTGCTAGTAGTCATGAAAGAGACCAGATGAGCTATTAGGAAGTTTGAAGTTAGTAAAGACACATTATACTTCTCAAAAGGATTTTTATTTAAAAATGATGATAAATTATTTATATTATTTGTATATCATGTAATATTTAGGTCCCAAATATAGATTTCCTTGAGGGCATGTTGAGAGAACTGAGAGCCAAGACTTGCTTGTGTAGTTTTGATGACATTCATGTAATTTGAAAGGAATTTCAAGACATTAGTAGATATTTTAAACATAGAGGGAGAGTGATAATTATATTTAATCATCCTTTTATAGGTATAACAAGTCAGGTTTAGTAGGGTAGAGCATTAAACTTAGCCACCTAGGGTTTTACTAACTAAGATTGCTTAAAACCCTAGGGTAGAGAGACAAGAGAGTAGAGGGATTTGATAAGATAAAAACTAAATTTAAAGAGTGATATCACTCTGATAAATTTTTTTAGGTATTTTCATGAAGGATAAATAACCTCTCAATCCTCAAAATATCCCACACATAGTCTAAACAAGTCATTTTCATAGGCAGTCTTACGAGACCTTAAAGAGAAAAGTTGAAGTTTTATAATTTGAAGATGAGAATATAGGATGGATAAGGTAATAAATATTTAATCATGATTTTTTTATCCTTATATCATCCTATAGGTCATTTAGACCTCCAAAACTCAAATTTAGCAAATTAGGCCTAGAAACTAGTTTTATGCCTA
The DNA here is from genome assembly GCA_037957365.1 of Torreya grandis. Lineage (NCBI taxonomy): Eukaryota > Viridiplantae > Streptophyta > Pinopsida > Cupressales > Taxaceae > Torreya > Torreya grandis. The sequence continues at coordinate 459,735 of JARHVA010005356.1, read as the reverse complement.
GAAGGCCTATATCACATTGTAGCACTTGAAGACTCTACCAATGCAAGATGACATATTGATAAGGTTTAAGTGGATGATAAATATTAATTAAGATTTTTTTAAACAAATATAATCAAAATAAATGTCATCTTGGTCCTTAAGGAGCTAAATCAAACTATTAAGTCTTGACACTCATTTCGGCCCCCTATTTGAATGCTCATATATTTCACCACATGAGGAGTTTGAAAAAAAATTATTAGTATTATTTGAGGACCAATACTAAATATAAATAAATGAAACATTTAGTTTTATTAATTATTTTATGTTTATGAAGCATCACTAAGACTATACACAGTTCTAGAATGCATGCAGAACCTTACAATCAAACCTCCTTACATTCTTATATTTTCACACCTTTTGCATTGGAAAACGAGATTATAAAAAACTTTTATGGGGTGTATGTAATAAATATTCATGGAAATAAGTTCTAGTTTTTATGTCCTTACATTATGGACAATCATTAAGAAGGTAATCTTGTCTGAGCTACCAAAGAGCCTATTTTGACCAATTTTGAGTTTTTAAGCTCATAAGCCCATGAAATGTTCTAAAATAACTTGGAAAAAACCTATAAAATATAGGGGATTCTCTCTCAAGATCAATTTTGACGTTTTTTAAATAATAAATTGGCATGTGTGGGTGTTTAGGAGGTCTAAAATAACCTAAAATGCCCATTTTTATGTCTTCAAAGAAAGAAATGGTATAAATACATGGAGGAAGCCTAATGGGACCTAAATCACCGTTATATGTCACTAGGATCCCTTCACATTGGGTTGATAGGGTGATTTTATGAGCTAAAGGGCTAAAAACTCATGTTTTTTAATGATTTGTGAATGGTTATAGGTTTAATGGAGATTTCCACCATTTTTGTAGGTCTTAAAGGTGGCATAAAACATCATTTTATCCCTAATAGGAATTATATGGATCCTTGAAGGCCTTATACATGTCCAAATGTGTCTCTCATGGTGATAAATGGCCTTGAAAGTAAGTTCTAAGATAATTGGTTGAAGATGGCTTGAGCTTGAAGACCTCCATCAATGGAGTCTAAAGGATTTGTAGGTTACATGGTGACCTTTTTAGGTTAGAGGAGAAATTATGAGTTGGGAACAAAGAAGAAAGCAAAAATATGTTAACCCTTAAAGGAAATGCAAGCATCAAATGCCAAGGTGACTAACCATGTTGTCAAGTAGCTTCTAGAAGGCAAGTGGAGAAGTTTTTGGTAGTTTAGGAGCAAATTGGAGAATTTAAGGAATCTTCTAGATGTTTTAATACTTTTCTCAAGTTATTGGAACATGACATCATCTTCCTCAAAGCAAATTTTGTCCTCCAGTGCCTTTTTAGGCTAATGAGATAGCTTAAAGACATTTTGACCTTGAAGGGTTAATTTTCTAAGTGAAGATTAGTGATTCAATGGCTTCAAGCTGGCTGAGATTCATCTACATATTCATTTTTTTGTTAGAGCTCCATGGAGGGGTTTTAAATGATATTTATTGATTTTTAAGAGATTTATTTTCCTCTCCCTTCCCTCTTGTCCTATATATTCATTTTATTTTCCATTGTAAAATATATTCTCTCATTTGAAAAGGAATAACCCTATCAAATTTTTTAAGAAAAATCTCTTGAAGTAATAAGACAACTTATTTTAGCTATCTCTTTTCCTACATCTAGTGTTCTAGTTAGCTTATACATGATTACCTTGTGGAGGAGTGTTCTTGGTGATTATCTTTCTTTATTACTTTTTTTTAGGTATTTAAATGTCTTTGAAGGCCTAAAATTATGTTTTTTTAATCACTGATGAAGGTATAATGTTAGTTTTAATGCTCCTACATGCTTCACCTCTTGTCTAGGGAGCCTAGTTTAGAAATGTTGATGTAAAATGACCAATTTGAGAGATTGTGTGAGTGAGGTTTATATTTAAGCTACCTCAGTGTTAGTTTTAATAAATTTGTAACATATTTCAATTTGGTACATCACCATTTGTATGATTTTAGTTATCTCTTATAACACTTTTTACTTTTTTCTCAGTCAAAACTAGTAGTTTAGGTGATCTACCAAGAGGAACCATCCTTCTCTAGAGGTTTAACCCCATCACAGATACCCACAACCTAGGGTTTCTCCCATTTTGTATCCATCACAGAAAGCCTAAATAACCCTCTCACAAGGGTGTAATTATATACTACAACATTTGTTGGCATGCTTAGTGGGTTTACTACATTCTTCACTTGAATAAAGGCTTCTTGGTGTTACTTTTTAGTGCAAGCAATATTTAGAAGAACATTGGTGAAAATTAATGGTGACTCTACTATGAAAATTAATTGGTCAAGTAACCTAAGTGCCAAAAATCAAAAAATTGGTATGTATACTCAAACCTCTTCTAATTAACATGCTTATTCTCTACCTTAGCATCACTTATATTAGGATAATAACATTTATGTGTTTTCCTTGAGTGGCCATAAAGTAACCTATCAGCCCTATCATGGACTTTGTCTCCCTCCCACCTCTAAGTATGATCAACATCATCCACCTTAGCATTTAAATTAGTCCTATATTTCCCCTTGTAAAGACTATGTTTATCTTATTACATATTTATCAAGATTCAAATAAGAATTATTAGATTATATGGAGTTTACAAGGGAGAGTATTAGGGGTTTAGAATTTTTTTTAGTAATCTCTATCCATGTTCTACAAGAGGCAAAGAGTTCTCTTCAATTGGTCAAAAATATGTGGTCAGTTTGTGAGGGTAAACAATGGGTAGTTTGTGAGGGGGATAACTAAGTGTGGTTGAGAAGCATGGTCAAAAACTTGGAGAGTGTGTTGATATCTTAAGAAATTTAGTAATATCATTTAAATCAGTCTTATCTATCCTCTCCCCTCTAAGAGCCTCAAGCTCATCCATGAAGAGCTTCAAATCATCCCCTAGCCAACTTTGTCAAGGCCCATCCTTATCAAGAATTACAGAATCAATGCTAGCCCAAAGGAGATCAATCATGAAAAAAAATAAGGAGGTTAGACTTGGATAAGGATTCTCCATTCATGCCATGGAGGGGATAATTAACTTCTTTCATGAGTTTTAGAGTGTGTGGGTATCCATTGAAGAAGGTGACTATCCACATGTTGAGAAGATTAAGATGAAGAGGTGGGTAGTATCCATTAAAGAGGTGTTAGATAATTAGGAGAAATAACATATCAAACCAAAAAAAATTAGTTTACCCTCTCCTACCCCAACACACTCTCCTTTAATATCATGAATCTATCCCACCATGGATCTCTCTATCTACCAATGTTCCTAGTTATACCATGCCCTCACTAGTGAGACCACTTTCTCCTAGGCCTATTCAATAATAAAAAGACAAAAAGGTGGTTTTACCCTATACATTTCTCTCATGTAAATTAGTTAAATAAGGCATAGATATGAAGGAGGAGTTGATAGTTATGGTGAGCCAAGAATTAATCTTGGAGGAGGAAGTTTTGGTTCAAAAGGAAAGTGGTTTATTCATAACTCAACTTAATGAGATTGATTTACAAGAGTTACAAGACTCCCTCTACCCTCCTCAATACCAATAAGTACACCTCTTAATATCCCTAGTTAGATTATTACTCTCCTGAGTTGTAAGAAAGGTGAACCTTTTCACCCTCCCACCATCTCCCTCTTGGAGAAAGGACCTATTTTACCAAATAAAGAAGAGGATCTTGTAGTCATAGGTGTGTCAAAAGAGGAAAATACAATTGTCTATGATGAAGATATCATAATAGGTATCTCACTTCATTTATAGGAGGAAAAATTAGGTTTGGACCAACCTTCTTGGTATGTATTTGACACTAATGAATTAGAGCCTGAGGAGGTCAATCCTCAAGCTAAATATGGGGCATACCTTAAATGGAATAATAAATGTCCATTTTACATAAATGAAAAATAAGATCAAAACCAGATAATATAGGTTTGTCCACTTCAAGATTAGGTGTCAATTAAAGATAACACTAATATGTTGGAGATAGAGGGAGAAAATGAGACTTTGAGCAAGACAAGTGTGATGTTTTAGACCTTTGTTGGTCAAATCAACCTCATTTGTAGTTTAAGAAAAGATGAAATCTTGAGTACGGTTGATGAAGGATACATCTCAAGTTCTCAAGTGATACAATTTGAGAAACATACTAGTGAAGAGTCTAAATATTTGTGTCAATAATTCAATGCCATAACCAAAGAGTTTGAGGAGGCTAAGAAACATGTCCTTCCAAAAAAATATGAGCATACCTCTCTAATAATGATTGATCCTAATTTTCACAAGAATAGGGTGGAATAATATTGTATATTTAATCCACCAAGTAAATAAAATATAGTTGCTTCAAACAACTTGAATGAATTATTTTTTCAAGGTTTTCTCAAGAGTGATGAACAATATGAAGCAATTCCTAAATCATAAGAAGAGCATGTCATATTTGGAGACATGTTTACTCCTCTCAATTTATTAGGGAGAAATACAAAGGAGTTGTCAATCAAGAATCTTAGTCCATATAAAATTAGCTTGAAAAATAAGGGTGCTTCTTGTCTTGATCCACCAAAAAATCATGATGCAAAGATCTTCCCATTTGATTTAGGAGGAAGGTATATGTGAGTTTTGGTTGTACATATTATATAGTTTTGATTTCTCTAAGTTCCTTGGAACATTTTACATTTTTGTCTTTACTCTAAGTTATTTGAGCACATTTTTTGGTTAATTTTATTTTTTTCTTGGTTGGTGGGAGGTGGTAATCAATTTCAAAGGTATTTTAAAAGTTATCATCCTTATTCCCAATTAAAAATTATTTTAAAAAGAATTGTGTGGCTCCATAATCCCAATGGATAGGATTAAGGATACTAGTCTCTTTCATAGTTAGGCATGCAATCCTAGGAGGTCACTACAAATATTGGTCAAAATTGACCTACATACAAAATTTTTTCCTAGATGGATCAGGCCACTCTCCTAAACCATTTATTGACCTTTTACCTTCATGACTAGTCTCTTTCTAGTCCTAATTTGATGGTGTAATTTAGTATCCTAGAAGGTCTTACTATGGTGTGGGGAGTTGTGCAGAGTCCCAGTACAATGTATGATCTAATGGTGGAAAGAGAAGATTAACTTCATGGCCCTACCTCATATTCTTTGCCTTCTTGAGAAGCTTTTCACAAAGTTTAAGGTATTTTTTGGGATTTTAAGGAAAAGGCTTAGAAATGGGTCTTGAGGTACAAGTGAAAGAATAATTAGTTTCCAAGGTGTTTGAGAATTTATGGGTAAAAGTTAGGTTTTTACAAATTTTTTGATATTCTAATGGGTCAAAAATGATGTCTAATGAAGCTAATTTTCCCAAAATACCCTCAAAAGTGCATTAGATGACATAGGGGATTCTAAATATAAATTTTTGGTGAAAAAATGAATTTTTAAATAAGTCAAATCAGTATTTACTTCCTTCTATCTCATTACAATGTGTTTTCTTTATTTAGACATGTTCAAGTCATTTAGAGTGGAGGAGAGGATTTTTGGTGCAAGAAGATGCAATTTTGAGCCTTTTAGAGCCTTGGTTGAATAGTTTTTTGAGGGTTTTTCTTAATATAAAATCTAATATATCATATTAAATCATCCATACTATCCATATATATTTTATTAGGCCTATAAAATCATATCTTAGCATAATAACTATTAGAAATAATGAAAACCTATTGGCTAAAAACTAGGCATGAAACATGTTTTTTTCCATTAATAGAGCTTATAGAACTTAAAAAGTTTTACATAAGTCAATAAAGGTAATTTAAACAATAAAAAAATTTCACAAGTGTTTTACTGCATACATAAGCTTTCGTTTCTTCATTCTAAGGGAAAACCATTTTAGTGCAGTCTTGGATAGCTCTTGGATGGCCTCAAGTTTTCACTCGATACAATCAGGAGAAAGAGATTTGGTCCAAAATATATTGGGAAGTGATAGGTACCTTAGTTAGCTTAAATTTTGTGGTATTTTTTTTAGGTTCATATTCCCATCTTTATGAACAATCACTAATATTGCAGGGGTGTCTAGATGGCTTACTCATCTAGATAACATCCAAATTTCCTTATGTTTCTTCACTTAAAATTTGAATAAGGAATAATGGTTTTATGGGACTTATGGTAGGGATAAATTATACCTATTACAAATTGTTTCATTATGTATATCCTTCCTATAAAGTACTTATGTCATAAAACCTGTTTCCTATGTTGTCCTTGTGAATGGTCCTTTTTATCAGTTTTAGATCAGGACCTAAGTTATCAAGAAATTTAATTAATATTATGGAGTTATAAATTTTATTTTTAAGTATTTTTTATACCTAAATAATTAAAATAGAGTTTTTTGAGACTCTAATTTGAATACAATCTCCTTTGGGATGTTTTGGTAAGTTAGTCTTCATTTCAAGGTGACAGACGTCTGAATATTGTTTTGATGTGTCTTAGTAAGCTCATTTAAATCTCATAGACACTAAAATTACTTATTGAATGTAAAATTAAACAACTTAACACTGATAATCAAGCCTTATTAGTTCATCAAAGCCTTGATAAGTCAAATAAGGACTAGTCTTATATGGCAAATCACCATCTATGAAAGTTTTAAGCCTATCTTAGAATGAAAAGATGTAATGAGTGGTTTTAAGAGTTAATTTAATTAAAATTTATGAGAAACAATGAAAATTGAGAGATAAAATAAATAATATATTGACTTTACCATGAAACAACCTTGCAAAACCCTTATTAGCAGATATTAAGGTATTTTTGATTTGTTTAAAGTAATTGGATGTCTCGATTTCATGGTTATTTATTCTTACTTATTGTTATTTTATGATTTATAAAGTTAAATATAGGTCATAAAGGTTAAATAAATGTCTCAAGACATATTTTTTCTTTATGACAACCTCTTACTTCTCTTCAGTATATACAAGGTCGAGTGTTAACCTACAACCATCATAACTTGACACTAACAAGTGAAATTAATAAAAAATATTCTCATGAGATCTCATGTTTGAGAGGATTAGGTGTAAAATTTTAAATAATTTTAAGTAATTTAAAATATTTTAAAAATAATCCTTACTAAAATATTTCAGTCTTGAAGGCCTAAGATCAACACCTATAACTAGGCCAAAATCTCAACCTATAGCCATACTAAAGAGAGGTGAGATCAAGGCAAAATTCAAGAGAAGTTTGGGTTTTTTAGGGAAGGTTTATATAATAAATAAATTAAATAAAGGGTAATATAAATATAATGGTCTTTTAGGTCTCTTTATATCAAGTACAAGACCTAAAACTCTCTCAGTCTGTACAAGGATCAAATTCTATATATAGTCAGGCCTATATAAGGATCATCATCTTTTAAAGATAAGGTGTTAATAGAGATATGAAATATGTTTTTAAAATAATTGGAAAATTTTAATATTTTAGTATCACTTAAGGAGATAGTAATCCATCTTAGTATGTCAAGACCTTCTAAAAACATCTATAGGCTTGTTTGAAGGGAAAACTTGGTTTTAATGTGCGAATGAAGTCTCTTTAAATGTTATAAGTATTATTTAAGGAATTATAATGTAATTATAATATTTATTTATATATACAATTAAAATAATGAACTCCATTTAAGGCATACACTTCATATGACATATTTGGACTATTTCAGTCTGTACACAAAGTCCTAAACTTAAGGGCATGTTTGGAAAAATTGAAGGGTTGAAGATGCTGAAGAGGTGATATAACATAAAAAATTGGTAAATAGGGTAATTACTACCTATTTTAGGTTTTAATTACATTTATTTATCACATATAACATTTAAATAATCTTTTTTTTTTACAAACCTGAGGTATTCCCCAAGTCATTCACTCAAGCAACCCACTAGCTAGTTTTGGGAAAGTTGAGTTTTAAGGCCTATATAGGCCTAATCCAGATATTAAACTTGGTATAGGTTTTTATAATTAGTGTTTATAAGTTTAAATAATATTTTATATGTCACACTAATATTGGAATCATCCATTGTTTTGTCACATTCCTATGTTTATATGTTGACAGTTAACATGGAACTAGGAAAGCTTCTTAGAGGGCTATAAGGTATGACAGATAGTTTTAACCTCATGTGAGGGTATATTATGAATTTTATGGTTATTTTAGTATTATTATTTTTTTTATATTTATCACATTAAAAATATCATGTCAAAATGAAGAAAAGTGCAAGTTGGCCAAATTTAGGATTTGGGCGTCAAATGTAGATAATCAGAAAAGGAATTTTTGAGGCACTTAAATATTGATTGATAAAATATAATACTTAAAGAATTTTTATGTTTATTTATAGTTTTAAAAAAAATTGTTATTGAGACCTTATAAATCTCAATATTCACCTATTTCTTATTCCCTATGTCTAGCGGTTCTCATTTTCTGAGTGTGTAGAAGGCCTAAATTAGTGATTCTTTATGTTTTTCTTGATTGAGAATGGAAAAATAATGATGTTAATAGTTTTTTGGGTCCCTCATGGTACTAATTTAATATTAATTAGGTATTTTTACCTCATAAAACTTTTTAAAATGGAAAAGCATAGACCTACACATGCTCAGAAATTTGACAAGGCAAGTTGAGGCAACCCCAAAAGATGCATTTTTGAGTTATACTCAATGAAATAACTTGAAATTTGACATGGATTACGTTTTTATGTAATTTAATTATTATAATTGGTTTAATTACCCTACTATACTTGAGTAGAGATAAAAGTTCAAATTCTAGGTATGTTAAATAAGCATCATAAGCCCAAGGAGTGGGAACAATAATTAGTGGAAACTTTCAAAGAGTTTGACCTTCAAGTGAGGTTGTTGAAACTAATGGAGAAAATATCATGAATGTTTTATGATTAATGTAAATATTTTAACCTATTAAATACCTCCAACAATCCTAAAACTCTGACACAGTCTATATAAGGGACTGAGTTGATGCATAATCAAGTATATGATAGAGAGGGATCTATTTTAGAGAAAGTAGAATGATGGTATGAAGAATAAATTATGAAAAGGACATGGATATGAGATTTTTATCAAGGGAAGAACATAAGTGAGAATAAAACTCAAAAATTTATAATTTCACAATAATGTTCACCTATAGTAGAGTCGTTTCAAACCTCATAAGGCTCTTGAAGTATGCTAATCTAAGATCAAAGCTCAAGACTACGATCAAGACTGTTATGTCTTTAATATAAATGAGATTTTATCTAGGTTTAAGAGTTACATGGTATGGTGTGATGAGTTATATTTATCCTTGTAATTATAATGACACAAACACATAGTCATTTACCTCATGACATCCACCTACAACCATATAAGAGTATAGGAATATCTCCAAGTTATAGAGGAATGCGATTAGATTTATCTAATGGTAGAGTTTCATGCCATATAAAGATTCATAGTAGAAATTGATGATGTGAATTAGGTTAATAAACATATGAAGAGGGTTTCCCAAGAAATATATATCCAATATCAATCATGAAAATATCCACCTATAGCCATATTAGGTGGTCATATTCATCTCACATAGTCACATACTATCAAGGTGAAACTCAAGACGGTTCTAGTTAAGGAGTATACTTATGAATTTAAAAATTAAATTCAAGTGAAAACTTGACATCTAAAAAAAATTTCAAGACCAATATATGTACTACCAATTCACAAATCTACAATACACAAGTTTACCATATGGAATTAGGACTATGTAAGGCCTAAAAACATTGTTTGAGGAGTGAATATTCTAGAGTAAGGGATGAGAGATGATTCAAAGTGACTTTATAGGTATTAAAGGTACCAAGTGAGTGTGATTAATATCTTAATCACCCATAATTCTCATGAAATGACCTAAAGTAGTTTTAGACATAGTCAAAATGAGGTTTCTTAAAGAAACATGGTGTGATGATAGGATGCATAGATTGAAAAATTAACTAGTGGAGGCTATATAAAATTGCAAGAATGTTTTATATGTATTAATAAAATACTATAAATCATATATAGACCAAAAATCAATCCTTTAGCATGTTAACACGTAGTCATGTTTACACACAATCATCTCCATTACCAGTTTTACAGAAATTGGTGATTTTGAGATATTTATTGGTCTACTAAAGACATAAAATATGGAAAAAATCATAATTATAACTATAAAAATCTATTAATATTATCATATATATCATACCATATGTGGAGATAGTCACTATTTTTACACAGACCTCATACAGTTGTTAGTAGTCATGAAAGAGACTAAATGAGCTATTAGGAAGTTTGAATTTAAGACATATACATTAGAATTATCATAAGGTTTTAAATAAATAAATGATGATGATAAATTATTTATATGATATATATATCATGTAATAATTAGGTCTAAAATATTGAGTTCCTCGAGGGTACGTTAAAAGAAATGAGAGCCAAGATAGGTTTGTGTAGTTTTGATGACATTCATGTAAGTTGAAACAAATTTCAAGAAAATATTAGATATTTTAAGGATAGAGTGAGAGTGATAATTATATTAAATAATCCTTTTATATGTTTAATATCTCAGGTTTAGTAGGGTAGAGCATCAAACTCAGTCATCCAAAGTTTTAAAAGCTAAGACTGCTTAAAACCCTAGGGTAGACAGACAAGAGAGTAGATGGATTTGATAAGATAAAGACTAATTTAAAAGAGTTTTATAAATAAGAGAATTTTTTTTAGGTATGTTAATGGAGGATAAATAATCTCTCGAGCCTTAAAATAACCCACACACATAGTCTGAACATGTCATTTTCATAAGCAGTCTTAAGAGACCATGAAGAGCAAAGTTGAAGTTTGATCATTTGAAGAGGAGAATGCAAGTTTTATATGGTAATAAATATTTAATAATGATTTTTTCTCTCTTAATATCATCCTAAAAGTCATTTATTCCTCCATAACTTAGATTTGGCTAATTAGGCCTACAAACTAGTTTTAGGCCTATAAGGCCTATATCACATTGAGGCACTTACAGACTCTGCCAATGCAAGATGACATCATGAAAAGGTTTAATTGGATGGTACATAGTAATTAATGTGTTTTTAATAAAATATAATCAAAATAATGGTCATATTTCTCCTTAATGAGCTAAATCAAACTATTCAATCCTGACACTCATTTTGACCCACTTGTTTAAATGCTCATATATTTCACCACATGAGGAGTTTTATTGAATTATATTAGATTTATTTTAGGAAACATATTAAATTTAAATCCATAAATTATTGATTTAATTTTATTATATTATGTTTATGAATCATTTATAAGACTATAGGTAGGTCTAGAATGCATGTAGAACCTTGTAAGCAAACATCTTTACATTTGTATCTTTACACACCTTTTACATGGGAACCCAATATTATAAATAAATTTTATGAGGTATATGGAATAAATATGAATTTAAATAATTTATATTTTTGAGTTATTTACCTTATGGAAAATCATTAAGAAGGTAAGCCTGTACGAGCTGCCAAAGAGCCTATTTTGACTAGGTTTGCATTTTTGAGCTCATAAGCCCATGAAATGTCATGTAATCACTTGTAAACCACTAGGATAACATAAGTTAATATATAAATCTCATGTTTGACCTACTTTTAATAATAAATTAGCATGGGTGGGTGCTTAGGAGGTCTAAAATGGCTTTAAAATACCCATTTTTGTAGGTCTTCAAATAAAGCAATGGTATAGATGCATGGAGGAAGCCTAATGGAAAATGATTCACCATTATATGGAACTAGGATCCATTACCATTGGTTTATAGGGTGATTGTCTAAGTTAAAAGGCCAAAAAACCAAGTTTTTTAATGATTTTCGAATGGTTACAGGTTTAATGGAGATTTCCACCATTGTTTTAGGTCTTCAATGTGGCATAATTTTTTTTTATCCCTCATATGAATGATATGGATTCTTTAAATCATTATATAGGTCCAAAAGTGGATCTCATGGTGACAAAAGGCCTTAAAAGCAAGTTTCAGGATGGTTGAAGATGGCTTGAACTTGAAGACCTCCATTAATGGATTCCAAAGGATTTTATGGTTCCATGTGACATTTTCATATTAGAAGATAAAATATGATTTGAGAAAAAAATAAAGACAAAAAATTTAACCCTCAAATTTAGTGTAAGCGTAAAATTCCAAGGTGACTAACCTTGTTACCAAGTAGTTTTTAGAATCCAAGTGGAGTTGGGGTGTAGAAATCAAGTGGAAGAGTTTTGGTGAGTTGAGGAGAAAATTGGATCATTTAAGAAATTTTATATATGTTTTAATACTTTTCTCAAGTTAGTGGAGCATGATGTCATCTTATTCAAAGCAAATTTTTTCTTTTAGTGCCTTTTTAGGCCAATGGGAGAGCTTGAAGACATTTTGACCTTGGAGGTTTAATTTTATAAGTGAAGATCAGTGACTAAGTGGTTTAAAGGTGGTTGAGACTCATCTACCTCTTCCTCTTCTTTTTTGGAGCTCCATGGAGGATGGTTAATTGGCATTTATTGATTTATAAGAGATTTTTTCTCCTCTCCCTTCCCTATTATTGTATAAATTCCTTTTCTTCTCCATTGTAAAATATATAATCTCATATGACAAGGAAAAAATCTATCAAAATTTGTAAGAATAACATCTTTAAGAAATAATACAACTCATTTTACCTATCTCTTTGCCTAAATCTAGTGATCTAGTCATCTTATGCATGATTACCTTATGGAGGAGTGCTCTTCCTTGGTGATTGTCCTTCTTTCTTACCTTTTGAAGGTATTTCAAGGTGGTTTTAGTTTTGAACATGTGATTTTTAATCATTGATGAAAGTATAGTGTGAGTTTTGATACTCCTTGCTTCACCTCTTGTCTAGGGAGCTTGGTTTAGAAATATTGATACAAAATGACCAATTTGAGAGATTGTATGAGTGAGGGTTGTATTTAAACCCTTAGTGTTAGTTTAAATAAATTTGAAGTGTCTTTCAATCTGGTTCATCACCATTTTTATGATTTTAGTTGTCCATTTCAGCCCTTTTTACCCTTTTCTCATTCAAAAGCAGTAGTTTAGGTGATATACCAAGAGGAACAAGCCTTCTCTAGAGGTTCAACCCCATCACATGATACCCATAACCTAGATTTGATCCCATTTTGTAGCTACGAGTGAGAGTGCCTAAATAAACCTCTCATAAGGGTGAAATTATATGATTTAATAGTGCTAATATTTTATCACAATAACTATTCATTACTTGATGAAGACATTGTTAAAGATAACATCAATACAACTTCGATTCTAAACTATAATCAGATGGTAGCAACTCTTAGGCCCAAACAATAAAAAAATATGGTTTTCCTATCAATAACATATTAATAAGTATTTATCCCCACCATGAGAAAAATTATGTTAAATATGGAATCAATAATATTGTGTGTGATTGAAAATACCAATCTTCATTTGTTGCCCAACCATTATACATTCCATTATAATCCATTTTTTCATTCAAGAACTACATTACATTACTAGATCAAATATTTTATCCAAATGTTTATCCCTATTTACCATCCATGGCCACACTTTATTATATAGAGGCTATGAATACATCTTTTCTCAATGTTTGGAGGAAAAATAATTAATGACCAATGAAGATATAAATAACATTATTGGATCCAAAATCAACAGTAGGTTTTTGATAGAGCAACTATTTAAAAGAGTTGTGGGCTAGCAATTTAAACATTTGACCATTATAGTTGTATCATATATTGATCAATAAGTGTATCCCCACATCATTTCATACCTTGTCATTTACCTTACCTTGTCACTTGGGGGAAACCCTATTAGCATTTTAGCGAATTATGCATCTGCTTGTATCGTATGATGACTAGGTCATGCATCTCAATATCAATAGGAATAATAGAATCATTTATTGTGCCTTCCCCTTTACCTTACAATTTCCATTGAGTTTTTCCTTTCCTTATTATTCTTCCATACCATTAACCCTTATCCAACCAATTACTTTTATACCTAACCCTACATATCAAATTTTATCTTGATTCATATTCATTTATACTTTAGACACACTCGATGGTTGATGATAGATTCAGTTCTAATAGTAGTTTAAAAATTACATGTTTGAATGGAAGTATATTAAAGTAGTTTTATATTGATCCTAAAAATAAAATACTTAATTTATTGTTATGTTTGACTGGTGTCACTAATTATAAATAACTTTGGGTAAATTAGTGTCTCACCTCATGTTACTAATTATAACTACTTGTGGGCAAATTAGGACCACTAACTCTTTGTCATTATTTCCTATTTATAACCACCTATGATAAAATTAGGATAAACACATTTACCATTAATTTTTGCATCACCTTACCATTTCTATTATCATTTGATTTTCCATTTTCCTTTTACTTGGAACTTATTGGTATTTAATTGAATGCCTTTCAAATATGTAGAACTATAGTAACTTAAGGTCCCATTGGTACTATTTAGTCAACACTCAATTCAAATTGAGTTCATGTCATTCACCCTTCTACCATATTCTCTCTTTTTTCTATGAGTTTGAACCATGTTGTGTCTCGTGATTCTTGATGGAGTTGAGATACCAAAAACACCAAACATTGGAGGTAATTTACTGTGTTTTGATTAGGCATAACTACAATGACTTTAGGTCATAATGGAATATGTAGGAGTAAATTCACATTGAGGTCAGATTAGTCACTCTTTTTCCATATGCTCTCCCCATTTTGAAAGTTTGGACCATGTTGTATCTCGTAATTCTTGATGGAGTTGAGATACCAAAAACACCAAAACATTGGAAATAATTTAACTTCACTACCTTTTATATAGGTAGAACTATAGTGACTTGAGGTTTTAATTGGAATATGTAGGAAATGATAAATTCATGTTGAGTTCACATCAAGCAGCCCTTTCACTATGCTCTCTCCATTTTTTAAGAATTATAAGTTTGAACACTTTACTCATTTTGTAATCAACCTATGCCACGCTCTCAGTGTTTTGATAGTTATACTATTCTGTGTCTCATAATCCTAAATAAATTTGAGATTCCTAGAAAATTCCAAAAACATTTCTAATGGTAACAAAATCCCTAAATATTTGTAAAAGGTTTCAAAAATCCTAAAAATTGCCAAATTATGATAATTGGCTTATAATTTCCATACGAGATACAAAGCCATCAATTTTTTTGGGATAAGCCATCTATTATATTTATTTTATTTATATACCACCTTCATCTTTTCCATCCCATTTCTAGGATAAATATATTAGCCTAAGGTCCACATAGATTATGTAGGTGGCACCTAGATACATCGGGTATCTTAGATTAGCTCAACTACACCTTCCTTTCTCTTTTGACCACTTTTTTGCCTTAAGGATCCTAGTAGTCCAAACTATTTCATGAATAACCACCTGTAATTTATTTTCCCCATCCTTATTGGCCTTAGTCATATGCTCTATCCATTTTGAGATATTCATGTTATGAGCATTATGTATTCAAATTTGATACACTAATGACCACTCAGCTTCATCTTACACTCTAAATTTTTTAGGAGATTAGTCTCCTCCTAAGCCATAAATGTATTATAAACTATGAATTACCATTTTAGTTCATTTGTGGATACTAATCTCTTAACATTTAGTGTGGTTTTAACTTTAACCATAGTCTCATGCTTCCACAATTTATTTATGTTGACATTTTCATGATTGTAAATTTTGTCCCTTTCCTTTTTCTCACACACTTGCCATTTTGAAAGATCATTCATATTTTCATCTACACATTAACCAAGTTTTATTATCACCCATTTTATTCTATCCCATATCTTGGGAGAACTACATTTGACCTAAAGTTCATATTAGATATTATGTTCATAAAAGTATGTAACATCCACTTTCCTAGTGCATCTAGAGTCAACTCAGCTACCCCTTCCCTTTATTATATTTCCCCCATTTTGTTTATTTTTTGTTGCCTCCTATGACCTAGGGAAAAATTCTATTTTTCTTGTTTTTGTATGGGAAACAATGTGCTAATTATTATTGTGTTATTTTATCGATGTCATTGCTACCTAGATTAAGGGTCACCCTATCACCAATAGTAACACCTTCATTACACATGCACAAATAATTTGTTTTCTGTTTGCACTAAGATTGTTATTAATCATTATTTTTTATGTTTATATTAGTTTATTTAGTACATTTTTCTTTTATTTAGATTGTTTAGTTTTTTTTATTACATTTTTTACTTTATTTATTTATGTGTCTTGTTTATTTATTGGTGTTTTGTTTTGTTTTTGTTTGTTTTTCTCTTTCTATTTGTTTTTTTTTTCTCTTCTTGATTTCAATAAGATTATTACATTTTATTTTTAATTAAGTCTTGATTCTCCATATCATCTACTTTAGTTATGAATTTTTATATTTAGTTTTACACTTGATATATTTGTTTTATTTACACTTAGGATTTAATTATTCATATATTATTCTTAAGTTGTTTATATTTAAATTTAAATTGAGTTTTCCATGCCTAAAATATAAATTGAGATTTTAGTTATCCACAAATATCATGCATAATATCAAAAATCTATAGCAAAACCATGTTAACTAATCCTTATAGAAATGTTTGCATATCTTCAATAGTCACAAACTAGCTAGCTACCCTAACACACACCTCAATCCATGAGTAATACATAAGTACAAAAAATTATTTATTATGAATTTATATAAATTATAATCTCTCAATAAGCATCACTATGAGTCATATAACATAATAAGATGATAATCTCAAAATAACATCTTCTAACCTTAACCATCTTTTTGGGAATTCTTCTAAGACCCATTTAACAATGTGATTTCTCAACCTATATCTTACGTTTGTTTGAATGTGCATCTTCAAACTCATATTTAGGTTGGAAATGTGTTGTTATCATTTACCAACACCATATTTTTGGGCCTCTCCCTAAGACCCATTTAACAACATGATTTTTCTCATCTTATATCTCATGTTTATTTGAATGTGAATTTTCAAACTCACATTTATGCTATAAATGTGTTTTTATCATTTGCTAACACCATTTTTTATAGGCCTCCCCCTGAGACCCATTTAATAACATGATTTATCTTATATTATATCCCATGTTTCTTCAAACATATATATTTGAACTCAAATTTAGGCTAGAAATGTGTTGTTATCCTTTGCCATCATTACCAGTTTAACAACATAATTTTTCTTAGACTATATCTCATGTTTGTTTAATTGTGCATATTCAAACTTTCATTTAGGATAGAAATGTGTTGTTTTCCTTTGACATCACCATTTTTTGGGCTTCTCCTTAAGACCCATTTAACAACATGGTTTTTCTAAGCCTATATCCTATGTTTGTTCAAATGTGCATCTTCTTACTCTTATTTAGGATAGAAATGTGTTGTTATCCTTTACTATCACCATAGTTTTAGGCCTCCCCTTGAGACATATTTAACAACAATATTTTTATCATCCTATATCTCATGTTTGTTTGAATGTACATATTACAACTCATAATTAGGCTAAAAATGTGTTTTTATCCTTTTCTAGCACCCATATTTTTGGGCATATCCCTAAGACCCATTTAACAACATGAATTTTCTCATCTTATATCCCATGTTTGTTCAAATGTGAATCTTTAAACTCATGTTTAGGCTAAAAATATTATTTTATCCTTTTATAACACCATTCTTTTGGGCCTTCTCCTAAGACCCATTTAACAACACCATTTCTCATACTATATCCCATGTTTGTTCAAATATACATCTTTAAACTCATATTTAGGATAGACACATGTTATTATCCTTTTCCAATATATGTGTTTTTTTATTATATCTACCTTAGGGAAAATTAGTGTCTTTCCCTTTCCATTCCTAATTATAACTTCCTTTGGGAAAATCAATGTTTTCCATTTGGTTACTGATTATAACTAGCTTTGGAAAAATTAGTATCCTTCCCATAGCCCTAATATGGCATATATTTGGGCCTCTACTTATAACCACCTTTGGTCAAACTAGTTTCACACCCTTTGTTACTTATTCTAACCCCTTTGGGAAAATTAATGACTCTACATCCATTATTGTTTACAACCACCCTTGGTAAATTCAATAATCCCACCTCCATTTCCATCTAGATCATGTAATTTTATTCATTTTAAGGGAAAATTTGATGATTCTATTTTTACCACACACCCCCTTGAGGGGGAATCAAGGGCTTATCAACTTCTATTTGGGACATGAACCATTCAGATGAATGACTTTTTCATTATTTTAAAATATTTGTGCATATATCTCATAACACCTTCCCAAATAGGGGTAAACTATAGAAATTTAATTTTGGTCACTTGCATTCCTAAACTAGAAATTTCTTGAATTGCCCAAATTCATCCATGTAAGGGATTTAATTTCCCAAAAATGTGACAAGACTACCTTATTTGGTATATTATCCTATATGCATCACAAATTGGTTTAGCTATAACCCTAGTCAAATTACCACCTAGTAATTTAACACTTTTGGCATGTTAATCTATTAATTCATGACATTTAAATTAGTTTCCAAAATCTGAAAATCACTAATTAATACTAATTATATTACAAATCCTAATTAGCTAACCTAAATAAAAATTCCAAATGAAATTAGTGAATTTCATTTACTAAAATGGATTTTTTGCCAAAAATGAAGTCAAAGAGTCAAATGAGCTAATAAAGTGATTAATTATCTCAAAAATATGACTCACACCTCATAAATATCTAAAGTGAGTTATCATACCTCACAAATATGAGAAATTAAGGTGTCAAGATTTCATGAGTGCCTTAAACCCTCCTATATTTAGACGGACTCAATTGAGGTTAATTTAGAATCAACCCAAGTTAGAACTATGCTTAACCTTCCCATGGTTAGAGTTAGTTCTTTGAGCTATAAGTAAAAGTGACCATACCATTGATAAATAATTTTTTTGTGTAATATTATTATAAAATAATACCTTATTAAATTCTTTAAGATTAGTGTTATTATGCTAAGAATATGCCAAGAATTAACACCAAGCCATATGAAATAATTGGAAAGATGCTACCACCATGAAAATGCATTGATAAAAGACTACAATTATCATAGGTTGAGCATGGAAATTATTATGCCAACAAGTAAGTATAATATGTGACGAGGGAGGTAAGAAAATTAATATTGTCTTCATCTCTATTTTTTTAACTTACTTATAGTGTTATGCTCCCCTTAGTTCTTAGGAAAGAAGGTTTGGTATTAGTGCATTTCTTTTCTTTATGTTTTCTAATTCTGGATAACAAAAGACTAATCTACTTAATTTTTCCTCTTCAAAATCCTAAGATTTATATCATATCATGAATGTTGTATATGCACAAAAAATTAAAATGGCCCTACCATCCCATGATGTGTTCACCATTCCTTATGACCCCATATAGAGTCATTTGTCTACTATAAATACTAGATACGTTCATGAGAAAGTAGGTAGCACTTATATATAATGAGACATGATATCCCTATATACTATCCTACCAAGCACCAATAGACCTTGAATATATTATGAGGCCAAATGTGGAGTTAAATATTTAACTATAATAAGAGATGTGCCAAAGAAGAATCATGTATTTTGGTGTGATTTTGACTTTTGAATTTGTAATTGCCTTTTCATAATTGACTTATGTTTCTTTTATTATTTAGATTCAAAAAAATTAATGAATTTTTTTCTCCTCATCCATATGGATTTGGAAAACCAATCATGAGTGATATAAGTAAAAAGCATAAGAATATTTACAATTTTGATTATAATAAATAAGTGCTTATAGATTGTGTTGTCCATAAGATTATTAAATGTGACCACAAGTATGAAATATAAATAATAAACTTATGGATGTTTTAAATGAGGGAATTATGTGGGAGAAATTATATTAATAATATATCCATTTGTGTAATATGTAGTGTAATTATGAGTATGATTTGTACTAATCATAAGGGAAATAAAATAGTATTGGGTGTGGTCTAGTAACCTTGCCACATAAATAACAATATTATTCAACAAATGAGCTATCACAAACATGAATGCAAAGAAACTTCATCCCAAAATAAAGGAAAAATAATTATTTTCAAAGTGTAAAATTAAATATAATTAAAGTGATGATATTTAATATGTACAAAAACAAGTTTGTAAATCAAGAATCATGAATGCAAATATGAAATTGTAATTATAGATAAGCGGACCATAATAAAAAAAGATAAATAATGCATTACAAATGTTATAATGAAATATTGATATGAAAAACCAATCAAGTGAAAATTAAATGCATAATATTCCATACAAAAATAATGTGCTAAAAAATACTAGTAGATTTCATGGCATACATCATTAATAACATTAGATAAATCATATTGAAATTGGAATCTATCTTTAACCATAGTCTCATTTATTTTCACCAAAATTCATGAGAGGACTTCTTGATACATAGTCTCTATGGAGAATATAGGTATGGTAAAATAAGAAATATAATAATGTGTAATCTCTTATGGGGGGTAACTATAATCAGTCTAGATTAGACCCTTGAGGTAGTGGTGTTTCAAACTTGCCTCATCTAGATAATACAATGGGATCACCTCTAGGTGTGGGTGGCTTAGTTGATGAGGTGAACCTCTAGTTTTGAGACTAACTCCCCTAATACATCATATATGGATATATTCCTAAAACCTACTAACTTGATGATGAAAAGGGATAAATATATGCATGAAACAAAACTTAAGCTGATGGAGGTGATGCACAAATAAGGTTTTTCCCACTCTAATTGACCCTTATAAAATACTTGTGAATCAAACAAGCCCTATTAACTAAAACATGTTATCGAAGAAGCTTATAATAATTATTACTTCACATAAATTTTATGGTAGATGGATTCAACTTGAAGGTGATGGATGAGAGGTTTACTTCAAGACACTACCAGCCATATTGCACTTCAATCATAGTGACTAGCAATTCCACACACCATATAACCTATTTAGGATAATATCCTAGAAACTAGGTGAGAACAAGGATAAAAAAATGAAGATGAAACTCAAAACTTATGAAAATCAACAACTATGTATCATACTAATCTAGTAAGAGAATCTAAACTAGTCCTTATATTCATTCAAAAGGTTTATAAGGTATAATTTGGGTAGAGTTTCTTTATACCCAGCCAAGGGATGCCTACAATGGCCCTTTTTATCTCAATTTATAGAGAAATAGAGGGAAGGGAGGAATAATTTTGTGTATAAGTATGGATGAGAGGTCATGATGATCCTTATTTACTCAAAAAATAGTTACAACCTATATTAGTAATAGCTCCATGATCTCTCCATGTGTTGCCTTGATTGCATGATGGCCTTCAATGAGATAACAACATATGAAATGGTCTATTGGAGGATAATTTAGTCTTGGTTAACTTATTTAATATCATTAGAATGAAAAACTTCTTGACTAACTCTCCTTTTCATAGTTACAATGGTAGGATTGTTGTCTAGTTAGCCTTCATAGATCATTAAGCATCCTACCTTCCCCTTGTGCATGTTGACTAGGCCTAAAACTACCTAATCATACATAATGGACATGAAATGTTCAAAATAACCTCTATGAAGTATTAATAAATATTTTATGGCTCTAAATTTACTCTATCATCAACCCTCTACACCAATAGTCATATTCTCTTATTGGTTAAATAGGCCTACTATGCAATTAGGCCTAGTCACTTGGCACTAGTTGATTCTCCATGAGACTTGAATAAAATATTATGAATAGGTAAGCGATCATGTTTTAGGTATAATAAATAATCTAAAACCATTGAATATGCCTTCAAAATAGTGAACACCTACAAATATTTCTCATTTAGGTGACTAGGCCACCTCTCACTAGCACTTCTACACTGGCTTTGTAGTGTAGGATTGTATGAGCATTATCAAGAGGAATTAAGAGTGGTTTATGATATAAATAGGTGGAATACACTTTAAAATAAAATAATAAATGATATTAAACTATTTATCAAGATCTTTTACTTGAAATTATCATTAAACCTTATAAAATTTAGAGCTCTGGTGCATCCGTATAGTTATCTGTACAAACCAATGCTAGGACTAAGACCTTATCATAGTTTAAAATGTGTTTTATGTTTATCTTAACCCAATTTAGGGAATTTTAGTGAAATTTTATTAAGTTTCCCTCCATCAATTCATTAGGACTGGTTTAGGTAGGTTGAGACATACATGATCCCTTAATGATTGTTCATATCCCTAAGGGATTGAAATGCAAAAATAATTACAAGAAAGTCAAGTATGCAAGATAATTAAAATTCAAATATTAATTAAGTACCCCTTTCTTCTACTCCCTAATGTTCCAATGTGAATAAAGTGCTTCTCAAGCTCAAAACCTTGTATTCTAGAAGGTAAAGAGAGAGGAAAAGGATACAAAAGCAAAAAATCTATTAAGTTTTGACTTCCAACACTTCTTACAGGTATGTGTCAACCCATATGACCTATTATAATATTAATATTTTCCATATCTCATCCATATATTCTTTTCCACCTGATTATCTCATGCTTAGGGTTTATGAGCCACTAAACCAATTTGATCCTAAAGGTTTGCAAATTGAGCTTTCCTTTATCTACCTGAGTCCCAAAGCTTCATGACCTTGTATATAATGTTCTTACTAATACTTATAAATATTACCAACCCTAAAATCACTCTTATACATGAAATTTGTCTTCAACTTCCATGTCCAGGAATGTGCATGCCTATTTAGGCCTACCAGGCCTAATTAGGCTATCAAGGCTTTCCCTTACCTCAAGCAACCAAACCATTTCACTGGAAAACACTATGAACCTTTTAAATTCAAATAAATATAAAATTTTATAATTCATCCACCTCAAATCCATGTATATCCCAAAATAATCCTTCATTCTTCATGCCCCTACCTATAGGTGTTCACTTAGGTCTACCTGAATGAGATATATACATCCCCCTTTCTTGGTTGGAATTTTGAGACTTAATTGAGTGGTGAAACATTATACAGAGGATATTAATATTTTCATATAACTTTTAAGCATTTTTACAATTTTAGTCATAACCTAACTACCTTACTTCCCCGTGACTCTACTTATAGGTAATAATTGGCATCCTTGACTGTTTGTGAAAGGTGAGAGGTAAGATTTTTTATTGAAGTGGGTCTTCCATAACCCATTTTGGATTGTTTTATAATGTTAACATGTTTATAATTTTTCCTCTTATACATTTACCACACTAAAATAGAATTCCTTTGTTCACATGTTCTTCATTTACAATCAGGTTTGTAGGTGTTCAACTCTAGTCTCTTGACCATATGTGCTCATTTAAGAGGTGAGTTTCCATTATTATGATCATATAAGGCCTATTTATCATAATTAAAACCCATTTAATGAATTATCACATCCTATTTGATCATTAGATTCCCTATTTTAGTGAAAAGTTCATCCTTTTTCTCATTCCACTAATAACATGCCTATATGAGCTCAAAGCTTTCTCTAACTAAGTTTCTCAAAATGAACATCTTTTATGATCAATTTATTGATGTATAAAATAGAGATAAAACACTATAATATTCACTTAATTGACCTTTTGGGTACCCTATACATCTAGATCTCCTCAAAATAAGTCAATTTTCTATCTATACCTACATAATTCAACTCAACCTATACAATCCCTTGGAGTGCAAAATAGTCTGCACTTGAAATTCACAAGTGTTCACTGTGCATATATGACATTGATATATTGATTATTTATCTAAATTTGTATTCAAATAGATAATTTTACTTTTTTTTGTATTAAAGGTGATATAGAGGTCTTGCAGACTTGTAGGGTAGGTTTACCAATCTTCTTGTGTTGACCTAGAAAAGAGACATGTTGACCCTTTTACCAGTTGGTTTTAATAAATTATTTGAGATAATATCCATTTATTATTTTAATTTTTTACACTTCCTTAAAATATCTTGAGAAATGAAAACATATTCATGAGACTCAAACATGGTACTTTTCCATGATTTATTCAAACTGCTTGATTGCATGTGGAACCTATGGGTGATCACCATTCTGTGGATTTTTTTTGTTCCATGAAATCATTAAAAATCCATTATTATAGAGCTTAAATGGTTTTCTTAAGAGTTTTTATGCCTCACCAACACTTTAAAACTATTGGAGACCTTACAGTAGAAAGAACTCATTGTTATCAACCTACAAATTGCTCCAAAAGAACATTTCTTGTCTCATTAAGATCACAAATGTAAAATAGTGCATGAGGATGGTGTAGAAGAGTTATGTATATGCCTGATAAGTCATCCAAATTTTAATTTTTCTTTTATCATGATAAAAAATGTATAAAGTAAAGTAAACATGACACTTGACTAGATGGAGAAAACATGATGAGTCCTTCATCTTCTTAGTGATGATTCATAAATAATGGGGAATAAATATGAGAAATAATGCCAAAAAATGGTATATAAAGAGGGTCCCATAATATAACCAACATATTATGTACTCATTCACTCTCCTCTATTCTTACTAAATAGAAACTTAATTGGATTTTTTGATCTACCAAGGAGCTCGATGGAGGAAATGGATCGATTCTTGAATCCTCTTGAATTGAAACTCCCTCCAAAGAATGGATATAGTCATAAGAAGAATAAAAGAATCCATGAAATATATTGAAAATTATATTTATTTAAAAAACATGTATGAAATACCTAAAAACTCTCTCTTTTTTCTATGATAACTATCTATTCTACTTGAAAACTAATGGAGATGATATGTCAAGTACCTCTAAAGTTTGTTTACACCTATATAGACATGTAGTGATGTTTTCATCTCTCCCATCAGCCATAAAATTTTAATTTCTTACCACATTCTCCTTTTTAATGTTATAAAATGGATCAATAAAATAACTTGAGAGTGGAATGCAATGTTATAAAGTTGATTTTCCACCTTTTTAGGAGTTATACAGATAATAGGAGGTGTGTTATGACATGGAATGCACATGACATGTATGGACATGACCCCTTAGACCACTTAACACCCTTAGACCCACTTGACCATGTTAGGGATGATCATATAACCATAATTTCAAGAATAACATTTACCTTTATTTTAGGACTTTAAAAGGCATAAGATGGCCAACCTCTAAGGTTAGGAGACATGAAAATTAAATTTTTGAACTACAAGGGTTGAAATTTATCCTAGAATGCCAAATTATCAACATTTTGGGTGACTCGTAGGGGTTGACTAGCCTATTGGTCAAGAGAACTAGTTATCTCATCCCTTTGGGCATGAGACTCACATAGGACAACATGACTTGAGATGGATACTCTACTTGAGATTGACAAACAAAATTAACACCTTTCAAACTTTTAAAGACTACGCACACACAAAGATAACACACACACAAATAATAATCAAACACATGTGTGCTAACAAACACTTATTAGAAATTAGGCAGTCAAAAAAATAACTATGTACAAATAACCTAAACTTTTCTTCTTCATCATGGGTCAAAGGGGAAGTTTCTTGGATCTTTCACTCCATGGGATGAATAATGGAATGAGGCAAACAACTTCTTAGACTTTGATCTCTTTATCTTCATCCCTTCCTTGAATTCTACTCTTCTCATCATGCTCTCAAGTGAGGTGATAAATGAAAAACACTCTCTTATTAAGATGTATTCTTCTCAATTTTCAATTTTCACCTCAAATTGTTGTCTATCTTTGGCAATGTGTGAATTTTCCAAGTTGTTTACCTCTTGGTTGATAGGGGTAGAAACCTCAACCTCTACTTTGATTGACTCATAAAAAAATCTTTTGCTCATCTTGGAAGGTACCATATTCATCATACCTTGCTATAAATTGAAATTAAACCTTTTGAATATGATTTTTAAGAATTATTGGCTCACTAAGAACCTTGCATTCTTCTTCAACAACTTCATCTTGTTTCTTTAAAAGTATTGACCAAATTTGACTTTAGTGAAATTAGGTCAAAATATATCAAAATATACATATTTAAACTTTTTAAAAGGTTTATAATTGTCTAAAATGGTCTCATATATGTCTAAACACCTCACCCATCCCTTCTCTAGCCTTGGTCTAAGCCTAGCTTCCTTGTACTTGTTTAGTCAACCAAAGTCAACTCTAGTCAACTATAGTAAAACATGAAAAAAGGATAAAATTATATTTAAAATGTCTTAATATGTTAATTTAAATGTTCTAAGGTTCTCCTAAGTCATAAATTTTCCCTTTTCTATGTTTTATATGCCAAAAGTGCCTTTTTATCACATTTTTGGCTCATTAAATGACTTGTACAGATTGGTTTGGAATTAAATTTATCACAAAGAAATTTTTAAATGTGGATAAGATCATAATATGTTATTAATAAGTCATATGTCATCCAATAAGTAGTATCATGCATGAAAGTAGGGAAAACTCTTCTAAAATAGCCCCTTAATAGCACTTGTATAGACTTGGTGAGCTCACCTTTAACTCAAAACATGGGAAAGTGTCTCTTCAACTACATAAGGTATATTATATACTTCATGTATATATATTTCATTATATATATCAAAATTTTCTTTTTCTCCTTCTATCTTGGTTTTGCAAGCCAAGAAGAGCCAATTTCAAATGCTTGGTATAGTCCATATAGGTGGAGTTGGGAGGAGTGATCTTAGGGGTTGAGTGGAGTATTATTCAAATTAAAATCCATGGAAATAGGTGTGAGTTTCATGGATACTCATTTATGAACCATTTCTAAGAAGCTAGGCATCTTTTTATGCTCTTGCATCCATGAGGGGTCCATGTTTGAGCTTGTTTCATAATAATTTTGTTTTGAATTGACAGGTTTCGATTTTGGAGGTGTTTCTCAAATATGTTAGAGGTATTTATCACATTTGTTTCATTTTTATTATTTTTATGTGGAGTCTATAAGCTTAGGAAGCCTATTCTAGACTTGTTTATGGATGCAAACTTATTTCCTTCTCCATGAAAAATCTTGATGCTTCTATTACCATCTAAAGATTATCATTGAAATTTTATAGAGAGATATAAAGTTTGAACAAGTAAAAATGATCCTACATAATTAATAGAGAGAACGCAATATCCTTATGGTCTAGTAGGTCTAAAAATTGCTTAAGGTGATAAGAATCTACCTCACACTTAGAAACACATATCTATAAGGGTTTAGAAGCTTGTACTGAGGCATGGGTGGTAGGTATTTGTCACCATGAGGTTGTGAAGAAAATTAATGAGATTAGTGATTCATGACTAATCATTTGATATCCTATTAGGTTTTGATATCCACTCCCAATAGTAGATAACTAAATCTTGACACCTTGTCCTTGAAAAGGCAAAATAGAGGCCCTAAAGGTTTTGGAGATAACATATAATATAGTGTTAAAGACCTTTTGAGGTTTCCTAATTAATTGGATCTTTATCCACTAGCATGGGAAATAACCTTTCCAATCTGGAGGAAAATATACTAGGGGGGAATAATTTATTCAAAGGCCCTTAAAAGTGCATATAAAACACCGAATTTAATCAATAACATCTATATGACTGAGATTCTAACAAGCTCTTTACCCAATGCCATAGTCCCAAGTCATGCCTTCATGATTAAATTGTTTTGATGATGTATAAAGAGTATGTATAAGCTAGATATAATTATTAGGTAAAGTTTATGTTCATTTTTTGAGTTTCTTAACACCCATATGTACTCCTTTATATAGAAGAACAACATCTACAGTAGGGTCTCAAGGAAGAGATATCTCAGTCAGGGTAAAGGTATTTTTTGAGTCCCAATGGAGTGTATAGGAGAAGTGATAATATATATTCTCATTTTATGACCTTATAATATGTTTTAATATATCTATTAACATCATGACCAAAATAAAAAGAGCAAGGAAACACCTATAGGTGTCTTAGTCCAGCCAGGTAGGAAAAAGTAAGTTTATAATGTTTTAATGGTGTTTGAAGGGTATTTAAGGTATGAAATAGATAAAATGAAAAAAATTTGACCTTAGAAGATTTTTATAGGATTCATACATGCCATAGATAATATTTATCATAACCACCTCCACCTATAGGTAGGGTCAACAAGCATATCTCAGTCAAGTGGACAGTGAGCTAGCTCGGTGTGTAGTTGGGATGGTTAGACACTTAGATTATTTATAGAAGGAGGAGAATTTTTAGTGATATAAAAGGATTTATTATGAGTATTTTTTAATTATTTACAAGATAGTTAATAACATTAAAACCTACAAATAAGGGAGGAGGAAAAGTTATCATAGTCAGCCATGATAAACCAAATCTTATGGGCTAAAGTGCATAGAAGATTATGGGAGAGGTTTTAAAATAAAATGGATATTGAAATAATGTTCACCATGGTAAAAATAACATAAAAATATTCCCATAAACACAAAACTATCTAAGAGAAGGCAATTTCAAGTTTAAATACAATCAATGTTCCAAAACCCTGTAGGCAGTTTCTTAAGCAAAGTCTATTTGAGGTTTGATGGAGTTAGAGGCTCTATTCTTGGAGTTACAAGATAAAATTTGGTATGGATAATACACAAAAAATTAGGAACACATTAAAAAAAAATTGAGGATAATATATGGGAATTTGTGCCTATTTTATCTCAAATAGAGGGCACTTTCCCCTTGCACTAAAACTTGCAATTTTGGAGTATGGGCTAGGATAGTGAACCAAAGGTTAAGGAAAGATTTAAGAAGGATTTGGAGAGTTTAAATATATCCAATAAAACATGAATAAACTTTTATGTAATTTGGAAACCCAACAAATCATCCTATATGCCTAGGGTTATAATCATGCATGAGGTACACCCTTAGGGCTTGTAGCCAAATTGAAGATAATATTCATCTCCAATCTTGGAAAAGTTTTTGACTTGATTGATTATATATATATATATATATATATATCTGTATATATATATATATATCTGTATATATATATATCTATATATATATATATATATATCTATATATATGTATGTATATATATGTATATATATACATATACATATATATATATGTATATATATACATATATATATATATATGTATACATATATATATATGTATATATATATATATACATATATATATATATATACATATATATATACATATATATATATGTATGTATGTATGTATGTATGTATGTATGTATGTAAGGAAAACATCAAAAGGTCATTTTGAGTCTTAGGTTCCAATAAAAATTACGGAAACAATGTTTGAGCCTAAGGCAAATGGTGGTAAATTACATTTATAACATAAGATGATATTTATATTGGTTTGATAAAATTTTATACAATTATAATATATATTTTTAAGCCATTAAGATGTAGGGGAGGTCTCCAAGAAGTCATTTTTGGCTTGAAGTGCACTCAGACCATGTAGAATGTATAAAAATGACATGAATGGCTACCTTAGAATGATTACAACTTATCTAAGGATTTTCATGGAGACCCAAAATATTCAAGGAGGTTGGAGAGGGTCCTTAGGAATAATTTAGTGTCATTGTGATATAATTATAATATGTATCTTTTATGAACAAAGGCTAAGACTAGACACCTCCCTAAAACCCTCATAAACTCCAACTAGGAACTGATTAGGAAGATAAGGAAAATGGAGCATCCAAATGGAGTGTAAAGGATAGGGAAATGACTTGAATATATAGAGGACTCTTGAGAGACCTACCCCATGTCACTAAGTTATACCCTACATGTATAAAAGAGGTACACTATGGATTGTTTTTATAGATTTATGTGTTTTGTAGGTATGTATAAGAATCAAAGGATGCATTCAATTTTAGGAGAGATATTGGGAATTTTTATAAGTCCTCATGTCCATATATTGAGTTATCTAATCTCCTATGTGTGCCTATCATCTCCTTCATCTCAGCTAGTCAGAGTGAACAAGCAATGAACACTTAGTGAAAATGGTGAAACTCTAATTAAGAAGCCTTTTAAGGCTTCATTCATGAATATGATGAATTTGAAACTCTTGATATGTGTCATTTCTCCTTTTCCATGGATAAAATTGTAGAATTGGAATCATTTTATATGCCAAGTATGAAAAGTACATGAGAGGGAGCCATTTGTAATTATTAGATATGATTTCTCATGGATAGAAGGATATGAATGGTTTGAGACCATTACAATGCATGTAAAGGCTTGTAAATAACCCTTCCCCTTTATATCAATCATTAGACCTAATCCTACTCAATGAGGAGGTAGTCTAATGAGGGTAAATCATGAAGATAATTTCTTATATAAGATAAAGAATATATATGCCATATTTGAAGGAGTTAGAAACGTTTGAGGGACATTTTTCATTATTTTCCTTTCAAGACATCTATAATTCTTGCTTCCATGCTATTTTAACTCATTCTCCTTGTTTTAAAAGTGTCTTACTGACTCTTGAGCTTCACCTTCTCTTTCTTCTCTCACAATTTCTATAAATATGAGCCTTTTTGGTTGTTATAGGGATCTCTCCACCACGTTATGGCAAAATCCTAATAAATTTTTGCCTTAAACTAATAAATAATGTTGGTTTTACATCATACTTGATTTAACAAAGTTCACATTATGATTATTTGTCTTATGAAAGTGTATTTTACTGACCTTGGCATGTTATCCTTCCTAGTGCCTTGTGTAGTTTGAAAGCTTTCTTTTACAGGTTAGTATGAAGTATCTAATGTGGATTATAGTTAAAGTGAGAAGATTATTAATTAATTTTTATATAAGACATATTTTTTAGTCCTCCTAAGCTAAGATCTCTTCAAGACCCCATGCTTGAAACATTGATTTAAAAGAGGAGTGTTTAATTGGATGAAGTGTATGTGTGGGATTTTCTTTGGTTCCAAGTGAAATTATAAGTGGTGTGAGTAGACCATATATTTGGTGTATAAAATCCCATATATTATATTTATTTTTAGTTACATTTCACCCTTTTCAGCCCCAAAGTTATTAGTATGTTTAATTCTAAGTGGTAGATCAATGTAACTAGACCTAATCTAGAGACTCGCCTCAAATTTGGGTCACCCACAGCCCTAAGGTGTTTCCATTGTGCCACTTAAATGAGGAGAGACTTTTCATATCCCTAAGGGTTGAAATATCAAATTATAATAATTTTTGTCATGCTTGGTGGGATTGAATAGTCCATTTCTTGAGGAGTTTTTGTGTTCTCCTCAAGATACCAACCTTTAGAGGTAATTCCTTTAAGCACCAATGGTGAATCCAAGAATAAATATACTATTTAAGTAGTACATGTAATCTATTTGATGTTATTTTATTGTTTTATACACTTCTCAAGAATGATTCATGGATAATTTTGATGTTGAGTTTGTCTTAACACAAGTTGGTGAGACATATCCATCTTTTCCCATTCCCTATCAATATGAACAAGTCTTGGTCAATATTATAAGTCTCAATATGACCATATTTATACCTAATATTATTTTTATTAGTCTTATAACTATCCTTGCCAAGCTTGTGCTTCACCTAGTCCACCTAGTTCCTCTCCAAGTCAGTCCATTGTATGTTTTAAGAAGACTCTCATTGGCTACAAAGACTATATGTTAAACATTGATAATATAAATGGTTGTAATCAATTAATTCCTAGTGATTGTATAAAAATTCTAAGGGATTCTCTAGATATAGTCAAGAGAGAATGGATGCCCATTGAGAAATATAATTTGAAATGTCTTACAGGTGAAATGCTTGATGTTTATGGCCTGATTTTCCACATAGAAGAAAGGTGGGAAGCTTATGAACCAGCTCAATCTTGATAGGTCCAATACACCCACATCAAACTTTAAGTGTGTTAACTATACCTATTGAAAATTCCAATCCAATCATGTTTAAAAATTACCCAAGTCCTTCATGCATTACCCAAAGTTTCTCTTCTTGGAAGTCCATCAAAGAAAGCAAAAAAGGAAGAGAGATATCATTATTGGAGAGGATTTTCAGAGAATAAGCTTGATGTTGGAGGCTCATGTTGACAAGTATATTGAATTGGAAATCCAAAATTTGAAATAATCCATCATGGTATTAGAAAATGAAGTTTCTAAATGTGACATTTGCCCACTTGTATCTAAGCCTCATGAAAAACTACCTAAGACTAGCTTCCCAAGATGGAAATAAGTAGTGGTAGCTTGTGGAAAGAAGAACAAAGGATGTCTATGTGGAGAAATTAGAAGTGAAAAGAATATTAAAACTATTTAAATCCCTCCCACCCTTCCTTAATAATCCTTTTTCTCTTCATCTCAACTTCTTTCTACTTTATTTCCTAACAAAGATCATATTTCCCCCCAAGAGAAGCTATTCCAAGAAAACCTTTCCAAAAGAATTGAGGAGTTAGAATTCAAAATGTAGAATCACTCATATATTCAAGAGAATCTTGAATTAAATTAAGCTATTGAACTTATATTTCCACCTCCTCTAACTAAAATATTTTACCCTTTTAATGGTGAAGAATATACTTCTCCTTGGAAGCCTTCTTGGGTTGAAGTTCCTATTTTTGAGATGCCTAGCATTGACACCACTAAGAGGAAGAAGGAGATAAATTTTTTATTCTAGGTTGATGATTAAGAAGAGCTGCCTTCTTGTGAAGAAATTTCAGATTGTGATGATGAGGAAGAGTACCTTACTTGTGATGAATAAGAAGTATTAGAAGAGGTCCTTTTGGAATCCAAAGAAGAAGAGAGAAAAGAGGTTGAAGCAAGGGAGATGCAAGTTAAATTTCTTCAAGATATCCCCAATGCTAAAGAGGAATTGTTCTATTGTTTTAAGTCTCCCATCTATGATGACTATGAATATGAAAAAGAAGAGGTTTAAAATGAAGTATTTGGGACTCCTAAGGTTTAAGAAACAAAACTTGAAGAGGTAAATGTGACATTGCATCAAGAAGAAGAAATGGGGCATACTTACATAAAAATGTTCAAAGAATATGAAGATTGTGAGAAGGAAAGAATCTTAAGAACACAAACCCAAGCTATTGAGGAGAAAGTATGTGTTGAGAGGTATCATCATAAAAATTCTCTAAACCATGATGGATTAATCCATGATGATTATGAATATTTTGAAAATGGTTTGGATATTCATTCTAGAACCACATGTGAAGTTTTTCCTAAACAAATCAACAAGGAGTTTCAACAAGAAACATTACTAGTTGCTATAACATAAAAATTCTTGAAGGTTTTGAATAAGTAGTAAAAAAAATAGAAGAGTAATGAGACCTTTCAAGAAGACATGGACATTCAAGGAGTTGTCCCATTCATGGAGATGCAAATTTGTCATGATAAAAGAAAAGGGTAGTAGTATGAGGTACCTTTATAAGGTGAATAAGAGTTCAAATACCTTTTAAAATTGTTTGAGATGACTCCATCAGAGGACATGCCAAGCCAAGGAACAATAAAGAAACATGATTCATCTAATACTATATCGAAAAGCAAGCATGATCGGCATCCTCATTCATATCATGAAGAAGGAGATTCAAGGTAATTTAATTTTGATATAGTAAGGGAGGTATGTTTGTTTATATGTACATAAATATTTTTATTTTTTATTGTCTTGTGTTCCCTAAGTGCTTAGTATCTCAAGTGTGCCTTTATTTTATGTTTTCTCTTAGTTTTGGTGTGTGTTTGTCCTTAATTTAAGCATTTTGAGGTCAATAAATTATCTTGTTATTAAATTAAAGGTCTGATACTACTATTTTAGAGTGCATTCAACCCCCTTTTCCTAATATATGTGATAAGGCTGCTAGTACTTAACATAGGCAAGCATGTTACCCCTAGGAATTGTGAAAAGTGTTGACCGAATATGACTTTTAGTAAAATTGGGTCAACCCATACATATTTAAATTTTTTTAAAAATTCCTATATGTCTAAAAGGGTTTCATGTGTGTCTAAACACCTCACCCATCCCTACTTTACCCTTGGTCTAAGCCTAGCTTACTTGTACTTATCTAGTCAACCAAAGTCAACTATGATCAACTCCAGTCAAACATGGTAAAAGGCTCAAATTATATTTAAAATATCCTAATATGGTCATTTAAATGTTCTAAGGTGATCCTTAGTAATAAATTCTCCCTTTTCTATGTTTTATATACCAAAAGTGCCTTTTTGTCATATTTTTGGTTCATTAAATGACTTGTAAGGATTGGGTATGGAAGAAACTTTGTCACCAAGTAAGTTATAAATGTGGATAAGGTCAAAATATTTTACTAAGTTGTTATATGGCATTAATGAATTATTTTCATGCATGAAAATTAGTGAAACTTCTCCAAAATAACCCCTTAATGGCACTTGTACAAACTTGGTGAGCTCACCTTTAGCTTAAAACATGGGAAAGTGTCTCTTAAACTCATTAAGGTCTCTTCCATGTCTAGTGTGAATATATTTCATTAGATATATCATTTTTTTCTTATAATCCTTCTTTCTTTCCTTTGCAAGCCAAGTAGAGTCAATTTCAAATGCTTAGTACAGTCTGTACAAGTGGACTTGAGAGGAGTGCTCTTGGGGGTTGAGAGGAGTATTAGTAATACAAAAATAAATTTAAATAATTTTAATTTTAATATATCTTCATTTATGAACCATTGATAAGAAGTTAGGTAACTTTTTATGCTCTTGCATCCATAAGGGGTCCCTATTTGAGCTTGTTTAATATATTTTTATTTTGAACTGATAAGTTTGGATTCTAGAGATTTTTAAAAAGTATGTCCATGGTCTTTCCACATTAGTTTCCTTTGTCTTATTGTTATGTGGAGTTCATAAGCTTAGGAAGCCTCTTCAAGGCTTATTTATGGTTGCAGACTTATTTCCTTCTCCATGAAGAATCTTGATGCTTTTGTAACCATCTAAAGATTATCATTGCAATTTTGTAGAGGGATATAAAGGTTGAAAAAGTAAAAATGATCCTACATAAGTAATAGAGAGAGCCTAATCTCCTTATGGTCTAGCAGGTATAAAACTTGCTTAAGGTGACATGAATCTATCTCACACTTAGAAACACATATCTATAGGGGTCTAGAAGCTTATATAGAGGCATGGGTCGTAGGTATTTGTCACCATGAATTTATGAAGAAAATTTATGAGATTATTGATGCATGACTAATCCTTTTATAGCCTATTACATGTTGAGAGCCACTCATAATGGAAAATGATTGAACCCTGAGACCTTATCCCTAAAAATGCAAAATAAAATCCCTATAGGTTTTGGAGATAACATATAGTATAGTCTCAAATACATTTTGAGGTTTCCTAATTTCTTGGTTTTATATTATTTAGCATGGGAAAGACCCTTTCCAATTTGAAGGAGAATATACTATGGGGAAGAATATCTTAAAAGGCCCTCAAAAGTGCCTATAAAACATTGAATTTAATCAATAACATCTACATGAATGAGACTCCAACAAGCTCTTTACGCAATGCCACAATCCCATGTCATGCCTTCATGCTTAAATGGTTTTTATGATTTACAAATAGTATGTATAAAATAGAGATAATTATTAGGGAAAGTTTATATTCCTTTTTTATTTTCTTAACACCCACAAGTACTTCCTTTTACTAAAGATAAACATCTATAGTAGGGTCTCGAGGAAGAGATATCTCAGTCAGGGGAAAAGTACTTTTTGAGTCCAAATGGAGTATATAAGTGAAGTGAAAAGTGATATTATAATTTTATGACCTTATATGATGTTTCAATAGATATATGATCATCATGACCAAAATAAAAAGAATAAGGGAACACATATAGGTGTCTCAGTCTAGCTAGGCAAGAAAAAGTGAGTTTTTGATGTCTTGATGATGTTTGAAGGGTATTGAAGGTATGAAATAGATAAAATTAAAATATTTTGACATTATAATATTTATATAGGATTCATACACACCATATAAAATATTTATCATAGCCACCTCCATGTATAGGCAGGGTCAACAAGCATGTCTCAATCAAGTGGATAGTGAGTTAGACTGGTGTGTAGTTGGCATGGTTAGGCACTTAGATTATTTCCAAAAGGATAAAAATGTTTAGTGATAAAAAATTATTAAATATGAGTATTTTATCATTATAAAAAATATAATTAATAAAATTGAGCCTACACATAAGGGAGGAGGAGAAGTTGTCACAGTCAGCCATGACAAACCCAGCCTTGTGGGCTCAAGTGCATAGAAAAGTGTGGGAGAGGTTAGAAAATAAAATGGAGAGTTAAATAATTTTAACCATGGTAAAAATAAAATAAAAATACTCCAAAAAACACAAACATATCAAATATGAGGCACTTTCAAGTGTAAATACAATCAATGTTCCAAAACCCTGCAGGCAGTTTCTTAGGTAAAGTCTGTTTAAGGTTTTGATAGAGTTGGAGGCTCTATTCTTGGAGTGAAAGGATAAAATTTAGTACGAATAATAAATAAAAATTTATTAATACATTAAAATGATATTTTTTAGGATAAAATAGGGAATTTTCCCCCTATTTTGTCTTAGATAGGGGGTACTTTCCCCTTGCACCAAAACCTACAATTTTGGAGTGTGGGCTAAGATAGCGAACCAAAGGTCATAGAAAGATTTAAGGAGGATTTTAAGAGTTTAAACATATCCAATAAAATATGGATAAAATTTCAAGGAAATTTGAAACCTAACAAAGTATCTTATATCCCTAGGGTTACAGTCATACATGATGGACACCCTTAGGCCTTTAAGCCAAATGGAAGATTATATTCATATCCAATCTTGGAAAAGTTTCCCACTTGATTGATTCATGTTTTTAGAGGTAAAATAGATGTGTACAAGCTATAAAGATGAAAGGAAAACATCAAAATGTCATTTTGAGTCTTAAGTTA
Organism: Torreya grandis; assembly: GCA_037957365.1. NCBI lineage: Eukaryota > Viridiplantae > Streptophyta > Pinopsida > Cupressales > Taxaceae > Torreya > Torreya grandis. Next base: position 422,731 of record JARHVA010005356.1, on the reverse strand, counting down.
TAGGTAAAATTGGGGAAACAAGGTTTAAGCCTAAGGCAAATGGTGGTTAATTGCATTTGTAACATAAGATGATCTTCATAATGGTTTGGGATATGTTTATAGGATGATAATAGAGATGTTGAAGCCATTTTTTTCTTGACGTGCACTCAAACCATATATAATTCTTATAACTTATCTAAGGCTTTGCATGGAGACTTAGTCTATTAATTGAGGTTGGAAAGGGTCCCTAGGAAGACTTAAATGTCATTGTGACATAATTATAATGTGTTATCTTTATGAACAAAGGCTAAGACTAGATACCTCCCTAAAAACCTCACAAACCCCAATTAGGAATTGATTAGGAAGATAAAGAAAATGGATCATCAAAATGGTGTGTAAAGTCTAGGGAAATGACTTAAAGCTATAGAGGAATCTCTAAAGACCTACCCCATGTCACTGAGTTGTACCCTACTTGTATAAAAGAGGTACAATAGGGCTTATTTTTATAGATTTATATGTTTTTAGGTATGGATAAGCTTCGAAGGATGCATTCACTTGTAAAATAGATATTGGGACTTTTTATAAGTACTCATGTCCATATATTGAGCTATTTAATATCCTAAGTTTTCCTATCATCTCCTTCATCTCAACTAGTCATAGTGAACAAGAAATGAACACTTAGTGAAAATAGTGAAACTCCAATTAGGAATCCTTTTAAGTATTTATTCATGAATATGATTACTTGGAAAATCTTAACATGTGTAATTTCTCCTTTTACAAGTATAATATTATATAATTAGAAGAATTTTGTGTGTTAAGTGTGACAAGTGCATGGGAAAGAGCCATTTATAGCTATTAGAGATGATTACTCATAGATAGAAGGATATAAATGGTTTGAGACCATTCAAATTCATGTAGATGATTATTAGTAACCCTTCCCCTTTATATAAATCATCATATCTGACCCTACTTAGTGATGAGGTAGTCTAATGAGGGCAAATCATGAAAATGGTTTATTATGCAAGCTAAAGAGTATCTATGCCACATTTGGAGGAGTTAGACAAGTTTGAGGGACATTTGTCCTTATTTTCCTTGTAATACCTATCTAATTATTTATTATATGCTTTTTTAACTCATTATCCCTACTAGACAAGTGTCTTAGTGACTCTTGAGCCTCACCTTCTCTCTCTTCTCTCATAATTTCTATAAATACTAGCCTTTTTGGCTATTGTAGGGATATCTCCACCTAAGTATGGTGAATACATACTAAAATTTTCCTTGAATTAATAAATAATTTTATTTTTACCTCATCAATGTTTTCACTAAGTGCACATTATGAATGTTGGTCTTATGCAAGTGTATTTTACTTACCTTGGCATGTTATCCTTCTTAGTACCTTGTGTAGTTTGAAAGCTCTCTTTTATAGGTCATCAAGAAGTGTCTAATTTAGATTTCAGGTATAGTGAGTAGCTTATTAATTATTTTTTATATAATATATATTTTTTAAGTCCTCCTAGCCTAATCTCTCTTCAAGAACCCATGATTGAAACATTGATGTAAAAGAGGAGTGTTTAAATAGATGAAGTGTATGTGTGGGATTCTCTTTGGTTCTAATTACATTTTAAGTGGTGTGAGTAGACCATAATTTTTGTGTATCACCTCCCATATATTAGATTTATTTTTAGTTATCTTTCTCCCTTTTCACCCCCCCAAAGTTAGTATTAGGTTCAATTCTAAGTGGTACATCAAAGAAACTAGCCCTAATCTAGAGACTCACCTTAAATTTGGGTCACCCACATCCTTGAGGTGTTTCCATTGTGCCAATTGAATGAGGAAAGACTTATCTTATCATCAAGGGGTGAAATTTGAAGTGATAAAAAATGGTACTTTCCTACCAAGCTCTTTAATATCCTTGATCATGTTCAAATAGGACTACCTAATGTTATTATGACCTTAGATCTACTCTTGAGACTCAATAAGACTAACTACCATAGTGTTATCCTTATGACTCTTCTTAAGCTATTCACCATGCTCATTATCCATGTTGACAATTTTAGCATTATCTTGATTGGGTGGTCATGTATCATCTAAACTTGAACCAAAAATCTCTAGGTATTCCCAAAAGGAAATCTATTTATGATTAATAAAAAAGTAAATAACCTTAGTATCACTCTTACCATTTATTTTTGGAGTAGCATGCTGATTAGGTATATCTAAATTTCCAATAGCATCATGAGAAGGCTCATGTTCTATTGTAACTTGATCCTCCTAATTATTCTAAGTGTTCTTATATTTAGCAATGGCCTCATTAGGGATGTTTCCATGATTTTCTCCTAAGGTAGAAGTTTCTTGTGTTTTGTCCACCTTAATGCCATGCCATTGTGGTTGCTCTACATCATCAAGCTTCCATTTGGGTTCAAAATCTGATCTAATGGGGTGAATAATAGAATCAATAGTGTTTTCCTCATCATAGGTGTTTGAAGCATATTTTTTAAGGTGATATTGAAACTCACTTGTAGTTGTAAAATCATCAATCTCTTGAAGGACATCATAAATATTCCTCGTAAAATTCTATCTCACATATGAATGCTTCAATTTTTCCTAAAATACATCTAGATTATCTTCATACAAGGATGGGGTTGGAGGGAAAGATGTCATATCAAATTTAACTTGATCTCCTTAAAGCTCATATTCTCTTGCATCATTGAAATTTGACTTGTGTTTCTCCTTATCAAGGATTGTATTAATGAAAATATCTTCCTCAAAATAATTTGAATCACCTTCATCATTTGTAATTATAGCTAGAGTATTATCATTTACCTCCCAAAGGATAGATTCCTCTTCATCTATATGTTCCTCATCATCTCTATAAACCACATTAACTCTTTCAAACAAGGAGATGGTGGGAGGACAAGAATGACCATCTAGAGGATTTAAAAAATATGGCTCTATAGGCTAATCTTAAGAGAGTTTATGGGGTGAAGATGTACTCTAAAAGATTGGTGACTTCTTAGGCTTGGTACTCACAACTTCTTTCTATATTTTCATACCTAAACATCCATGGATAATTTGAGCTTGAGTAAGAGGTGAAGGGATTTAAAATATTAGGAATCTCCTTGTCATGAATTCTATAACTTTCCTCTCTTATTGGTTTGGGTTTGGCATGGGATCAGTAGTCTAAAGATATTGACATGGGGTAGCAGGAGGTATAAGATAATAGGATTATTTTCCTTGATATTATTTCTCCTTCAAGGCCAATATCTCACTAGCAATGATTTGATTCATGCTTTTAAACTCCTCTAACTTATCATAGAAATTAGGTGTAGCTTGAAAGGGTGTTTAGGTAGGGAAGGAGGTTAGTACTTTTGATATTAAGGCTAATAGGGGGTTGATAGGGCTCATAGGGAGGGTAAAGGTGATGTTATTGATAGTAAGTAGTATGACAAGGTTCAAAAGGCTATTGTGGTGTGTGGTTGGGATGACAAGGGGGATAGTAATGAGTACCATAGGAATGATAAGGGATTGTAAAACACACATATCCTCCATATCTAGCCATCAAATGTCATGAGGTAAATAGAGAAAAAGATAAATATCAAAAAAAATTATTCTTACCCTTGGGTGAAGACCTTATGATGACCCTTAGCATGAGATATTGAGTGGTAATCTACCACTAGAATGTTTTAATCTCCTTGAGATCACCAGATGTTGTGATTATTTTCTCTAATTTTATTGAATCTTGGTCTTACTAGGCATCCTCTAAATTTTTTTCAGTCTAGATTTCACTCTTGAGGTAGTGGTGTTTTAAACCTACCTCATTCAATTGATGCAATGGGATCACCTCTAGGTGTGGGTGGTCTAGATGATGAGGTGAACCTTTAGTTTTGGGGATAGCTCACCTAATGCATCATTTATGGTTTTACTTCTAAAACCTATTGACTTATTGATGAAAAGGGATAAAAAGATGAATGAAACAAAAACCTAAGATAAGGGAGATGATGCACCAATAATGTCTTGTCCACTCTAACTAACCATTCAATAACACTTATGAGTAAAAAAAGGACAAGTGACTAAAACTTGTTATCTAAGAGGAACCTAAGAATTAGTACTTCACATGAAGGTTATGGTACATTGATTCAAATTGAAGCTAATGGATGAGAGGTCTAATTCAATACACTACCAACCAAATTGCACTCTAAGCACGATCACTATCATTTACACACATCATATGACCTATTTAGGATAGTATCTAAAATAGTGCACAATACTCTTCAATGAAGATCTCTCTAACACACCATTACCACAACCATGAATGCTTCAGCATACACATAAGGAATAATCTAATTATGAATAAAACAAATTGTTATTAAAAAAAAGCATGTATAATACAATATATAACCTTTTCTTAAGTAGTCAATGAGAAATAAGACTCAATCTTAACTATTCAATGTGGGATAAATCCTCACATAGGACAAAACTAACAAAAGGATGAAAATCCTAGCTAGAACTTAGTAAGTATGGGAAATATACTCTAACATGCCCCCTCAAATGAAGCTAGGGATTAACAAAGGATGTAGTGTAAATTCATGTGTTCATATGGATGCTAATCTATCTTACTAGAGTATATAGATGTTGAGTCACTATAACCACCAAATCGAAGTAAGAATGGTACTAAATATGAGGATCACTAAACACAAACACTACACTCTAGAATACTAGGTAGAATGATGAACCTAAGGATGAATTATTTGAACATCCTCCAATAAGATGGTGAAAAGTGAGCATAAACACTAGTGGGGATGCCACACTAATGTCACTAGAAAGGATACCACACTGGTGCCATGATAATAATCATAAAGAATGCCATGGAATCAGGTGAAAATTATTCATATGGGCTTTTTCAAATAAAGTGCCTAAATAAGATACCCATGTGCAAAAAGAGGAATCTAGAAAAAACTCAAAAAAGTGAAAAATATACATATAAATCTCAAAAAATGGAGAAAAGAGAGAAAACATGTATTAAAAACTACCCCCCAAAAGAGATAAAAGAAGAAGAGAGAGATATAAACCACCCAAAGATGATGTTGAAATAGTTTTCATGCCAAGTACTCAAAAGTGAAAAAGAAACTCAATTTCCATGAGTGGTATGAATCCTCTACTAGATCACAAAATCAACTGACACCAGGTTTCACTAGAATAACATCAATCAAGAAGACTGTTAGTGGTGATGAACATACAAAGGAGTATTGCATGTGTAAGGAATGCTCAACACTTAAGAAGTAGAATGTACACCACACCCCAACCATACTGCTAACTAATTGGAGTGATGAAAAAATGTCTACACAAGTGGTCTGAATCCATGAACATTGAACAAGCTGACACTATATGCACCATAATATCTCTATGCCACATTAAAAGAGACTGTCAAACTATCAAAAACGTCAAGATGATATTCAGATTCACTATACTAGCTACATTTCTATGGGATACTATCAACTATCATAAAAGTGTTGTAAAAAATATAGATAAGGTCTCTCAAATAGGATGGCTCATGGTGGTGATGGAAGAGACAAGAAACTAAATAATGGAAAAGGTTCCCATAATAGAGCACACAAACACATGAAGCTAGACAAGGTTGAATCAACAAACCCCCCATGGCAATTTATAAATAAGTATGAGTACAATATAACCCATAAACAAAAACCACCAAATGGAAACAAGGAAGATAATGGGTTTCACTATAATGGCTCCAAATTAGGGGACTATCAAGCTATTTAATAAGCCATAAATAATCATGAGAGATTCTATAAAAATAAGGGAACATAAAGGTGTTTCCATAAAAGAAGGCAAGGTGATAAAAAGGGGCCTTGATGGAGACATGGAAAAAATTAAAATAGTTTCAAAATACTAATGCATGTCATAGGCTAATGGAAGAGTGTGGTAAATGGCAAAAAAAACCATTATATATGCAAAAAAATACTCTAAAAACTGAGTAGCATCCAAAAACAACTTGCAAAGCACATACAAAAGGACGTCAAGCTCAACCAAAAATGTGTTTGAGATAGTGCTTACACAAAGTACAATGAAAAAAATTAGTAGGGCCCATAGCACATCTAACCCCCCCCCAAATATGTCACTTTAAAACTTTAGTGTGTTTACAATAAAAATAATACTGATGGAATTGGACTGAAAAATAAAGCACTTTTGTAAAAAGTAACACTCAAATCTGAGTTACCAAGCAAAAGTTATGGATAATAACATTTCCCATCATTAATGGCCTATTTTAATTATTTTTTTACAATTTAATTTAAATTCATGACTAAATAAGGGTTAAGGTAGCCTTCCATCCACTCGTTGGAACTCAAATAGAGTATAAAATGCATTGGTTTAGAATGTGAGGGGAAATTGACCTCCTGCCAACTTGGGCCTCACCCTTCATCTTTGATAGGTGAAAGAACAAGGTAAAATCAATTAAAATCATTTTAAAAATTCATTTTTTACCAAAAAAAACAATAAAAAAATTCTCATTTTAAACCATGTGGAACACAAATCACCTCCCTATGATATTTTTTTTATAAAAAATGATTAAAAAATATTATTCCAACCACTTGGTGAAAACATAAAGGCCCCACTCTACATAGGCCAAATGTAACTACAAACAATTTTTTTTTTTGACCTATAGATAATGTGAAAAGGACATGGTCAATGAGGGAACAAATAATAGAGAGGGAAGAATAGAAAAGAACATGCATCACCAAATAGTGAGTCTTTGTCATGTAGGTTGATCGATGACCCTAAATAGAAAATGCTGAGCAATAATAGGGTTTAGATTGGTTAAGGACTCAAGGAGATGATTGAGGTGGCTCAAGATTTGAGGGAGAGGAGGAGAGGTGGTTGTGGGATATTTTAATAGTGGGAAGGCACTTGGAGTGTTCTAAAAAATAATAGATCCACGAATGACATTTGTTTAAAGACTACATCCCATAGGCCGTTACTAGCTAGTATTAAGCATTCATCCTTAGGACATTTGATACTAAAGGTAACATATGGATCTACAATAACATATGGATTAAAGAACCTAATACCTAAATAAATTTTATATCTTTGCCTAGTTTGGATGGGATTAGGCTAGCAAGGCACTTGGTGAGACCTTGCATAGAATGAGGTTTAAATATCACTACAATTCTCCTTCCCACATTCGAAGATGCTCACTATTGGGTCATAGCATAGGGTTAAAGACATGACACCATGATAATATCATCTTACCTTATAATTTTAGTGTTTTATGTAAGGAAATTAACCACTCATGGAATATCTTCCTTTTACATTTGACCAGTGATGGAAGATACTTACGGATAGTACATAAGTGTAATGATAGTCACTGAGGCTCAAACCAGCTCTGCCTTTCCTTTCATAGGATGTAATGGGTAAAAAATGGTTAATGTACACTATGTAAAACATATAACATTCCACTACATCATTATGGTAACCTTTTCATCCCCACACACTTGTTTCTTGAATAAATAAGATGACTTTAATATACTATGTGAAGAAAGATTGAGGATGTTGAAGCAAGGATGATACTAAATAGACCAATCTGCAACACAAGCATTCAAACCAAAAATCATCCACTATTTCTCAAAACATATGGATAAAAAATTAGTTACAACCTTAATATATTCTACAACAAATGACAAACCTTCATAATAATTCAACATAGCCACATAAAAAAAAGTAAACAGAGGATCAAATTTTGAACCAAGATCTATGAAATAAACATAGATCTTAAATATTGCAAATACAAAATAATGCAATGAACTAGGTTGGGAAATGGTTTATTGAAGAGTTCTTGGATACCATGAAATATTTCACAACACTCTTAAACCAATATCTCTCCAACACACCATTACCACAACCATGAGTGCTTCAGCATACCCACAAGGAATAAACCAATTATGAACAAAACCAATTCTTAATAAAAAAAACATGTGAAAAACCATGTATAATACAATAGAGAAACATTTATTAATTATGAAAGGATAATCAAGAATCAATCTTAACTAACCAATGTGGGATAACTCCTCACATAAGATAAAACTAGCAAAAGGATAAAAATCCTAGCTGGAACCTAGCAAGCATGAGAAATATACTCTAACAGTATTCTAGAAAATAGGTGAGAAAAAGGACCTCCAAATGAAGATTTAGCTCAAAACTTACTCAAATTAACAAATATAAATAAAACTAATATAGAGAGAGAATCTTAACCAGTCCTTATATTCATTCAAAAGGTTTACAAGATATAATTTTTGTAGAGTTTCTTCATACCCAGCTGAAAGATGCCTATAATGGCCCTTTTTACCTCAATTTATAGTGAAATAGAGGGAAAGTGAAGAATAATATAACATGGAATTAAGGATTAAAAGTTATGATGATCCTAATTTACTCAATAAATAGTTATAACTTGTATTTATAATAACTCCATGTCTCTCTATGCGTTGCCTTGACTGCATGATGGCCTTCAATGAGAGTATGGCATAGGAAATGGTCTAGTGGATGCTCCTTTAGTCTTGATTGAATCCATTCATATCATGAACATAATAACTTTTTCAAATACCTCTCCTTTTTAACTTATAATGGTAGGATTGTGGTCTAGTTGGCCTTCATGGATCATTAAGTAGGCTACCTTCCCCTTTTGCATTTTGACTAAGCTTAAACCTACCTAATCCTACATAATAGACATGAAATATGCCTGATCACCTCCATGAACAATTCATCATGATTTTATATCCTTAAACTTAATCTATTAGTATCCCTATATGTAAATATTCATATTCTCTTGTTGACCAAATAGGCCTACTAGGCAACTACTCCTAGTCAATTGGTGTCAGTTACTTAGATAGCCATGAGTCTTGCATAAAATATTAGGAATAGGTAAGTGATAATGTTTAATTTCTAATAAATTATCTCACACCATGACATATGACTTCTAAATAGTGCACACCTACAACACTTGCTCATTTAGGTGACTAGGTCCCCTCTTACTATCACTTCTAGATTAGTTCTTTAGTGTAGGCCTATAGGAGCATTATGAAGAGGAATTGAGAGTGGTTTGTAATACAAAAAAGGTGGAATACACTTCACACTACCATATTTAATTATATAAAAATATTCATCAATATTTTAAACTTGAAATCATCATTAAACTTACAAAAGACAATGTTTTGATGCATCTATATAGTTGTCCATATAAACCAATGTCAGGACTAGGCCTTCTCAGAGTGTAGAATGTGTTCCTTAGAGTGTAAAATAGATTAAACTTCAAATTCAAAATTTCTCACTATTATTATATGACCTTGATTTAATGATTATTGAGCTGAATTTGGATTCTGAAATATCATGTTACTTCCTTCAACTAACATTTTGGTAACAAAGGTGATATAGAGGTCTTGTAGACTTGTAGGGTAGGTGCACCAATATTCTTGTGTTGACCTAGAGAAGAGACATTATGAAAATTTTACTAGTTGGTGTTCTATAATTATTTTCAATAATATTCATATCTTATTTTAATGTGTTACACTTCCTTGAAAGAGCCTGAGTAATTACAACACCTTCATGATACTTGAATAGGGTTACTTTGCCATGATTTGTTCAAATTGTTTGACTACATATGGAAACTATGGGTGATCACCATTTCATGTGTTTTTGGTAGGTACATGAAATAATAAAAAATACATTGTTTTAGATCCTCAATGAGGTTTTGGAGAGTTTTGATACCTCACCAACACTTTACAACTATTGGAAACCCTACAATATCAAGAACATCATTGTTATCAACCTACAAATTATTTCAAAATAAAGTTTATTGTCTCACTAAGGTTACATGTGTGAAATGGAGATTGAATATGGTGTATAATAGTTTTTAGAGCTATAAAAATTCACCCAACTCTACCATTTTTCTTTTATCATGCTCATAAATGGAGAAACTAAAATAAACCTACACCCTATCTGGATGGAGAAAACAAAGTGAGTACTTCACCTTTTTACTAATTTTTCATAAATAATGGGGAATAAATATAAGAAATAATTACATAAATTGAATAAAACTATTGTCCCATCCTCTTCCCAAAATCTGAAGTCCTCATTCTCTATCCTTTGTCTATACCAAACAAAAACTTGATTAGTCTTTATGAGCTACCAAAGAGTTTGATGGATGAAAGGGATCAAATTTTTAATTCATTTTGAATTGAAACTCACTAAAGATCATTTATATATGCCTAGTCATCATAAATTAAGCCATTCACATGCCTGAGCATTATCTTGTTATGACAAACCTATAAAAACTACCTAAAAACTCTCTTTCTAGTATGAAAACTATCTATTCTACTTGAAAACTGATGGAGATGATATGTCAAGTAACTCTAAATTTATTTTACACATAAAAACATGTATTAGTGTTTCCATCTCTCCCTTCTTCCATAAACTTATAATTCAATACCACATTTTCCTTTTGAACATTATAAAATGGATTAATAGAGCACCTTGAGAGTGGATTGCAACATTATAAAGTTGATTTTCCACCTTTCTAGGAGTTATATAGACTATACGAGGTGTGATATTACATGGTATCCACATGACATGTCTCAAAATGACCCCCTAGACCACTTAACAACCTTGGAACCATTTGACTATGCTAGGAATAATCATATAACCATAAGGTCAAGAATAACATTTACCTTTATTTTATCAAAATAACCTTAAACAATGCTAACCAAGGTTTGGAAAGACTATTTGAGGGATTTATAAGGCATAGAATGGCCAATATCTAAGGTTAGGAGACATGAAAAGTAAAGTTTTGAACTACAAGGGTTGAAATTTGGCCTAGGAGGCCAAATTATCAACAATAATCAATGCAAGGAATTGATGATACAATGTGACTAAAAGCATCTAATTTATTAGATGATGAAGGGTGAGGGGAAGGCTGGGCCTTTACCCATGAATGTCCCTAGGTATGTAGATGAGAAGGTGATTTTTAGAGTATGTATTTCTCATTTTTGCTAGACTATTATCTAGGTATTTCATCTTTTTCCTAGTTTGTCTTATGTGAGGATTTATCCCTCATTACTTAGGCTAGTTCTTTGTTTTTCCTTGCCTACTTATGTAAGGGCTTCATAATGTACTAGCATATATTATTATAAATAATCATTTGACTTGCCTTATTTTGAATCTCATTTTTTTTAGCTTTATGTGTGGTGTTTTTGTTGGTAACTCTTCAAATATTGGATTATTGGAATGATTTTTACCATTCCTAACATGGTACCAGAGCTTTGAGAGTTGAAACCATCCATTATCTTGCAATTTTTTAGATAATTCTATTTTTTCTACTTCCCCTTGCCATTCATCCTTAACATTTTATTCGTTATCTAGGGCAATACTCTTGATAGAAGCATTAGAATTTCTATAGAGTCATTAAAATCAAGTACCCTCCTAGATCTACATCAAAATTTGACTGGAGAATGGAGAGAGGTACTTCAATAAACATCCTTTATATATGAGGCATTATATTTTAAGATCTATGTACCATATAAAGACTACACCTTTTTTCCTTAAGGCTATATTAGGGTTTGAATAAATTGCATTGAAGTTATTTTTTGGTATGATAGGCACTTGCAAGGTGGATGGTGTGGTTAGACATCTACAGTGTGGTCAAGCACTTGACATTGAAAGGATCTTGCTATGGAGCACTATAAGTTGATTTTTTTCCCTTAGACTAAGTAAAACTTTTGATCAAATCTATGGAGGATTTATAATGCATTGACATTATTTCTTGGTCTATCAAGAATTTCACTTCCTTAGGACTGTACCTCAGTTCTACACCTATGTTGACAGTGTAGAGAGAGTAGTGGAATTGGTTTTCTCCATAGGTATTTACTTTGGAAGGATAACTAGTCTTTATCTTGTGTATGGTTTTACTATATGCAATCTTCATTTACTATGTGAGTGGACTACTACATGTTTTCTTTGTCTTCTGCATTGGAAAGTGTGGTCAAGAGGAAATTTGAGTGTGGGAACTTCTTGGTACATTGAATAATGACAACTAAATCATTGATTCAAATCATTAGAAGAGGATTGCATTTTTTAATCCATTCTTACTATACAAAAGCTATGTTGTGAAGTTATATAGTCAATGATATGAATTAAATCCCTAAGTGGTGTTGGAAGTACATTAGGAAAGTGACAAGAAGGTGTGTGGGACCCATATTTTTTCCTTATCTTCCTATCATATCATCTTTTGCATAGACCAGGAGGTTATTTTAAATTAGTAATTCACTTTCTCTCCTCTCAAAACTATCTTGTTCATTCATTATTTATTTTTTCAAGCTATAATTGTTCGTTGAGAGGAAGCATATTTCACTTTCATGAGCATAGGGGTCCACTGAATGATTGTTTATCACTTTTGTTGTATTTTTATAAGTCTTTGGTTTGATTATAGTTCTAACAAGTGGTTAAAATCCTACCTTAAATTTTATTTTGGTCACTAAAATCTATTTCTAGTGTAAATTTTAATGTTTTAACCCATTTATAGGAATTCATAAAGCCTATAAATTTTGAACTGTAACTCGAAATTGAGTTATATTTTTTCAAAAGTGTATAGTTTTCAAATATCTATCCATTGGTTTCATTAATTTTTAAAAATTCAATAATTTATAAAGTGCTTAAATTAGGGGGTATCCTTAATACAATCTTATGGGGGTTATCTTAGTGTCAATTTGTGCACCCTTTTTCATTCTTTATGCTCTTTGATGATTCATTGTAATGGATTATACTTATAGTATTAATAATTATGAGCCTTTGAATACACATAATTACCATTTATGGAGACTTAAAATGAAAATAATCATAAAAAACAAAAGATTATGGTCTCTAATGAATGAAACTCAACCATAGTTTTTAAGAGAGTTTGAAAAAATTTATCACTAATACAAGTTTGAAGAGTGTATGGGTTTGATAGGGATATATGTGAATGACATTTTTTTATTTCATTTGGATGGGTGTGATATTCCATTTAAAATGTGGGATAAGCTAAAGGGTTTATCTAGAAAATTAGATCACATGAGAGTCATGCAACTTGAAATGAAGCTCAATTCAATTAATATATAGGACTTTGCCTTTATTTTAGACTACCTTACTATGTTTAATAATTTTTTGACACAACTAAATGGGAGTGAATGAGATAAGAAAGATGAAGAGTATGTGTACCTGATTTTGTCCAAGTTAATTGGTCCATTACAAATCTTTTCTTCTACCTTTTTATCTAGCATGGATGCCTTAGGTTCCACATTCAAAATTCCTTATTTAGATTTATTTAATGAGAGTATTACTAGGGAGGAATATAAATCATCTCACCTTGAGTGTTCCACCTCTCAAAAAGTATTAGTAGCATCACATCCTAAGAATAATGGAAAAATAAAGGGTAAGAAGAATAACACTCCTCCATCTAAAAATTAACCTAATCACAACACTAACACATCTAAACCCAAATCATCTTCCCAATCCAAGAATAAGTCTAGCCTATCTTGCTCCTATTATGGGGGGATTAATCATAAAGAGTTTAGGTGTTTTAAGAGAATGTATTCCATAGAGGATGTCATCAAGAAACAAAATATTTATATCTCCACTCTTTATCCATCACATCATGATGGGAAAGAACTTAATTCCATTAGGATATCACAATCACCTATTTCAGATAGTTGGGTTCTAGATTCTAGTGCCTCACATCACATGAATTCTTATAAGGAGTCATTTGTATCTCTTGGATTGATTATAATTCCAACATTGAGGTTGGATATTATTCATTTATTTATGTTAATTGAAAGGGTGACATACACCTATATGGTGGTTTCATTAATGATGCATATATGTTCTAAATATTGCCACTCATTTACTTTCTATTTATCATATTTACCATTCTATTTAGGGCAATATAGTGACTTTCACACCACATGGTGCTGAAGTTTGATATTTTTTAGAGCCTCACACACTCATTATAGATGGTTTTGTTGATCATATTTCTTGACTCTATTAATTTAAGGATTTTTATGATAATCCTCCTCTAGGGGCATGTTTGGTTTCTCATGCAAATTCTAAGAGTAGATTTTGGCACAAGAGATTTGAAAATATCAATTATAGACATTTAAAGGAGTTGAGAACTCATATTATGGTAGAGGGTCTTTCTATAGTTTCATGTATTGATGGAGATTACCCTGGTTATGCATTAGGGAAATGACACCAATATCCATTTCCTAATGGTATGTCTATGAGAGCTTATTCATCACTTGAGCTTGTGCACATTGATTTTATGGTTTTTTATACTCCTGTTATTGGAGCTAAGTATGCACTTGATTTAATTGATAAGTTATCAAGGCATACTTGGGTTTATTTTATCAATTATAATAGTGATGTATTTTCTCACTTCAAAGTCTTTAAGGCTTTGGTTGAGAAACAATATTCTAGTTGCATCACAAAACTTCACACAGATAATGGGGGGAGTATTTTAATTAAAAGTTCTCTAAATTTTTGGTAGTCCATGGTATTATTCACCAAAATTATATTGATCATACTCCATAGTATAATGTCTTATAAAAACTAAATAACCAAACTCTAAAGGAGATGGATAATTGCATGATGCATTCATAGGATTTACCTTCTATCTATTGGGCAAAGGCCATTAATTATGCAAACTACATTCAAAACTACACACCACATAGGGCACTCGAGAATTTGAATCTAGAGGAAGCTTGGTCTAGAACCAAGCCTATTGTCTCATTTTTTTGAGTCTTTGGGGGCCATTCTTAGGCATTTGTAGCAAAGAAAAAGGAAAGCATTGGATAATAAGAGTAAACCTTTGATTTTTGTTGGGTATTATAATTATATGAGAGATTATCATCTTTAACATATTGATACTCATGATGTTCATTTTTGAACACATGTGTAGTTTTATGAACTCTTCAAATCTCATGATTCTTCATCTTCTTCTATGCCTTCTTCTTCTTTTGATGATTCATCACCTCCTCTTGAGGATTAATTTTATAAGGATCTAATTTAGGAGGTCCCTGAGGTTTAGAATCTTATTCCCACTAATGTTACCATTATGAAATAATGGGATCATACTATAGTTTCTAAGGCATCACATTTCATATAGGATCTTTCACCCACTTAACATCATCATACACATTCTATAGGCACTAAACTTTTATGTCAGGCATTCTTTGGGGATCCATAGTATTTTTCACAGGCTCATGAGATATAGGAGTGGGATGATGTGATGACAAATGAGTATTCTTCTTTAATGAATAATCACACTTGGGATTTGGTCAATTTTCCTAAGGGAATAAAGTTGGTTATGTGAAAGTGGATATACCACACCAAATATGCAAATGATGGATCTATTGATAAGTATAAGGCACATCATGTTGTAAATGGGTTCTCATAGGTATCAACTACTTTGAGAATTTGGCACCTATTACCAAGATGGATTCTATTCATCTTGTATTTTATATTCATACATTATAGGGTTGGATAGTGTATCAAATGGACATTACGAGTGCCTACTTGCTTGTAGGTTTATAGGAGGAAATATATGGAGTAGATTTCTAGGTTTGTTCATGATTATTCTCTTATGTTTAGAATTATAAGGTCTTTTTATGGTCTCAAATAGGATCCTCAAGATTGGTATAATAATATTGATTCAATTCTTCTCTCCACTAGCTTTGTTCACTACCACTATGATCCCATAATGTATACCTAATGACTCTATGTGATAATGTAGTGGCCAAATATATAGTGGTAAAAAACATGATGGTAAAAATGTAGTATGATAAAACATTGTGAGGATAAAATGTAATGAGGAAAAAATGTAGTGGTATTGGTAACGTCATGAAAATATAATGAGGAACATAATTGGGACATTTTAGTGATTAACACATTGTTTATTTATTATCTAGTTCATTTTAGTGATAATAATTAACATTTTATGGTGGAAAAGTAATACACCTAATTTACATGAAAAATAATAGAATAAATGTGATTTCATGAGTTTTGAACTTTAGTTGGAAGTTATGTCATATTCTATGTGATTGCATCATTTGTTATGTTTTATTCCTATGATGTTTATCCTTACTACATTTTTCATCGCTACATTTTATCCTCACTATGTTTTCTACGCTCTATTTTTAACCTCTATGTTTTTTTGCTATATATTGGGGAGGACATTATTATACTAGTCTTGTATGTTGATGATCTGCTTCTCAAAGGCAACTCATCTTCTCAATTTTAGGCTTTCCATATGAAACTTTCAACATCATTTGATATGAAAAATCTTGGTCTTTTTCACTTATTCCTTAGTTTATATATTTCATAGTTAGATATAAGGATTTATTTGAGTTAATATAAGTATACCCTTGATATTCTTCAACATTTTGGCATGGGTGATTGCAAGCCAAGTCCTTCTTCTTTTTAGTCTAGAGTGATTCTTGCTACCACTTGTACCACTCCACTTTGTGATCCTAAATTTATAGTAAAATGGTTTGGAGTCATCTATTTGACCCATACTCACCTTAACATCTCATTTGTACTTGGTATTATATCTAGGTTTGCACATGCTTCTCATGATAGTCATTGGTAAGCTGCCAAGATGATTTTGCTATATATGTAAGTCACTACTCATTTTATATTACACTACACTAGGGTTTCTACTTAGTTGGTTGGGTACAGTGAATTATATTACAAAAGTTATCTTGATGATAGGCATTCCACTTCTAACTAAAATTTTTGTCTTGGTTCTTCACCTATTGCTTAGTTGTGTAAGGATTAACATGATACTACACTTTTATTTATAGAGGGTGAGTATAGGGCAATAGTTACAATGAGTTAGTAGGTTATTTGGCTTTATTAGTTATTGATAAAGTTTGGCTTCATCTAGGATTCACCTAGTATACTTTGGGGTGACAAATATGATGAAATTTAGATATACCTTAACCAGTTGAGCACTAGTAGACCAAAAGCATTGAGGTACATATGCAATTCATTTGTTAGCACATTCAAGTTAGAGTTCTTAGCTTGGAGTACATTCTAAATCAGCAGCAAGTTGTAGACATATTCATGAAGATTTTTACATCACCTCATGGAATGTTTGGGGTTTTAAAAGTTATCCTTGGGGGGTGTTCATGGGGACAACCTCCTTTATTTCATGGATATATATTGTACATGTGTACCTTATCAGACATAGTTATTAAGACTCATACTTTAGATATGACACTATTTATTGTTATCCCCTAGCTTCACGTAAGGGGTGTTAGAGTATGTATTTCTCATGTTTTCTAGACTATTAACTAGGTATTTCATATTTTTCCTAGTTTTTCTTATGTGATGATTTATCCAACATTGCTTAGTTAGGATATTTATTTGTTTTGCCTTGCCTACTTATGCAAGGGATTCTTATTTTACTATCATTCTTATTCCGAATAATTATTTGACCTACCTTGTTTTGCATCTCATTTATTTGTAGCTTCATGTGTGTTGTTCTTATTGCTAACTCTTCAAATCTTAGAATCTTGGAATGTTTTTTACCAATCCTAACATTGAATTTTTAGGGTGTGGGAATCAAATAAGTGTTGCCATAGTAATTTACACTTGGTTGTGTGATGTGTAACACACTAATACCATAGATAATAATTATCCTCATGTTTAAGGATATACTCTAGAAAAATATTAGGAGGAGGTGAGTTTATATTAATAAATTATGTCTTCTATAGATGAAGTGCATTAATGTATATTAAAGTTGTTAATTAATATAGGTATGCATGTTTGTGCCATTAAAATAAAAGTGAGTCCAGGAGTATCTAACTATGGAGGTTGAATATCTATGGTCTAGGAGGAACCTAATGATTATTATTGTGATAATAAACTTTGATGTTCAAAATAATCCTTTGCCTAATGATTAATAACCTTATGGATTGTGTTGGTAGGGGATAAATATTAGGCAACGGTAGTATGCCATCACCACCATTATGATTAGTCAAAGGAGGTACATGAATATGCATATCAAATATGATAGAATATATCAATGAAGTTCAATGTAATGTGGCTAACATCTCAAAAGGGAGAAATATCAAATGATTCGGTGTTATAACATGACTAAAGTCACTTGATTGATGTCTGAAGTTTGTAGGGAAGGTTGAGCCTTTACCCATAAATGAACCTAGGTATGAAATTGAGAAGGTGATGGTGTAGGCCATGGGAAATCATGGATATACTAATATAATAATCTAATCTACACTTGGTTGTTTGATGTGCAAGACACTAATGCCATAAAAAGTAAACATCACCATGTTTAGGGATATACTCTAGAAAAAAGTTAGGAGGAGGAAAGCTATTATCAATAAACTGTGTCTTCCTTAGATTAAGTGCATCAAATTAATACCAAAGGTATCATTAATTAGTAGAGGTATTCATGTTTGTGACATTAAAATAAAAATTGACTATGGAGTTTGGTTATTTATGGTAGAAGAGGAACCTGATTCATGTTGTTATGCTAATAACCTTTTATGTGCATAACAATCCTTGGCCCAATGACCAAGAACCTTATGGATTATGTTAGTAGGGAATAAATCTTAGGCAAAGGTAATATGCATCATAACTAGTATAAATAGTTTATGTAAGTACATGACTAGGATTAACAATTATGATAGAAGATATTATTTTAAGTTGACATAATGTGGCCGACATCTCAGGAGAAAGTAAGCTCAAATGATAAAAATATAGTGAATTGATATGATCTTATCATCACATGATCATGTAGAATACTTTGAAGATGATAAATAGTAACTATATTATAATTAGTGTATGTTTACTATGTCTCAAGCCTTCCTTCATTAATTGAATAAGATATAATGTTAAGTGTAGTATAAGGAGAGAGAACTACGTTCATATAACTAATACTATGTGAATGTAAATAGTTTTATAAAAAATAATAATATCTAAACACTTACCCCTATTAATGGGTTAATAGTAATTGCAATAAAAATAGGAAAGGATAAGCTTTCTTTTACTCCACCAACATGGTGGTTCAATTTAAACTTTGATGAGGCCTCTAGAGGAAATCTAGGTGCATTAGGGGATGGTTATATTATTTATGATTATTGTAGATCCTTGATTAGAGTAATATCTAAGAAACTTTTAGATGGCACTAAAAATGAATTAGAATATTAGGAACTTTTTAATGTGATTGAACTTGCAATCCAATGCAGTTTCGATAAGCTCATCATCAAAGGGGACCCTATATTATGATTTATACTTTTCAAACAAAGGTTGTCACTTCTTGGAAGTTGGAATAAAATTTGTCCAGTGTTTAGGATATATTGCTTTTATTTGTTTCTATGAAGTCTAATCATTACTACCATAAATCTAATGATGTGGCTAACTTCCTTGCCAATAATGGCATTGATCAAACTAAAATGAGCCGAGTAGACAACCTGCATCAAACCTGAGAGGATTTGCCATAACTTATCTCCATTGATTTGGGATGTTAACTTTTATATTCATTATTTTTATTGTTTTTAAAAAAACTTATTACAAAAAATGGGAAGGTTGGCCTATCATAAATGTTTTTTCTCTAGCTGAGCAGTTACAAATTTTATCAACATTTTTAGTGAGTGGGTCAAATTATCTGCCAAATATTTTATCTTAATCATCCATAATTATTATTTTCATGATGATTATATTACCATAAATTAAAATGGTTCCTTTATATTGGGTAGCATGAGAGCAATCCTATGGCATGTGTGCCTCGAGATATTTCCATGGTGACACTTGATCACTCTTAATGGCTTTGATATGGCTTGGTTTCCTTAAGCTAAATGGCATTTTTGTTTTATTCTAGGATTCTACCTAGTTATCCACCTAGGTTTTGGATTATTTTTTCTTATTGTTTTTTTGTGTATCATAGACTATGGGGTCAGATTTGTGCTCACCACTCTTGTTGTCTATGGAGGCAGTTCCATTTGCGAGATGGTGTTTTAAGGGGGAATATCTTAGGAGAGATTAAAAAATATCTTTTGAGTTCCAATGGAAGAGATATTCAAGGAAATTTCACTGGTGCTAGTAAATGATTATCTAGAATAGGACATTCATAGTTGTGTCAAATTGAAGGTGGCTACTTTAGAACATTATACCATTGCTTTCTAACTTTGATGTGGTTTCTAATTTGGTTTCTTTCTCCATCAAGATGAAACACCATGTTGGTCTCTTAGAGGACATTTATAAGTGTCATTTGGGTCCTCTCCTCAAATTTACATTCACCAACTTGTATGGTTTTGGTGTGGTCCCAATGTTATCCTTCCATGCTTTAGAAACCCATTTTATGCTCCTAGTTAGCTTTGTTGAAGAACTAAAACAAAAGATATGTTCTTTAGATTACTTGAAAGGGAACCTTTTAAAACTACCATGCATGGTGAAAATAAAAATCCCAATTGTATAAATAACTCATTGGAGGGAAGTTATAATAATAGAGAAAGGGTGGAAGCAGTTGAAAAGTTGAATAAATTGGTGGCTCATGACATAGTTTCATCTCCTCATTGGCTTATGAAATCACAAAAAATGGTAGTTTCAAAGGTGATTTAGGATAGACTTGATAATAATAACATAAATACTTCTATGGGTGGTTTTAAAGTATTTTTGTAGGAACAAGAGTGCTTGGTATTTTGTGAGGCTTCCACCATAGAATTTAAGGGAAAGGAAATTATTATTTTTGAGTACCTAGATGATATCGCTCTACATTGAGTAAGAATATGGTTTCTCTATCATCTAGTTTTTTGGTTATCTATCTTTTGTTGGTTGACCTTGTGGATGCATTGATTTTTTAAACCTTTTTTTGTCATTTGTATTTTTTATGTCTTTTTTGGTTTCTATTTGGCTTGCCACCTTGTTGGCTATGTCAGTCTCTATTTTTAGTCATATCCTTTACTCTTTATGGCTGGCGTTTTCTTTAAAAAAAATTATATGGATAGGGGCTACACAAAACCCCATATCTATCTAAAAATATCTAAATAATTATACATATTTGGATTGATTAAATATATCTTTGAAAGGATCATCTAAGGAATATCCTTCATCCAAATTAGGAGTCTTAAGATTAAGAGTGCAAACATCAATGCTTTTATCAGTCAAGGAAGAATGAGGAATATATTAATTAATGGTTTTCTTGGTAGTTTAAAGCTCATATAGTGGTTTTTTATAAGATTGAGGTTATAAGGAATGAGGTGGTTGAGTAATTATAGGAGAAGGGAGATATAAAGTTTTGATTTTCAAACTGATCTCATCAAGTTCAACATCATCAGAATCTAAGAGATTAGGAACCATATTGACCACATGTTTGTGTTGGAAATTATAACCTCTATTAGAGTTAACATGATAATTAAATATTTGAGATTTATGAAAAAGAACACTGGGTAAAGGGTCAAGGGTATTTATTTTGAAAACACTGCATTCCTATAATTTTTAAAAATTCAAAGGTTTCATGTCTCCTTAAATCTTATAAGTAACACTGTTATGTGGAATTTTGGCACATTGGCATGATGGAACTTCTATATATCTCATGAGGTCTATTGAAGGTCAATTGATTAAAATGTTATATTATAATAGGAAATTAAATATCATGACCTTGATATGAACTATAACAACAGGAACTATGATAAGAATCTAAACATAACCTAGAGGAGGCATTTTTATTCAATCATAACCTTGAAATGTGCTTTGGGAAGAGTTAAGGTTACATTAAGATCATCCAAGTGTTTTAAAAGTGTTTTAATTCAAAGGAGGCCACACAAGTGCTATAACCTTCATAAATCAAGGCACACTTTAATTAGATATGAAAAACTTATGAACTAATGAATAATGGAGGATTATCTACATGAGGTATTATTTTATTAAAAATCATTGAAGAAATAGGGAATTTTAGGGAGAGATAAATAAGTATTTATATTTTAGTTAACATGTATAGACATTTCCTCACATGGTTTAAGGATTCTATCTTCAAACCCAATCAAAATGGATTCTTACCCCATACGTGGAGATTGATGGATGTTCATTTTGAATAAGAGTTTCATTAAACAATTACGGTGATTTAAGGAAGTTATCATGAGTTATATAAAATAAATTTGATATGGAAGACAAGAAATTTTCATGATAGGATCCCATCAATCATATCTAGTTATAATTTTAGCTAATAAATGTGAGTAATATTGGAGTAAGCCCACTAAATTAGAATGTAAGTGAATGTAAATTGATGTTGATAGTGAGTATTTAATTGGGATTTTTTTGATGTTATTTGGCCATGTGTTCTAGTTAGGTTGAATTTGGCAATTCCATTGGTTATTTTGAATATTTGGATGTCATTAGAGGTGAAGAAATAGAGTATATTGATTTATGGTTTTTGAGGTGGGTAATTCAAAATGATTTTTTTTTGTATCAATATAAAAAGAATGGGCTTCCCAATCTGTCATTTGATTAGAAACATGCGGGATATTGAATTAAGGAGTAGGTTGTATTGGTAGATTTATTGGAATCATTGTCATATACTCAAGTTTTATGTAATGATATGGATAAGTATCTTGAATAGTACAAAAAGATTAAAAATTATTACAATTAGAATGTGGATAAGGAGATATGTAATATACTACTCTCTTAATGTTATTCATATTGATAATATTCTCATTTTTTATGAGAGAATTAAGATCAACAAAATTTTTAATGATGTTGTAAGTAGGAGGTCGAGTAGTACTTGATTAATGATTAGGAAAGGGATCATTGTAGATAGTGAGATGAGAATTATCTTATTAATGGAATCATGTTTACGTTTGGTTTCACAAGCCTTAAGTTCTAGTTCATAAGCTTTTTGGTACTCATAAATTAAGGTTATTGATTGAAATTTGGACCAAAGAGATACTCAAGAATAAAGTTCCTAATTTGGTGAGAAGTCTCATGAGAATGACCCCAACTTTCATGATACCAAAATAACTTGTGTGGATCATAAAAATGTTTGGTAAGATGAGTAGAGTCCAGATCCCATGGTGAAGGCCTAAAAAGATACTTTTGAATCTTTTCCATGGAAAGTGATTTGTAAAAATCTACATTATTCACATGGGAAGATGTAGAACTAGGTTGTTGTAAAGGATTGGTAAAAATTGGTTGTGAAAAATTATCATCATTAGAACCACTTAGGAGGATAACCTGAATAGTGGGTATGGACTCATAGGTATTTGTAACAAAATCATTGGTAGCATGACAATTTTTATATTTCATAAGCATTTAAGTTCTAACTAGAGGGTGTGAGGGATAAAATTATATTATAAGACAATTTTGATGTTTGGATTAGTTTATAGATTCTTACAAATATTTATGAGAGAGTCTTAATGTGATATTACAATTTGGGATGAAGAATATTAGTTAACAAGAAGAACAGATTGTATTCCAGCATATTTTGTCTAGATTTATTGGATAAGGCTTTCCATATTTTAATGAACACTTGGGTCATTTCATATTTAGATTATTTATAATTGATAAAGTGAGCTAATAATATATTTTAAATAATATCATTAGTTTGGCATTCTTGTACCAATACATTAACTAAATATTCTAAACTACATAAAGTGTGAGACTTGAATTGATTATACCAGTCCAAAGCATATCCTAAAATTATTTTTTATAAGAGATTGGTGGAGAAAAATGTATTGAGATTATTCTAGTCTTTATATAAGTTTTTGAAGCATTTCAAATGAAATGCATTATTAATGGATCCATTATAAGTGATATTAGGAACTATACCACCTATGTCAATGTTTTCAATTTTATGAACTAAGGGTTCATTTTTTAAGTGTTAAATATACCTATTAAGAAGTGGGGGTTCAAGTATAAGTTTACCTTGTGTATCTATTGGGGGAGGGTAGGGGAAATTAGGATTTTTCACTCCCCATTAAGTGGGTTGAGGATGATTTTGTAATTAAAAAAAATTGTTTTACATTTTCATCATTTGATTTGCATAATTAATTTGAAAATTAATCATTTGATTCATGTATGGTAATATAATTTTATTAGCATTAATAATGGTTTGACTATTAAAATTGGAATAAAATGAACTAGTGGTAATATTTATTGGGTGATAATGTGGGCACTTTGAGTAGGCTCACTAGAGCAAAGACCTACTATAGTATTCAATATACTTGGCATGATAAAACAAGTATTAGTATAAAAAGTGAAAGGAATGGAAGAAAAGGAATAAATGGAAGAGAGAAATGAATATAATAAGAGAAAGGAATATAAGAAGTCATATGGTGACTTGCCTTTATTCTTGTAAAAGAGTTATGCATGGGTGAAGGGGGATACTCAAGGTGAGGTTACATAATGATGTTATATATTAATGTGGGATCCTTACCCTGATGTTGAGGATTTTCATTGATTAAAAGGATCATTTTGGTAGATTATTTAAGATCACTATCATCTTATGGGTTAAGCTATTTGACATATATTTGAGAGGATCCATGGTCTAAGTAGGAGGTGACCCATAGTTTTTAGTTCTACTGGCCATGTGAATATTGTTTAGTATTTTATATAAATTATAAATAATGTGAAAATGAATAAATTTAGGGGGGTTAGTGAAATAAATTATAACATTCTAATATTTTAGTTTAAATTCATCAAAAATGTACTAAATGGTGAAAGGTTGCAGTAGAACTAGAAGTAAAAAAACTAATAAAAAGGAGAGTGATAAAAGAAACTATGTCAACCACCTACTAAACTAGGTTGACCAAGGTCAATTTAGTTATGAATAAAACAAACTTGAAATTCACTAAGTTAACCTAGGTTGACTTAGTTCCACAAGAAGGTATAAACAAAAATTTGAAAAGCTATAGAATTGACTTGGGTTAATCTAGTTATTTAGATAGTAATTTGGAAAATTGTTGGGTCAACCAGGGTCAAATTCATTGATTTTAATAGATAAAAATAGAGATTTAAAAACCTATTGAGTCAACTTAGTTATAAAAATATGAAAAAATTACATAACTATGTTAATCCCAATCAACTTAGTTAGATCTAGAAAAAAATGACTATAAATTGGTCCTTTGATATTACACTCTAAAAATAGAGTCAAATAAGTAAAATATAGAAGTATTAGTTAGCTAGGTCAACACTAGTTTATCTATTTGAATCACACATCATATAACTCTATCCAGATTGGTTGACATAGTCTACAATACCAAATATAGAAGTAATAAACAACCATAAATGAACGTGTAAACTAACTATTTTATCTAGTTATTTGAAAAAAAGAATGCAAAGATGCCCTAAAAATATTTTATTGATTTGTAGGATCCCAAAGATACTTTATTATTTATTTTATAGCATAATATAAAAGTTTTAGAGTGATAACTATGGAGGACTAAACCTTGCCCATAACCCACTAAACCTAATTTCAGGGGTAAGATGGAAGTAACTTCTCCTAACTGCTAATATATGTTCCATAAGATCAAATAGATGACTAGATTCCTAAGGTTCAATAAAAATGGAAATCCTAAGAATTTCATAGATACTTTGAGGTACATGGAAATTAAAAATTGTGTTTAGATCTATACTATGGATATGAGTATTAGGGAAACCCCATCAAGCCATGATGTTTGTAAACAATAGACAAGGACCATAAATAAAGAACCATTTAACCCTTCATGATAGTAGCCAAGTAATTTTATAAAATAATGATACAAAGTTTCTATGGAAATCAAGATAAGATGAAATTAAAGGATAAAAATAAGTGGTAAAAACCAATTTGTACTTTCTAAAATTAAATAAATAAGCAACCAACTCTTTTCAAAGAAAAAGTGAGATTAATTAGTATGAAAATAAATTGAATTTTCTTTCTTGTACAAAAAGTGAAACACATAAATAGGTCAACCACGGTTGATCTAGTCTAACAAATAAAATAGAACAAGGTCAGTGTTGGTCGACATAGCCTATTGTGAAAATAGGCCAAAACAAACTAAGTCAGCCCAGGTTGACTTAGTTTGATGGCAAGACAAACAAACATAACACTAAGTTGATAAGGTTGAATTAGTTGACCATGTGATATATTTTCAATAAAACTAAAAGACTGGTAGGAATAAAATGATAATCTAAAGTACTAAATACTTTTATTTAAAAACATTGAAATAGAAAACTAAGATAATTGAAAAACTTGATGTATTAAGATGGTTAAAAGTAACTTGAGTAATAAAACTAGGTTGACCAAGTCAAATTAATTGGCTAACTATGAAATCTATAAGTTTAGATGCTAAAATTGGTTCATCCTAGATTGATTTAGTCTAATAGAGATAAACACCTAAAAACCATAGAGATTAAATAGGGTCAACCATGTCTGACTTAGTTTACAAGAAGATAAAAATTTAAAATAGTGAAATAAAACTAGGTTGACCTATGTAGAACTAGTTTTGATGAAGTGTAAAATTAAAAAAAATTATATAAATGAGTTAAGTCAACCTACATGACCTATTTTATTGTAGATGAAAAATCATAAAGTGGAGAGTATAACTAGGTTGACCTACATGACCTAGTTGACTGTGTAAGGAATTTTATAGATAAATAACTAAACTAGGTTGACCTACATGACCTAGTTGATTGTAGATATAGAACCTAGGAATAGAGGATAATATTAGGTTGACTAATGTGATCTAGTTGAATGTATATTAAAAATTTGAAAATAGGGAAAAATTAGGTCAACCAGCATGACCTAATTGACAATGGATGAAAATATACAAACATAGAAAAAAATTGGGTCAACCAATGTGACATGGTTGAATATAAATGTAAAATTTGAAATACAAGGGTTAGATTCAACTTAGGTTCACCAAAATGTTTAAAATATATTAATATAGATCTAAAACTTATCCTAATTTGTAAATTTAAGCTCGAAGAAGGTAATCAACTAACACCTAATGTAATATTTTCTATATCGAGAAGCATGGCCAAATTGGATCCGTTATTCTCAACTAAGGGAGAAATTATCACACAACACTAAAGGAGAGGGTTCAAAAGCATCTAGGCAAATAATATTATACAATAACCCTATATATGTCTACTAATTTATAAAATAAAATATAATTTAGTGTTATCAAAGATTGTAACCCAAAGTGGGATGGTTTAAAACAAATAAGGGATCATGGTAGGAAAATGGGGTCCTATATCACATAAGGTGGAAGATGGGAAGCTAAGAAAACATTATAGATACATTAAATTTAAGTGTAAATGTAATTGAGAAAATGTGTTATACATTCAAACCTATTACTTTTTTCAATATCTAACTATCAAATTAAATAACTAAATTTAGAGATACTTACCTTTGAGAGAGCCTATCAATTCTAAATCTCCCCCTTAGCCAATGGTTCTTTACAATATACAGTTGTGGATTTGTAAGGATGGAACTAGTTGAAATTAGATATAGGCTAAAATATTCCTAATTTACATCTAAGACTTCCCACAAGACAAGTTATATTTCGTGTAAGGCAAACCCTATGTAATGGCTCCTTCAAACGCAGATGTATCAAAATTGTGAGCTATAATAATGTGAAAATGAATTTTACTATCTATTGGTTTGAAGTGATTACGGTGTATATATAAATGTATAGGTCATAGTCCTTTAAAAAAATTATTCGACAAGGTCATCCCACATGACCCAATTTTGAAAATGTTATTGTTAGGCCTCAAACTAGGTCAACTTAGGTTGACCTAGTTTCATAACATGTGTCGTAAATTTCACAACAAGGTTGACCATGGCCAACCTAATATTAAAAGTGTGTATTTGATTATTTATGGGAAATTTTATAGGATAATTACTTATGGAATTAGATAAATAAGGTTTATTTCTTAGGGAGTTAGACAGGTAAGATTTGTAATGGGTTTAGTAATGATAGAGTTAACAACCAATATTTCAAAGCATCAATGGTTTTCCCACCCCTTTCCCAATACACCATTTAAGGTATGAACTTAAATAGATTAAAACTCAATAGGATCTTCTAATAAATAAATCATCAATAAAATATATAGTTTTAAAATATTATGTGTATATAGATATAACTCTTAACCATTGCCTTAGCATTCAAGGAAAATAATTAGTTAAGTTAGTAACTAAGAGTAAATTATAAAGATAATGAAATGATGAGTTTTTTAAGGAGGGCCTTAACTAAGTTATTATTAGGAATTTAGCCTGTCAAGGTCAAATGACACCCCATATAATCTAAAACTTCTTAGAGTACCATTATAAGTCTATTCAAGATGGTCTAAACTATGTATTTTAGCCTAAAAAAAGTTAAGTATTGATTATTTAATGATAAATTTAGAGTATAAAAGTCATTAAAACATCAAAATTATCTCCAAATACATTAATTTTTGTGTAATGACCTTATTCCTAAAGTTTCATCCCTTGAAATGGTAATTTTATACATGTTTTAAGTCAAAAAGGCCCATTTTAAGCTCCCACATGCAAATTTGGCCCCCAAAACCATGTTAAAAGTCTAATTTATGTTTTATCATGAAAAATACTCATGTTCATCTCCCTAATGCATTAAATTG
Organism: Torreya grandis; assembly: GCA_037957365.1. Classification (NCBI taxonomy): domain Eukaryota; kingdom Viridiplantae; phylum Streptophyta; class Pinopsida; order Cupressales; family Taxaceae; genus Torreya; species Torreya grandis. Next base: position 394,087 of record JARHVA010005356.1, on the reverse strand, counting down.
GTTGTGTAGGTCTTAAGTTGTGAATAAAATCAAGAAAAGAGATATTCCATGCATAATTACAAAGAAAAGTATGGAATTGTACAACCATCCCTATGGTGGAGCTCATGAATAGGTGTAGGATGGCATAAAAAATGTTCTAGAATAAATTCATGGAAATAAGATGCAAAACAAGCCCAAAACTAGTCTCTTCCCTTCATGTTGCTAGTTTTCACACAAGGAGAGCCCTTTAGGTTTTCAAGTGATATGATTAGGAGAGAGAAAATTTAGGTTTGCATATTTTTCCAATGAAAGTAGACTTAGAGAGATTCTTATTGGAGTAGGTAGTTCTCAAATTGTTCATCTCTCCTTCATGAATCATCCACTTGAAGTCAATGCATAATTCATTAGTCTTGTATCTTGGAAGGCAATCAATTTTATGTATTTTTTCCTCATTAAGGCATCACATCATGAAAATTCAAGTTTATTAGGATTCTTAGAGACACGACTCACCCTTCCATGGAATACATATATTCTCTTCCACTAGTGTTATAACACAATTGAACATGAGAAGATAAGAGAGTGCAAATCTAGAGTCTACAAGAAAAGGATGAAAAACTTTATGGTCTATGAGAAAGAAAAGGTTTAAAGATTTCTTGTTTTCTTCTTAGCAGGGACCTCCATCAGATTCATATGTCCCTCATGAAAATTTGTCAAGAGATTCTTCAAAAGATTCATATCAAAGTCCATCATTATGTTCACAAGCATCTTCAAAATCCTTTTTTAACAAATTTTAAGATTTTTTAGAATTTATTCAGGTATTTAGCATAGTCCTAGGTTTCAAATTCAGACTTTCATCCTCCTTACATGGCATAAAAATTTATTTATGCATTAAAGGATATGTTTATGCTTGAATATGGATCTTAAATTTAGTCTTCATATGCTGTTCATGTCCTTTTACACCTCCATTTGATTCATCTCCATATACACTATCACACATAGTGTTTTTTTGTTACGTTCATTCTCCCTTCACCCTTTATTGATGGTTTTCCATCTCTCATACATCATTCTCCCTTCCATTCATATCCATCCCATCATCCATCAAAAATATGAGGAAATAAAAAGTGAAGGTTATCGTGGTAATTCAAGATGAAGATATTCACATCAATAAATCAACCTAAAAGCAAGAAGGCAACCTATAACAATGCACTAATAGTCAACACTTTTCATGAAAGTACAAAAGGGAAGGCCATGCTAGAGGATGTCTTTTAAAGGTATATGGTATTTGATAAAACTACCTCCTCAAACTTTAAAAGATAGAATAACAATGATCATATCCATGAGTGGTGACATTCTCAAGGTCAATTTCAATCTATGTCCATATAATGGAGCATAGTACAATCATCCTACCATTGAGAAAGGGCATGATCTTTGTGATGGTTTTTTCATAACATGAGTGTGTGGTGAAGATGAGCAGTTAATGTAAGATTATTAATTGAAATGATAACTACATTAATTTAATAAGCCCTTAAGAGACACTCATATGTTTAAAATCAAGGGTCTTTTAGTGCACCTATAGGCTTGAATGAAGTCACCACCTACAACAAGCATATGTTTGGGTAGTTTGTAGCTATCTAGTTCTTGGTGCCTATATGAAATAATCAAATAACCTAGTTCTTGGTGAATAGTGCTAAATGGAGACTTCAAGGGTATTTAATTTTTTAAGGAGGTTATTGAGGTTATTTTGAGATAATTTGACCACTTAATTAGATATTCACATCACTATTCACATATTTCAATCTTTCTAATTCCTATATCCTATCACAGTCTATAAAAGGACCTATAGGTAACTAAAGTATAGTCAATCATATAAAGGATGGTTTTTCTTCAAGAAGAAGGTCATGGTGGAGTCTTATGGTATGGAAGTTTTTGAGAAAATTAATTATGAAATAGATGAAGGAGGATGAGATGGGACTTCAATCACTTGGTGTTATTGTTAGTTTCACCTTAAACACACACCTACAACCTTACAAAAGGTAGGTAAATCTTCAATCTTGGGAAGTATGAAGGCACAATGGTTTATAAAGGGAGTTTCATATTTAGGGATATGTTTGAAGAAGATAATAGTGATGTGAAAGATATCAAGTAAAATAAATATAACACTCAAAACACATATACATAGTCACGATCAATAGGAAACACACCTATAACCACTTAAGAGAGAAAACATATCTTGAAAATGGCAAATAGGATGATGACATAGTGAACTATAGAAGAATCTATTTTTCAAGTGGATGTTTCTTAGTGATAATTTATTTTTTAATTATTTAATATAATTATTGAGTCATCTCAAAATAATACTTGGTCAAGATTCACCTTAAAATTATACCTATAACCATATTAAATGACAAAGTTCTTCTCATACAATCACGCATTAACAAAGTGCCATTAAAGACCATTCAATTAAAAGTGAAATATGAGGTGATTTATGAAAATAAAGTTACTATTTTTACTCTCCAATACCTTTATAAATATCATACATAGTACTACCATCTCATGATGATGTACTACACATTCCTATTGTATGGACTTTAACTATATAGGCCTAGAAAACACTCTTTTGAAGAATAAATATGCTAAAGGGAGAGAAGAGAGGTGAGTTTAAAATCATTTAAAGTAATTTTAATATATAAATTCATAATTATATGGCCAAAAAACACTTCATACCTCATAACATAACCTTCAACATTGCTAGCATACAGTCATATTAAGGAACAAAGGTCTATTATAGGTGACATGGATATGAAGAGCTAACCAATGGGATATGACTCCATTTAAAGGAGGATTATAATGAAATATTAAAGGAATATTAACCATGATCAAGTATAAATCAGGTTGGAATTAATAATAACATAGTCATGCTTAACATAGCTTGGACATAGTCAACATAAGAGGATAATTTAAGAGAAATTTATGTCTTTAAAATGTCTAAAGGTGGAATAAAGGCTTGAAAATTGGTAAAATTTATCATCATTAACTTATAAATCTTATAATATCATTGGATATGTCACTTGATGCTTGTGAATTCTCACTATTTTGACACAGTCCCCTTCATGTCTCATGATAGTTACCATTGGTGTAGGCATACTTCTTGGATAGATTTTATGTAAAATAAAGGTTTTAAAACTTATGAAAGTGTTTTATAATAATTATTATTTGTTTTAAAATATCCATACACATTTATAGATGGAATAATACTTGTTTTTCAAATCAAGCCATGCCCTTGAGGGCTAAAGCAAGTAAACAAGCCTATGTGTTCTTAAGACCCTTGATTATTAAGAGAATTTTTAATGATATACACCTTGAAAAGAGGTTTTTAAGAAATTTTAAATTTTATACAATGTTTATAATCTAATTTAAAATGATAAGATAGGAAAACTTATTGATCAAGGGTTTGACAGGCTATTTTTGTAAGAAACCCTAAGGCAATCCTAAGAAGCACCAAGGAAAAATGGAGTTTTGGAAGAAAATGGGGTTCATATGGGATATATATAAATATTAAATAGTTTTTTTCCCCATAATATCACATAAAGTTTTAGTCAACTCAAATACTCAGATTTGGCCATTTAGGCCCTAAAACAAACATAAGAACTATAAGTCCTATAATACCAAAAGGCTCTTTTAGACCTTTCAAATAATTATGACACCATGAGAATGTTTAATGGGGTGATAAAATATACATATAATTTATTAAAATCATATTTAATCAATTTAAAGGTTAATTTTATCCTTTGAAGTAGTTTAAACTACTGTAATCCAAGACACCCATTTGAGCCACTTGATCAAGTTCTCATATCTTTCACCATGTGAAGGGTTTATAAAAATGATATTAGAATGTTTTTACTACCCATATTAAATTATAATTCATTAATAATTTGTGGTTGTTTAGTTATTTAATTTATGAGCAATCCGTAAGAGCATAAGCATGTCTAAAATGCAAGTAAACCCCTACAAGCAAACTTCTTTACGTAGGTATATTTACATATATTTTTCATGGGAACCCAATATTATTAGGGAAGTTGAGGGGTTAATACCCTAAATATTCATGGAAATAATTTTGGGTTTAGAAATTTGTACTTTATGAACCATCATTAAGAAGGTACACCTCCAAAACTCTCATAACCCCTCATAAGGACCACTTTTGAGAAAAATAAATTTTATTACAATAAAAACCTCATGAATCAACCTAAAACATATTAAAACTTAAATTAAACTCATACAAGGTATTATAAATGGTACTTTTTGTATGAAATAGTATGGATCAGGGCATAAAACATATTTTTATGAAGAAAAAGTGTTAAAAAGAAAGGTAAAAGGGAGTTTAATGGATTACAATCCATGGAGAGTGAAGCCTGAGACTTTTTATTGATCCAAAAAACATTATATGATCAAAAATATGCTTGGAAGTGTCCTTATCATCTCATCTAAAATAACCATTTTGTAGGGAATCCAAGCAATTTGACCTAGTCAACTAGTTGAACTAAGTTATAGGTGTTTGTTCATCAAGAGGACCTATTTAATCATATGGAAGATTGATTAAGGTTTAATATCATAATTTTTATAGGTATTAAAAAATTTATTCAAGTTTTCAAGAGACATCAAGTGGAATAAGTTAGGCTACTAGGCCTATTTGACATATCAAGTCAAGTAAATAATGGTATAAAATGGATACTAAATGAATATATGCAAAATATCCATGCCACATATCTAATATTCAAGTAGAAATACCATGTACTTTCATTATATAAGTTATATTTCATGTAAGGAGGGGATTTATAAGTAGTTAACTAGTCTTGAATGCTAATTTTTGAGTTAACTAACCCTTAACTAAGGGGTTTTTCATAGTCTAAATCAAGAGAAATAATTTGATTATCTTCATCTTAGCTCAAGTGGAGTTCAAAACCAAAAATAGGTGTAACACTTGGAGAGTAAGTTTCAACAAGATAAAAAGGCCCACCACCTCATTCCAACACCAAGAAGAGATCATGAAAGAAACATATACTCGTATAGTATGTTATATTGGTTTGATTTTCATATGTGGTATTAATTTCTCCCTTTTCAAGTCTTGATTTCACCTATTTACTAGTATGCCATTGTAGGTAGGTCATATACACTATTTAACATTTATTGATTGAGCTATCAATGGATATAATTTACTAGTTAGTACCTTAAATCAGGGCTTTTCCATCTTACCCTCATGCTTTGATCACTTGATGAACCTTTATATGAAATACTATTGCATAGGAGTATTTTATAGTTGTAGATTCAATCATTACCTTAATTATTAGTGTTGTAGGAGCTCAAATAGAGTGGATGAACCAATAATGTAGGTGTATCACCATTAGTATAATATGATTTACCTTTTGGTTTCATTCTAACCCTTTTCATCCCAAAATCATAATAGGTTTTATTAATTTTAACATCAAAGGAGTTAGCCTTAAAAATATAGAGTTATGGCCTGATATTCATGTGTTCCACACCTTAGACCATTACAATGGTATTCTAGGTATGAAGGAGATCTTGAGAAATCAGCCTTCAGTAGGGTGATATATGGGTTTTTAAAAATTATGGTATGCTTGGTGGGACACATATCCATTCATTAGAGTATGCATTTGCAACATATTAGTTTTTAGAATAAATTTAAAGTAATCATATGGTGTTTATCTCAAAGACAAAAAGAGACTTTTGTTCAAAATTTAGTTGTTTTTAATGTGTTTTCTAGGCTATAGTAGCCTATAGAAAAGAATTTTATCATTCATCTCCTTATTATTAGTTTTAGTATGATCCATATACATCTTTTTATGATCCTCATCAACCCTATCATCCCTATCATGATACATATCAGCCTTATGATGAGCATGATAAACCTTGATATCTTCCTAATCAGCCCAATCAAGTCCCAAGGCAATCCATTTAACTTCAAGCAAACCCTGTTTGGTTGTGAGAAATAAATGGTAAGCATAGACACTCAAAAGAGGTACGGATAAGATATTCCCAAGCATAAGTTTGAGATCATGAGAGCTTATTTTTGGAAATAAAAATAGGTATTTTCTTCTTTCATAAGGCAAGGCCATTCAAAATTTTAATGTTAATATCCTATACATAGTTGGTCTAATTGTAGGAATTGAAGAGAGTTTGGTGGTCCATGAAAAACACTAGGGTCACCACAATAATTAGCATGTTCACATTGAATTTCCCTTTTCTCTTCAAAAACATAAAACCAATGTATATAATAGACCTAAATATTCCTTTCAAACCTTGTCCAACTTATCTACCTACAAGTATATCTAAGAGAGGACTTAGGAAGTTGAAGAAGTATGTTATGAGAAGGCTAATTTTCATGTTTCATAGTAGATTATACAAAAACCTTCATCCTTAGGTTTGAAAGGAGAGATCTCTAGTGACATAGTATATGAATTTGAGGCTCACCTATTGAAGTAAGTGGATCTTAGAAATCAGCATATTCAATATCCAATGGCCACTATAAAGGCAACATATCATCAAGTTCCTTCTTTCACACCCATGGATACAATGAGTACAAAATAATAAACTCCTAAACCTAAGTTTATGACTTGGAAATAGATACAATAGTCCAGGGACAGTGAAGAGGATTCATGTTTAATTTCAAGTGTTGTTATAAAAAGTAAGTAACAAGTTAATTAGTCTCCACTCCTTTCTCCTCAAAATCCAAAGGCCTTTCCTTCATGGAAAGATATTCAAGAAACGTTGAATTAGAGAGAGGAAGTGAAGGTGATAAAGGTTGTGTAGCCTCATGATTAGAATCAATCACCAATGATAACATATTTGGACCTTTCTCATCTTCTTGAGTATTTTAAGAGGTCTACCATGCCACTCTTTGAGAAAGAGCCTTTGCTTTTTGAGGTGAGTGAAGAAGTTTCAGTTAAGTTATATGAAGATGAAAGAGAATTGCATGAACATGAAGATAACTTCATCATTGGCACATTCCTTATCAAGGATGAACATGATCCAGTATCCCAGACTATAAAATATAATGAATTTAAAGAGGAATTTGAGATAAATGATGAGATATAAGTATAAAAACTAGTAAATGAAGAGGAGTTTGTTGATATTTAAGAGGAAGACACTCAAATTATACAAGTTTAAGATGTTTCTCAAGAGTTTATTGATCACACAGTAGCTTCCATTCATCAGATAGTCCACAAGTGCTTGAAACAGTGATGGAACATAGGTACCAATCAACTAATGAATATGAAGAATAAGTGGGTGTGGAAGATGAACCAAGGTCAAATGATCAATTTAAGATATGCTTTCAGCCTAATGATCATGATGAAAAAATTGATATGCTTGTTTCTAAAATTTATATTGAAGGAAATCCAATGGTACTTCAGCTTGGTAAGAGCCAATCAAATGACTTGTTTTGTATCATTAATTTAGGTTACACATTAATTAAATGTGATCCATTTTAGGTTAAGAGAAGTACTTTTACCAAACAAGAAGCAATTGGCCTTTCAAACAATCAAATCTAGGAAGTAATCTCAGGAGATGAATTTTTTGAGAATTTTAGGCATCATTACCAATTTCTCCCTTCATCTTTAGGTGTTTTTCTACTTTTTGAAGTTGAATATGAACTCAAAAGGCCTCAAGAAGTCATAAAATAAGATCCATATTTATTAGAGGACATCCTTATATATATGACATAGGAGACACTTTATGTTGCCCTACATAATCATAATTAATACCTCATGAATGAAAAAGAATTGAGATTATTCTTTTAAAGTAAATGCATCTAGGAGGAGTATGACTGGGTCTTAGACTCACATCTAAAATTTATGCACCTAAAATTTATAGTAGAAGAACCAGTTGCTTCCCTGAGATATTATGAAGGTGTAAATGCTCTTATCTATAAAAGAGAGCTATCAAGGTATGGATATAATATTTTAAGATTCCATGGTGGACAACCCAACATTTCATTTTATCCTAGAGGAAACTTTTGAGTTTAAGTTAGTTTTTTTAGGTTGTTTATCATGTTTTAATAAGTGAATAACACAAACAATAGTATATTTACCTTTTGTTGTGTTTTCCTTGTTTTCCTATTTCATTAGGTTAGTTGTCATTTATTATTAGTTTAGTTGTTTTTTACTTTCAATCTTATTATTCTTAAAGTCAAAATAGGTTTGTCAAATCAAAAGTCTATTTGCTAGTTCAAATGAGTCATCAAGTCAAGTTGTTTTTTCTTAGATTATCATTAGCATATCAAATCCAGTAGGTTATTTTGGATAGAAAGCTATTAAACACATTTTATATGCCAAAAATGTTGTAAATTTGGCTTGTCAAGGCCAAATTCCACTCCCTATAATCTGAAACCTCTAAGAGTACTATTATAAGCCTATTCAAGATGGTCTAAACTATGTATTTTGGCCTTAAAAAGTTAAGTCTTGATCATTTAATGATAAATTTGGACTATAAAAGTCATTGAAACATTGAAATTATATCTAAATACATTCATATTCGTGTAATTACATTATTCATAAAGTTTCATCCCTTGAAAAGGTCATTTTATACAAGTTTTAAGCCAAAAAGGCCCATTTTGAGCTCCCATGTGCCAAATTTAGCCCCAAAAGTGTGTTAAAAGTATAATATTTTTTTAATCATGAAAAATAATCATGGTAATATCCATCATGTATTATATTTCTGATGGAGATCTTAAGTTGTGAATAAAAGCAATAAAATATCCATTTCATGCATTATTACAAGAAAAAGTAGAAAATTCTATGACCATATGTATGGTGGAGCTCATGAACAAGAGAAAGAAGGCATAATAGAGGTTATAGAAGAAATTAATGGAAATAGTATGTAAAATAGGCCTAAAACTAGTGTTTTACCTTCACCTTTATAATTTAGACAAAAAGAGAGCCCTTTAGGTTTGCAAGTGGTATGGCCATGAGAGAGAAAATTTAGGCCTGCAATTTTTACCAGAGAAATTATACTCAAATAGATTTCTATTAGATCAATTTTTTCTCAAATTTTTAATCTATACTTCATAAATAATCCATTTTAATTCAAGGAATACATCAATAATATTGCATATAGAAAGACAATCAATTTCCTATAATTCCTCCTATTAGGACATCATATCAAGAAAATTCAAGTGTTTAAGGATTATTAGGGACATGACTCACCCTTACATGTAATCCATAACTTATTTTCCACATTTTTTAGGAAAAAATTAAACTCGAGAAGATAAGAGAGTGGAAATTTTTAGTCTACAAGTAAAGGATGAAGAATTGCATGGTCTATGAGAGAAAAAGGTTTCAAGATTTCTTATTTTCTTCTTGGTAGGGGTCTCCATCAGATTCATATGTCCCTCATGAAAATTTATAAAGAGATTATTCAAAATATTCATATAAAAGTCCATAATTGTGCTCTAAATCATCTCAAAAATCCCTTTTAGCAAATTTTAAGGGTTTTTAGCATTTGTTAAGGTACTTAACATAGTCATAGGTTTCAAATTCATCCTTTTATCCTCCTTGAATGGCCTCCAAATTGATATATGACTTAAAGGATATGATCATGATTTAATGGGGATATTAAATTTGGTATTAAAATGATCCTCATGTCCTTTTAAACCTCCATTTTTTTCATATACATATACACTATCATGCATAGCCATTTTTCACTGTGTTCATGCTCCCTTCACCTTTCATTCATGGTTTTCCATATCTCATCCATCATTCTCACTTCCATTCATCTCCATCCCATAATAAATAATAAAGAGGATGAAATAACAAGCTATTTTTGTAATTTTTATTCAATATTAATATATGCACGTCAAAAAATCAACCTATAGCCAAGAAGGCAACCTACAACAATGCACCAATAGTTAACACTTTTCATGAAAGTACAAAATGGAAGGATAGGCTAGAGGATGTCATTTGAAATTCTATTGTATTTGATAAAAACACCTCATTAAACTAAAATATATATAATATTAGTGATCATATCCATGATTGGTAACCTTAACAAGGTCAATTTTAATCTTTGTTTATATAATGGAGTATAGTACAATCATCTTACAGTTGAGAAAGGGAATGATCTTTGTGAAGGATTGTTCATAACATGAGTGTGTCGTGAAGATGAGAAGTCAATGTAAGATTATTAATATAAATTAGACCTCCATTAATGTAATAAACCCTTAAGATAAACTAATATATTTATAATCAAGTGTATTTTAGTGCACCTATAGGCTTGAATGAGGCCTCCACCTACAATAAGCATATGTTTGGGTAGTTTGTAAATATCTAGTTCTTGGTGCTTATTTGAAATAATAAAATACATAAAGAATACATGAATTTGATAAATTAAAGAGGATATATATAATAAAATATAATCAAATACTTTAATGTCTCAATAATCCAAAAAGGAGACTTAAAACCAGTTTGAATTGATGACCTATAGCCAAGTAGGTGAATAGTGCCAAATGGAGACTTCAAGTGTATTAAGATTTTCAAGGAGATTATTGAGGTTGTTTTGAGATCGTTTGACAAGTTAAGGGAATATTAACATCAATTTTCACGTATTTAAAACTTTATAATTCCTAAATCTTCTCATACTTCATAGAAGGACCTACATATAACTAAAGTACATTCAAGCATATAAAGGAAGGTCTATCTTCAGGAAGAAGGTCATGGTGGAGTCTCATAATATGAAATATTTTGAGAAAAATAATGATAAATGGATATAGGAGGATGGGATAGTACTAAAATAACTCATTTATATAGTCAATTTCACCTCAAACACACACTTACAAACTTACAAAAGGCAAACATATCTTCAAGCTTGGGAAGTATGAAGCACAATGGTTTATAAAGTGACTTTAATATATAGGGAGATGTTTCAAGAATACAATAGTGATGTGGAATAAATAAATGAAAATAAATATGACAATCCAAACATAGATAAAAATTCAAGGTCAATAGGAAACACACCTATAACCACTAAAGAGAGTAGACATATCTTCAAAATGGAAAATAGGATGATGTCATAGTGAGGTATAGAAGAATTTATTATTTACGTGAATGTTTATTAATGAAAATTTATGGTGTAATGATTTCATATAATGAGGGAGTTATCTCAAAATAACACTTGGTCAAGATTCACATTAAAATTACACCTACAACCATACTAAATGACAAAGTTCTCACATAGTGACACATTAGCAAGGTGCCATTAAAGACCATTAAATTAAAAGTGACCTATGATGTCATTTATGAAAATAAATTGACTATTTATTTTTATCTCCAAGACATTTATCAATACGATACATAATACTAATATCTCATGAAGATGTACTACATAGGCATATTATACGGACTTTAACTATGTAGGCCTATAAAACACTATTTTGAAGAACAAATATGCTAAAGGGAGAGAAGAGGTGATTTTTAAATTATTTAAAGCTATTTTAAAACATAAATTCATAATTATATGGATACCAAACACTTCAAACCTTAGAATATCACCTTCAATAGTGTTAGCATATAGTCATATTAAAGAGCTAAGGTCTATTATAGGTGATATGGATATGAATACCTAACCAATGGAAGATGATTCCATTTAAAGGAGTATTATCAAGACCTATTCAAGGAATAATCATGATACTCAAGTCCAAATTACGGTATAAGTAAGAATAACATATTCATACTTAACACAACATGCACATGATCAATATAAGATGATAATTTAAGAGAAATTTATTTATTTAAAATGCCTATAGGTGGAATCAAGGCCTAAATCCTGGTACAAGTCATCTTGATGAATTTATAAATCTTCACATTCCATTAGATAGGTTACTTTACTGGTGTAGATACTCACTATTTTGACACAATCCCCTTCATGTCTCATGATAGTCATCATTGGTGTAGCCATACTTCTTAGAGAGATTTATTGTATACTATAGGGTTTAAAGATTATAAAATGGTTTGAAAATAATGAAAAGGTTTTTAAAAATATCCATACACATTTTTATATGGGATCATACTCTTTTTTCAAACAAGCCATGCCCTTGAGGGCTAAAGTAAGTAAACAAGCATGTGTGTTCTTAAGACCCTTGCTTGTTAGGATACTTGTTAAGGATGTATACACCTTGAAGATATATTTTCAAGAAATTTCAATGTTATTCAATTAATATAATCTCATTTAAAATGTGAATATAGGAAAACTTAGTGATCAAGGGTTTGATAGGCCATTTTTGCAAGAAACCCTATAGGTAGTCCTAAGAAGCACCAAGGCAAAATGGAGTTTGGGAGGTAAAGTAGGGTCATAGGGAATATATATGAATATGAAATAGTGTTGTTTTTCCCCAATAATATCAGATACATTTTTAGTGAACTCAAATACTTAGATTTGGCAATTTAGGCCCTAAAACTAACTTAAGAACTATAAGACCTAAAGCACCGAAAGGAACTTTTAGACGTTTCAAGTAATGTTGAAACCATGATAATTTTTAATTGGGTGATAAATATCCTATATGAGTGATTATTAGAATATTTAAGAAATGGAAAGGTCAATTTGATCCTTTGAAGGAGTTTGAACTACTATAGTCCAAGATACCCATTCAATCCACCTAATCAAGTTCTCATATCTTTCACCACATGAAGATTTTGGAAAAATTATCTTATCATGTTTTTATTACCCCTACTAAATTATAATTAATAAAAAATTTAGGTTGTTTGAGTGACTACACTTTATGAAAAATCTCTATGATCATAAGCATGTCCAAAATGTAAGTAAAACCCTACAAACAAACTTCTTCACATAGGTATCTTTTCATACCTTTTTCATGGGAACCCAATGTTATTATGGAATATGAGGTGGTATATAAAATAAATATTCATGGTAATAGGTTTGGGTTTGTAGGTCTTACTTTATAAACCATCATTAAGAATGTTTACCTCCAAAACCCTCCCAAACCCTTATATGGACCATTTAGAGAAAATTAAGTTTTATTACAATAAAAACCTTATTAATAAACCTAAAACCTCTTCAAAATTTAAATACACTTAGGGAGGGTCTTATAAATGGTACTTTGTTGTATAGATCAGGGCATATAATAGAGTTTTTTGAAGAAAATGTGTTAAAAAGAGAGGTACAAGGCAATTTAATGGATTTCAATCCATATAGGGTGAATAATAAGACTTTTTATTCATCACAAATTCATCATATGATCAAAAATAGCCATCAGCTCATCCAAAACCAAATCATCATCACATCTAAAATAGCCACTCTATAGTAAATTCAAGTAGTTTGACCTAGTCAACCAGTTAGATTAAGTTGTAGGTGTTTATTCATCAAGAGTACCTACTTCATGACATGGAATATTTATTAAGGTTTAATATCACCATTTTATTAGGTATTAAAAGTTTTATTTAGGTTTTTAAGACTCGTAAAGTGCAAGAAGTTAGGCTACTAGGCCTATGTGACCAATCAAGTCAAGTAAAGAATGGCATAAAAGGGATAATAAATGAGTTGATGTAGAATATACATGCCAAATATCTGGTATTAAATTATAAATATCATATAATTTCATTTTATAAGTTCCATTTCATGCATGGAAGGCCTTGAGAAGTAGTTAGCTAGTTTTGAATGCCAATCTTTAAGTTAACTAACCCTTAACTAAGTGCTTATTCCAAGTCTAAATCAAGAGAAATAATTAAATTATCTTGATATAATTTCAAGTGCATTTAAAAACCAAAGATAGGTGTATCATGTTGGAGAATAAGTTTGAACAAGATAAAGGGGCCCACCACCTCATTCCAACCCCAAGAGGAGATCATGCAAAGAGCATGCAAGACACTAGACATAAGGAGAAGTCTTGAAGACTATTTTTTGCATTTTATAATTAAAATTAGACTTTGATTTAATATTGAGTTTACCTCTTCTTCTCTATTATATGCCAATATCTTGGATTTATCTATTCTCTTATTCTATATATTCAAGCTTAGAAGCCAGTTTTCAAGATCCATCTCTTGGGCATGATTAAACTCTATCAAGATTGAGCTTTGTAACCTTTTGAGATGAATAAAATGACTATTTTTAGATTAATATATACTAGTATAGTGTGTTATATTGGTTTTTTTTGTACATGTGGTATTAATTTCTCCTTTGTCATGTCTTGATCTCACCTAGTTAGTAGTATTCCATCTTATGTATGTCATAGATAGTGTTTGTTATTGATTGATTCAACTAACAGTGGGTATAATTGATTAGTTAGTGCCTTTAATTAGGCATATTTCATCATTGCCCTCATGATTTGATCAATTGATGAGCCTTTACATTAAATATTATTTCATAGGTGTCTTTTAGAGTTGTAGATTCAGTCATTGCTTTGTTTATCAGTGTTGTAGGAGCTTAAATAGAATAGATGAACTAGTAATATAGGTGTATCACCATCATTAGAATAAGATTTAAGTTTTAGTTTCCTTATAACCCTTTTCATCCCAAAATAATAGTAGAGTTTAGTAAGTTGAACATCAATGATACATCATAGGAACTAGCCTCACAAATCTAGAGTCATATTCTAAGATTCAGGTGTCCCAAACCCTAGACCATTCTAATGTTAGTCCAGGTGTGAAGGAGATCCTGATAAATCAACCTTCAATAGGGTGTTATCTAGGTTTCTAATAGGGATTACCATGTAAATTATAAAGTAAAGAGGTGTAGGTAATAGAAATAAACCAAAAGGTAGATAAATGGATATAAAAAGAACCAAATACTTGAAATGACTCAAATTTTGATTAAATAAGAAAATGGGTGATTATGAGGAATAATCAGGTAATATTCATGGTAATTTGATGCAAACTCATAAAATGAAAACTAGTTGTGTTAAAAAGATAAAACTACCAAATGAATAATCTAGGAACTAAGGTTAATGTATAAAAATAGAAAACCTATAAGTCTATAAAGAAGTGAATCTCTTTTTATTTTACATAATAGAATGTCTAGGAAAGACTTGTGATAAATGTTAGATCTAAAGTATATACAATAATAATTACCAACATGAAATTGAAACACACTAGAATAGAAAAACAAAAAGAACATGTAATCAATAAAATCAATTCTTCAAAAAATAAGCATTTGTTGGTTATTTGAAGATGTGTCCTTCATTAATTTGTAGTCTATAAGTACTAGGCCCAATAATATCTTTGACTAGGTAATGACCCCATCATAGTTGGGAATAATTGATTTATCTATCATAGGTTTAATAGAACTTAATCACTAAGTCTCCAACATTATAGGTACACACTATGAAATTTTTATTATGCTATCTAGTGATGTGATGATGTACCCATACCTTGTTCATAAATAAATTCTAAGGCATGAATACATGCTTCATTAAGATATTCATTAAGAATTATGCCATGAATAAAAATTTAGAAGGATGGTATTCAAATTCTAGTGGTAAGACAACTTAAAAAATAATGGAGTTTCCCTAGTGGTAGTATGAATACTATTATGATAATCCCAAAGTGTAGGATAAAGCTTTAGATGTCAATTAGAGCTATAATATATAACATTATTTTTCAAGATCTTGTTAATGATTTTGTTTAGTGAATTCATCTTGACCATTACACTAAGGATGATATGGTGTGGAAAATTTGTGTGTGATTTTAAATATTGCACATATATGTTTCCTATATTTATTTTTTAAATTCCCACCATTATTAGAGATAACGGTGTGAGGAATCCAAAATGGACATATTGTTTGATTAAGAATAAAATTTGATGGCATATCTTGAACTCACTTAGGAAATATTTGATGGCATTAATGATGAAGGCATGACCATCCTATGATCTAGGTAATTTTCCAATGAAATCTAATTTCCACATAGAAAATGTCTAAGGAGAATATAGAGATTTAAGTTTATCTAGAGGAGAATGAATTAGGTCATCATGAAACTAGAAAGGATTACACTTTTAATCAATATAATGACATATTTTTAAGAGTAGTCTAGAATTATCCCATGCATAGGTATTTATGGGTTGTAGCATGTCTATTATAATGACCAATGCAAATGCTCAATGTGCTTGATCAAAGAGGGAAAATAATGATCTTGAGTAACACAATGGAGCAATATACCTTAAACATAGCTTCAACTAACTTGGTAAAATATTTAATGGAAGTAATTATGAAGGCATGGCCATCTTATTCTCTACGTAATTTTCTAATGAGATCCAATCTCCACATAGAAAATGGCCAGGGAGACTTCAAGGCTTGAAGTTCAGCTAGAGGAGAATGAATTAGGTTATCTTAAAACTAGTAAGGATTTCAATTTTTAGTGATTTTAATGTATTCTATTTCAATATTAGGCTAGAATTATCCCACATGTAGACATTTATTGTTTATAGTGTGTTTTCTATAATGACCACCAAAAATGATTTAATGTGCTTGATCAAGGAAGGATAAAATTCATCTTGAGTAACACAATGGATCAAGGTACCTTTGGAATTGAGATAATAAAGGATATCGTATTGAGGGACATAAATTCATGTTTGTTTAGAAATTTGGGTATTTTCATGTGAATCAAATTTTGTAGGATATATATGATGTGGAATGAATTTGATGATGTGTTTGTACCATGATATTTGTCAAGTACTAACAACCTCGATGTTTGAGATGAGAGAATCATTATTTGATTATAAATTAGAGGATGACTTCCACATGTGAATGATAAATTATGAATCTTGAAATGCTTGATGAGGTTGAAATATAGAAGTTGATGAAGTAAAAGAATCAACAATCATGTTTTGGTCTTTTGGGAATGATATAATAGTAAATGATATGAATTATTTTGCAATAGTGGTAGTTAGTTGATGATATGTGATGAGATTTTCACTTTTACATTAATTTCCACTAACTTGTTGACATATGAGTTATGAATATCCTAGGTCATGTAAATATGGAATGTCTAAATCGATGTCCATTTACATCCCAAATATGATAGATTCATATTCATCCATGTTATTAGTTACTTAAAACTTTAATCAAAAAGATAAAAGTATGATTGTACCATAGGGGTCAGATAAAATACAACCTGACCAAATCCTTGAATACATTTGTCACCATAAAAATGATGTGTAAAAATTTATTCTTGTAAGTCAAATATAACTTTGGTTAATTATTTTATGACTGTAGGTTTGGGTTTATAGGTGGAAATTTTAGGTTATTGAAGGGATTGTGCCTCAATATATAGGGTAAAATTGTGAAAATAATCTTTAAGAGAAATAGCTTGATTAATAACTTAAATATAAAGGATATTTTCATCAGGAAGAATGTCTTCAAGGTTATTAATAGCTGGTGTAGGTGTGACATCAAGTTAATCAACAATAACTTTGCCCTTAACTGATTTTGGTGTGATAATTATTAAGTCAAATTACATTAAGAGAACCATCTATTTTCTAATTCTATATCCAAGTAATAAAAAATTAGAGAATAAATGCTGAAGTGGATTAAAATGTACAATAACATAAGTAGCTTAATAAAGCATATATGTCAAATATTTTTGGTGGAAAAATAAATAGCTAGAAAATCACATTCAAATTTTTTATAATATTTTTCATAATATATTAAAACATGACTAATGTAATACATAGTGTATTATGATCCTATTTCATTTTGTTGAGTGAGCATTTCCCCAATTAATATGGGGTTAGATGAAGTATACAACATGAAATGGCATTCATTATAAGGTGGTCAAAGAGTAAGAGTATGAAGAAATGACTCCATGTTATTGGTTTTTTTTGTAATGTGTCAATCCATTCAAGAGAAATACCCTTCTTAAGGAGTGAATTTAATGAATAGGCTTGGTAGGCCATCTTAGGAACAAATCATCAAATTGCTCTAAGTTTACCAATATATGTTCATATATATAGAATGGAATGAAGAATAGGTATGTTGACTATAGATTTGATTTTGGTGGGATCAACATCAATCCATCTGAGGAAATCTAGAAATCCTAATATTTTTGTAGAAGTAACACCAAAAAGACATTTATATAGATAAAGTAAAACTTTGTATTTAATGAGTCTATAAAAAATGATAACAAGGTCATGAATATGATTTTCACAATGCTTGGATTGGCAATAATATAATCCACATAAGTTTCAATTATTTAGTGAATTAGGTCATAAAAAATATGGGTCATTGCATGTTGATAAGTATCTCTAACATTTTTTAGGTTGAATAACATTTTAACATAGTAATAAATTATCTATTTAGTGGTAAAAGTAGTTTTATGTTAATTTTCATGAGTCATATGAATTTTATTATATACTAAAAACCATCCATAAGAGATATAATTTTGTATCTAGACGTAGAATCAATAATGGCATTGATTGATGTTAAAGGAATGCATCTTCAGGACATGCATTATTAAGATTTTGAACATCTATACATATGAAAATGACCATAATGAATTTATTGAGAACAAGAATAATGTTGGAAACCCATTTTGATTAATTAAAAGGTTTGATGAACTTAGCATCCAAAAATTTGAAGATTTATTTTTGACATAGGGTAGAAATATAAGGAGGGATTTTATGTTGATTTTGACATAGAAGTTTTTCATCAATATAGGTGATGATGTTATGGATGAACATTGTTAGGATAAATATTAGGCATGTCCTTAGATGACCAAGAAAAAGATTCACAATAGTTATAAGAAAAAAGATGATAGTCATATTATTCTTCAGGACAAAGTTTTAAAAAAAAAAAAGAATGGGTTGAGGACCGGCCATGATACCATATTGATTGAAATATTTTATTTAATAAGCATGGAATTTCCATCTTGAAAATAATATGGATCTAGAGGAATCTTAGATATAAGATGTGGGTTGGGATCATAACTAATAACAAAATTATTGAAACAAGAAGCCTTAGTTTAAAAATGGAAAAGCGAATGATGCTAGTATGAAAATTGAGTTTCTCTATCATATATTAATTTTAATATAGATTCATCAATAGGAAGTGTGGGTAGAGTTACATAGAATTTAACATATACTTCAAGATCTATAATATGATTACCTTTGTTGTCAAAATAAGAATGTATTTCTTTAATGGTAGTAACCTTAACATCTAAGGTAATGTCAAGAGGCTGAGTATAAGGTATAGATTTTGATTTAACTAGATCAGATTGATCAATATATTATGTTATAGTAATGTTATAAAAAATTACCTTAGGTTGTTTTACATAATTATAAATAGGAGGAACATGATTGACAATATCAAATCGATTAATATAGGCTACTAGAGGTGCTGAGTCACAAATAAATGTATCATCCAAGTATTGGTTGTGGTTGATGCAATTAGATATTGATGATTTATTTTTTGGGTTTGTTAACACAATAAGAAACATTAAAATAGTGTGATAACTATCGATCTAGTTGATATCATTTATATCTAAAAAAATGGGTGGAATGGTATTGATTTGATCAACACTATTAGATGTTATAGTCTTAAAAGTTTTGTAGATCTACCAAATGTGAATTGTTAGGGGGTACACATCCTTTAGGTTATGGTTCAATATCAAAAAATAAATGGATGACATAAAAATCATAATTTAAGGAATGTATATTGTATAAGGTATTTTTATAATGCATGAAAACTAAAGTCTTGTGATTGGGATTGAGCTATAGTGTAGGAATCATCATAACAGGGGGAGATAGTGCATGCATAAATTTGGGTATGGATATCAATACTAGATACACTGATATTACTAAAATTATAGGGATACATGGATAGATTATATTGAAATATTTTGGCTACCCTATATTCACTATAAGAGAAATCATCTTTTGTGTAAGATGCTTCATATGCATTGAATGGAGGAGGACTATTAGTAAATCAATTAAGGGAATGATGTGATCTAGTGAAAGAAAATAAAGAGGGAGATATTACACTATATAAGTAGGTAATTGAGTGGTATTAAAAATATTTTTCAACTCATTAGGTTCATCATCATTATAATCTACAAAAGTGACATGCAAATTAGAATGCATGTTTATGAATTCTTGAAGATGAGGTCTATTAATTTGACCACTCATGGAACTAATATTGAGATTTTAAATTTGGAAGTTATATGCTCAAAGGGTTTAGATTTACTCCATGATTATAATGTTTTACATTATAGATAAATTTGATAGATTTTCTATCAAAATATGGAATATATCTCATATGATGAGTCCATAGATGTCCTAAAAGCATGTTATAAGATAAAGGTCCATAAGTTTGAGTTGACTATTTTGGGTCTAATCATGAGGGGAAGATAAATACAACCAAATGGTTTATAGTTGGTTTTATCAAATTCATGACAAGTAAGGTTAGCTTGTTTGAGGTTTTCTTTGGAATATCTAGCTTTTTAGATAAACAAAAGATATTTGACATTAATAATAGAACATTTTGTTATTACTTACATAACATGTGCCATTTTTAGACTCAAAATAGGGACCCTCCTTTCTGATTTGAAGTTTGGTCCTATAATTTGTAAGAGTTCATTGTGGTTGTGGGTTTAAATATACCTTCATGGGAGTCTATTTTTATATATGTGAAGATTTGAAATCTGAATATGCTTCATTGCTTTAACTAAGTCTGAATAATCAAATGTTCATCATAAGTGCTTGGTCTAATTTACATCAAGGACTACATTAAATTATAAATTTTAATTTTACATAAATATATTAAGCCTTATTTTTTTTATACTTGTGTTTTGAAACACATATAAAACTTACTTTTAGATTATTTCACCTTATGTTGTGAAAATGATTAATTATTTGAGTTTTATGCTACTTTTCCTTAGTAATTTAGTCTGTTTTTCTTAGATTTGATCTAAATTGGCTATAATTTTACTTTGTTCCATATTTTTCGTTATTAAATTTCATAAAAATGGAAAAATTTAATTTTTAATGGATTTCTCTAGTTAAGTTTTTTGGCCCCTTTTATTGCATTTCAAAATACAACCATTTTAATTTGAACTAGTCATCACTTTTTATATTGTGTTGCTTTTTCCCTTTTATATTGTGCTCATAGGCACCCAAATTAAATCCCATCTCTCTTATTATTCAATGTGAAAACTTTATGTGACTCATATTATCCTAAATACATTTTGGTTGTGGAGGCAACAAATCATGAGTTTGATAGCTTGTCGACTTGTCAAAACTATTAAGAGGTTGAGAATAGACTGTGCATCTAATATGTTTAAATAGAATTAAATCATATTCCAACTAAATCATGAATAATATGGGAATAATAAAAATGTATTTCACTTAAATATTAATCATGAATCATAAAATATGAAATATATGCCTTATAGAGGTGTGGATCTAACTACACAAGATGTGGGCAGTTAATAGTCTTGATGAAATCTCAATTACATTCCACTACATGTATTCATTCTTAATTTGTCTCAGCATGGTTCTTGATATTTTCATGATGCAATTGAGTGGAATTTACCCCAAATGGACATAAAATGGGATTTACACACTAATCATTGATACAACTAACCCATTAGTGAGTGGATTAAAATTTTAATTAGAGCTTGTGTTTTGAACTCTTTAGTCCTAAGTGACAATATAAGATCAAATATTCAAAGTAATAAGGTATAGTATTTTTAGGACTAAGAGAGTTATTTTTAGGCTTTTTTTCTTAGGATTAGAGTAAAATATTCTTGGATATCTACTTTTATATTAAAACTTAGAGTAGGAGACCAGTCAATTATTTCATCCATTTCCCTACTTTCTATATTAGTTTTTTGAGTTAAGTCTATTTAGAAGCCAAGTCTATAGCTCACTGAGAATTTTATGAATATAAAATGATCGTTAATATAAAAATATATTTATCTAAAATATTTTCCATTTAATAAAGTTGGTCTGTGCATGAATATGGCAACCTTATTTACCTCTTTGTCTATACTATTTCATTCCATAAACTCCTTCACTGTCCTTAGTTAGAGTTGTGCTAGGTCTGGATCAACTAAGAATTGGTTACTCAAATATTCATCTACTCAATAGAACAAGGTTTTATGACATTAGAAAATGGGATCCTCTTATCTTTCTCCATACTTTTCTCTCTTTTTTCCTTTTTTTATTAGTCTTTTAGTTTAAGTTAGTTTAGTATCTAACTTCTAGTCTGAGTTTAATGTTTATATTTATTATATACTCTTATATATTTCTCATATATGAATTGATTAACTTATATGTAATAGACATTTTAATTTATAATTAGTTGTTTATATATACAAATACTTTATGAAAAAACCTGTGTGAGTTTTAACATTCTCAACATTTTAGATCATATTCCATGATATGAAACATTGAAAATATCAACACTCACATAATTGTTTCAACAAAATCTTTATATGAGATGGAATGTGAAAGCATAAAATCTTTGTTGTTTATTCATTAAAAAATCATTCTACTAGTTCCTTAAGCATAAGTTATTTATTATAATACATCTTGGTCTGTCTAAAATACATACCAAATATCCTTGGTATGGTATGGTCACAATGAGTTGACTAGGTTAACCTATGTACCAAATCTTAGTAACCAAGACCATGGGCAAATTTTTATCATACAAATCTCCTTTTAGGAGAGATAGGGCATGAAAAATCCTACCTAGGTTGGCATATCAAAATACCTCACAATAGATTAGAGTTAGGAGGGTTTTACTAATGTATTCCAAACTTATTTTATATTTTTTAAGAGTTACCTAGTTGTTTTCTAGGATCTCAGGCTAGAAATTCTTTTATTTGAGCCTTTTAATTACCTTAACATGACTAGGTAGGCATAATTTCCTAGTAATGTCCTAGGATCCATCCATGATTTGCCTAAGAATCTTAGCTCATTTTACCTAAAGTACATGCATGATGGGATTCTGATAGTGGAACAACACATCCACACTTTTGAGAATGCCATCGTTAGAACTTAAATCTAATACAAAGATGTTTCTTGTCATTTATTCCCTTATTATTTGGATAAGGATGCATATGACTAGTATATTGGAGTAATAGATGGGTGTATAACCACATGGGCTGATTTTAAAGGTCTCTTCTTAATTTATTTTATTGGGCCAATAGATCCTACTACCCTATACCATGAATTTTTTACATCCCATAGGGAACCCAATGAATCTCTAAGTGATTTCGATAATAACTTTCATCAACTGTATAAGGGTTGAAAGACTCTTTTCTACATACTAAGGTAGTATCCATAAAAATTTACCTTAGAATGTTATTTCCCCTTAATGATATGTTTATTTAGAGTACTGTTTTATCTCTCACATTATTGGTGTTGACTTATCAATCAAATTTCACAATTAAATAGCAAGTCATGTCTCATGATCAAAGTATTAATTTTTCCTACCCATTATGATAACTGAGTATTCATCCATAAAATATTTCAATGTGATTGTCTAAAATTAATCCCATCATCCTAGTTGTGCTTTATAACAAGACATTTACCAAAGAATTAACTCATATGTGCTATCAAATGAACTCCCCTATATTGAATGAAGACCATACTTTCTCCATTAATGTATATAATTATGTTAGTTTAGTATGCAATCAACATGATGTTTTAATTGATTTTAGTAGTTAGGTGTATTTCAATACTTATACTAATTATGTGTCATTATTTTTATGAATTTACTAGTAGACATTTCATGGGATAATCACTAAGATCAATAATGATGATTTTGATGATGAGGAAACACCTACTATATTGAGTGACATGGTACCACTTGGTCAAATTAGAGATGAAATACCTACATAGGAGGGTAAATCAAAAGTCTCTTACAATCATCCTAAATATGAAACTGATTAGTTAGATCCATTATATAAAGAATTTTTTAGATATGCATATGAGGAAATATTTTCCTATCTTTTTCCATCTCTATTTAAAACGATGATTTAAGATCATAAATAGCTTGATAGTAGTAATATCTCTCCTAGTCCATCATTGGAGATGAGTGAGATTAAAGAAGAAGTTGAAGATGAATCCAATTTTACATGTGAAACAAATGGATTGGAAGGACTCAAAATGGAATAGCTCCCAATTTTATATAGCCTTGAATTTGAACCAATTAGCATCACCCTGAATTACACAGTCATGGAGGGAGGATGTATGCTAATGCAAAGTAAAATTGAAAGTGCACAAATTCAGTAAATTCCTTTGCATACCTCATCTATAAATAATAAGTCTAGGGGATAATTAACACGGGGAAAAACCTTCCCTTGCATTATTGGTAATAAAAATGAAGATTAAGATGTTTGCATATCATCCATGATAATCAAGGAGCAGCCTATAAGTGACTCATCTACCCACTATCACCAAAAACATGCCACTATTAGGTTGGATCTTCTAATTAATCTAGTATATGTAATTTCCAATCCCTATCCTTTACTACAATATAATGTATGGGCTGAGGTTTTTTCTAAACCCTATACCTCATGCTTTCTATAATATAGATGTAAACATGATGTAGAATTATACAATCCTAGTTTGTTTAAATTATATGAAATGAACATGGATAAATATTTATGGGATAGTGTTTTCTAATGTAAAGAAAAACATAGATGCAAGTAGATGTTTCCTTTGCCCTTTTAAAAATCTTTAAGAATCAAGTGTCTGATTATTTTGAATATGCACTTGCTTGAACATTTCCTCTCAATACCATTTCTTTTTGCTTCTCTATTTTTTATTTTTTATTTCCTTCTTGTCCATTATTTTTAGTTTAGGTTCACTTTGGTTTATTTCTCTATTTTCATTTTTGGGTTTGTCCTAACTATTTTTTCCCTATGGTCCCCACGCTAATAAATTAAATGGACTGAAGGGTTATTGTAGTAGTAATATAGGTGGAACTTAAAGATACTAATTGTAAATTATCTTAAAAATTGTGTGAACTATAATTATCATATGGCTCATTTATTGAACTCTAAAGGTCAATGATTTGTAATAGAGCTTGTGGATTTAGAAAATTTATTGTCTTATTTTAATCCATCTAATTCACTTAATCACAAATCTAAATAAAAATATAGCATTTATTAATTTTGGTTTGTATTGAGTCATCATGAACTTGTTGATTTATTTTTACCTATGTCTTGGTCCCCAACCCTTGATGGATGAATTGTAAAATATCATTTCAAAATAATTGAGCTAAAATGTAAAATATAAAATTATCCTCAAAAGGGTTATCTTAGTATCCTCCACCATAGGCTTTCCATCTTGATTAGTAGTATAACAAGGCCTTAATAAGGCACTAGAGGTATCTATGTCATAGATATAAATGCTTGGCTGACATAAGAGCAATGTCCACACCATGTTCCCTAAAAGCTAAATTATAAAATATTTTTCCTTTAGTAGTTTTGGCCTTATGCAAATATGAATCATTATATGTGAATGTAAGTAAAATGAATAAATCATTCAATCACACATATATATGGATTTGGTAATATTTTTACTTAGTATGTCACTTGATCTTATAAAATTTAGTGCCTTTGAATTCTAGTTTGTTATAAGCAATTGCTTGTAGATATGCCTTTTCTTCTTGTGAAATCAGAGATTTTGGATTCTCTAAATACTCAAGGGTACTTACCAGTAAGATTCACTGATGAGCTCAAAATGTGGATCATCATTGACATGTTATTTCCATCAAATCATCTCTTGAAGAATATTATCTTATACAAATCTTAGATTCTTAGATAGTTATTACATGGAAAATAGATATTTGTCTTATTTATATTAAACCAAAGGCTAAATCTTTACTTTGTCATTAATGTCTAATATATAGCATGTTTTAGTGATCTTTTGTGTGAAGAATACTCAAGAAGAAGGCACAGGTGATGTATAGTGAACATTCCATTTTGATCTCCATTCAACATAACTATAGACTCTACAGGCTTGTTTCTATGGACTTTGTAGGCTTATTTCTATGGACTCCACAGGCTTCTTTCTATTGACTTTATAGGATTATTTCTATGGACTCTGTAGGCTTATTTCTATGGAAACTATAGGGTTATTTATATGGACTCCACAGGCTTGTTTCTATGGACTCTATAGGCTCATTTTTATGGACTTTGTAGGGTCAATACCGAGAATTATGTAAGGATAATGGGAAGCTAGAGACCAGATAAGATAGGAAAGAACCATTCCAGCTGGAATCAAATAAGGAAAATAACTTCCTACTATTTTGAAGGACTTAATTTTGATAAATTTGTATATAATCAAATTTTAGGATTATTATAGGATAGGATATTTATTTCATCAAAATAATTGGATCTCTTGGGAATCCAATCTCCTATCTTTGGAAGAATGGATCGACCAAAGAATCCTATTTCTTTACATCCTATTTCGAGTTAATTGTATTAGTATAAAGTGTAAGACTTTCAACTATAAAAAGGGATTATTTTTTAGAAAAGAAGAAAATAGAGGATTAAGAATTAGATAAGCATACAGGTTTCAATCATATTGTAATTCTTTCATTTTTATGAATTAATACTTCAAATTTCTAACACTGATTAAGCTTTGTTCCTGAGTCTGAGAGGAGCAAGGGCCCACTCTCCTTGGAACTAGGAACTGTATATGATATTTATGTTCTATTTTATTAGTCAGAATCTTGTTACTATTTGCATTTCTTTATAAAAATATCAAAATAAATTCATAGTTTAAAAAGAGCATTTTCTTATTTCATTTCTTTTCTATGAAAAGTATCTTTTCTTTTATAGCAGAAGTGTGAAGAAAATCTCCTTTCGTAAGTAGGAGTGTGAATTTATTTTCCTTGCAAATGTAAAATAGGAGTGTGATCTTTTACTTCTAGTAGAGGAGTGGATTGATTTGATTTCTTTCTTTTTTTAGCAAAAGTGTGAACCAAGTAGTTTAGTCAAAGTTAGAATAGGATCAGCAAACACCCCCATAAGCAAGACTTCTAGATCTACCATCCCATACCTTACTGTAGATAGCTTTGGACACTAGGCCTAGTTCATAAGAGACCAATTGAATATTGGTTAAATGAGGAGTTAGATGACACTCGTCATTTTTGGCACCATTGCCAGGGAAACATAAGGTGTCAGTAAGGTAATAATTATTGATCTAGAGTAAAAAAAACAAATACAATTAATAGATTGATATACCATCCTAGAGATTCTAAAGGATGATTTATTCCAAAGTTTCCACCAAGAATACAAGTGGACACCCCTTTAACATCTCTGAGTAGTGAACCAAAAGATACAAGTGAAACCTATTTGCAAGAATCTTCTGAAACTGGGATAGGAACTAGGCCATTGCCACACACAAGCCCCATAAGACAAATTCCTCAAGATCAATTGCTTGTAGGAAGACATTATTTAGATATTTCCAAGGACTTAGAAGAAGCATTTTAGAGATCCATAGCTGAAGAAAATTCTAAGAATTTGGAACAACCTATAACTGAGACCACAAACATTTAGTGGGAAGATCATCCTAGTTTTGAAATATCATCAGAAGAAGAAATGGATCTCCATCAAAATCAACAATTTTCACAACTAAGAAGGACTTTCTCCTTTCCTATTGTTTTAGATCCTAATGATCAAACCCCCATGAAAAATATTTTACCAACTAATGTACCAAATTTTTGGGGATGATCTATAGAAGATCTTGATCAATTCCTGTTTGAGTTTAAGGTTCTATGTCAAACCTATGATTACACAACTGATAGCTAGAAATTAAAATTATTTCCCTCTACACTTAAAGATGTAGCTATGAGATGGTTCATGGGTTTACCTAGCAATTCTATTATAACATGGGGTGACATGAAAATAATTTTTTTGAACAAATACCAAGATTACTACTGAGTGTGAGAAAGAAAAGAGGATTTCTTCAAAATCAAACAAAATGAGGATGAATCTTTAGAGGATTATTTGGATAAATTTATGTTCACTCATAAAAGAAGAAATTATCCACTCACTGAAGATGTTCAAAAATAAGTTTTCTTGAAAGGATTAGATGAAGACACTAGAGATGCCTCAAATCTAATGGATGGAGGAGACATAAATAAGTTGAGCTTTGATCAGATTTCTGAGCTTTATACCAATTACTCTAAAAAAAAACTTGGAATTAGGAAAGGAAAGTTGGGTAAATCTAATGAAGTGGGTAAATTAATGGAATAATTTGCTAATCTCAAAATAGATATTCTAGTTACACTAAATAGTAATTTAGATGGCCTTCAGGCTAAGGTAAATGCAACAGAGCCTTTAGCAATCTACTATCTTAAGTATAGACAGAAACACACCCTTAGAGACTACCCTCTAGATAGAACCAATATTTCATCATGTGGGATTTGTGATGCAATAGATCATGATACCAAATATTTCACCCTTCTGCCTATTTTAAAGAATCAAATGAAAACACAAGTCCAGTCCACTAAAGAAGTAAATTATATTTAGAGACAAAACTTTGCTCCACAAAACTAGGATTAAGGACAATTTAATGCAAGAAATCTAGTTAATCCATGGATGGCACCATGGAATGTTTCAGTCCCCTCACCATTTTGAAATCAACTTCAAATTCCATCAATTCAAAATCCATGGGTAGGATAAGATTGGATGCCAACACCTCCATGCATGGTGCCATAACCATAGTAATAATGGGTACCATAGTAGCATTAGATACCACAACCATATCAATAGTGGAATCAGTAGTGGAACCCATAGTCACAATTCACCCAACCAAGAAGACCACTTCAATAACAAACCATTATGCCACCCCTAATTATTTAGCAACAAGGACAAATTAATCATCCCTCAATACCTACACAACCAATAGTGAATCCAAAAAATAAACAACTAGCACCTATTTATGTCAATGAACAGGAAGAAACAATCAATGTGGGAGCTATTGAGTGCTCATACATACATTTGAGATCAAGAAAAACTATATAAAAACATCCAATACTCATTTTTGAGATACCTAATGAAAATGAAAAGAGAGAATCATCTCAATTAAGCACTAGAGAAGCTAAAATCAAAAGGAGCCCTGAAGTTAACAAAGGAAACACTTCTACACTAGTAGTTCCTTTTCCTAAAAGACTAAGAGAAATTGATATCAAACTAGACTCAAACTTGGTCCATGAGTTGTAAAAGATCAATATTGAGGTACCCCTTCTACAAGCTATTAGGGATATACCTAAATTAAATAAGATCATCAAAAGTCTCTATATTAAGACACCTGGGAGGAAGGTAAAATATACTAGAATCATTCATGTTGATGGAAAAGTTGTTGATTTATTAGCAAGAAAACTATTAGTTCTAAAATATGCAGATCTGGGAAGCCCAGTCATCACAGTCACAATTGGAAGAAAATAAATTCCTAAAGTCTTGGTAGATTTAGGAGTAGTAATCAATGTCATGATAACTAATACTCTCCATGCATTATCTCTTATGAAAATTCAACCTATAACTACCATTATTCAAATGGCAGACCAGTAGGTAACAAGACCAGAGGGAGCTATAGAAAATGTTGAAGTATTAATAGAATCTTGGGAATATCTAGTAGATTTCATGGTCTTGTAACCCAAAACAAAGAATCTAGGATATCATATAATCCTAAGTAGACCATGGTTGGCTACTGTAGCAACATTGATGGATTGCAGGTCAAGAGACATGACCATTTCTAATGGGTTAAAATCCAAATGCATATCTTTGTATCCTCCTACAAAACCATCAACAAATTACATACAAAAACTTTGGGTGGATGAATCAGATAACACATTAAACAACATTTCCTCCTTAGCCATGATCATAGTCAAAAAATACTTGGAAGAATTAAATGGAGACATATACCCAGAAACTATGGACTCTGCCAGTCCAAAAACTATGGACTCTTCCAGTCTAGAAACTACAGACTTTGTCAGTCTAAATGCTACGTACTACCTTAGATTAAGATTCTTGGGTCAGATATAAAATTTTGAAACCTCCACTTCTACTTCTTCTAGTAATTCATCATATGATCATAGACTAATTCAGGAAAGTGTGTGGAAATTGGCAGAATAACAACAAACTCATTTCCTAGATGCATTTCATTATTCCTTAGCAAGACTGATTCCTCCTAGAAAAGAGTTTGTCGATAATGTAACTATGTTTCATAAATTAATTCCTCATCCATGCCCTCTGAACTCATTAATTAGTGAGTTTAAGAAAATAGATTCCAACTACCTAGGTACAAAACCAATCATGGTATTACCTAGAATTTTTTTGAACATCAATAGTTGGTTAACAAATGAAGAGGAAGATCAAATCTTTGAATTATTGGAAAGACATACCAAGGCTTTTGCTTGG
Organism: Torreya grandis; assembly: GCA_037957365.1. Classification (NCBI taxonomy): domain Eukaryota; kingdom Viridiplantae; phylum Streptophyta; class Pinopsida; order Cupressales; family Taxaceae; genus Torreya; species Torreya grandis. The sequence continues at coordinate 363,716 of JARHVA010005356.1, read as the reverse complement.
GATTATACCAACATAAAAGGAATTCACCCTAGCATATTCACTCATCACATTTCCACAAAATGTATCAAGCTGGTCAGACAACCACAAAGAAGAATAAACCCAACATTAAAGGAAATAGTCAAAATAGAAATCCAAAAGTTGCTGGAAGTTGGATTTATTTACCCCATCTTAGACAGTCAGTGGGTGTCACCTCTATTAATTGTGCCCAAGAAAAATGGAAAGTTAAGAGTATGCATGGATTATTGAGAACTGAATAAGGCAACATTAAGAGATTACTTTCCTTTACCTTTTATTGATCAAGTTCTTGATAACTTGGCAGGGAAGAAATATTTTTCTTTCCTAGATGGGTTCAGTGGGTATAACTAGATAATAATAACAGCTGAAGATCAAGACAAAACCATGTTTACCTGTCCTTGGGGAACTTTTACTTATTGAGTACTTCCATTTGGACTCTGTAATGCTTGAAAAACCTTCTAGAGAGCAGTTCTAACAATCTTCTCTGACCTTACAAATGATTGTGTTGAGGTATATATGGATGACTTTACTGTTTATGGTGAAACTTATGAAGAAGCTCTTACCAACTTGGAAAGAGTATTGATCAGATGTGATTAACATCAATTATATTTGAATAATGAGAAATGTTTATTGATGATGGATGAAGGAATAGTCCTCGGACACCATATTTCTACAAAAGGCATTCAGGTAGATCCAAAGAAAGTTGAAATAATTTCCAACCTACCCATTCCATAGACACAAACTAAAGTTAAGAGTTTTTTAGGACATGTTGGTTACTACAGATGCTTAGTTGCTAGCAGGCCTTTAAAACCATTAAATCTAAACTTGTTACTACTCTAGTATTAAGAGGACCAAATTGGACTAAGTCATTCCATAAATACATGGATGCTTCTAATACAGTAGTAGGAGTAATTCTTAGACAAAAGGATGAAGAAGGTAACATGTATGTTATATATTATATTAGCAAAAACATGACATCTAATGAAAGGAATTAAACCACAAATGAGAAGGAATTCTTAGCTATAATTTATATAATGAACAAATTTAGACACTACATAATAGGCTATAAGGTATTTGTCTATACATACCATTAACTATTAGATATCTTACCAACAAACCAATTGTGGGAGATAGGATTATTAGATGGCTACTACTCTTACAAGAATTTGATGTTACTATTATAGACAAACTAGGGAAGCCTAATGCGGTTGCTGATTTCTTGTCAAGAATGAACACTATAGGTGAAGAAGAACCAGTGGAAGATGACTTTCTAGATGAATAATTATTTTTGTTTCAACACAATCTTCATGGTTTGCTGATATAGCCAATTACCTTGACATAGGGAAGATTCCTTTGTACTTTTCACAAAAGGAAAAAAATAGTTAATCAAAGAAAGTTCTTCTTTTAAATGGATTAATATAATGTTATTTAAACTTGGACCTGATCATGGGTTTTGTAGGTGTGTGATAAATGGTGAAGCTTATGATATCATTAGAGCTTGTCATGATGAACTAGGAGGAGGCCATTACTCAACTCAAAGAACCATACATAAAATCTTGGAAGTAAGATATTATTGGCCTCATCTTCATCAGCAAGTAAAAAGATATGTCAAACACTGTGATGCTTGTTAGCGAATTGGACAGCCTACTCTTTCAACAGAGATGCCCCTACACCCTCATCCTCAACTAGTTTTAGAACCATTTGAAAAATAGGGAATTGATTTTATAAGTCTAGTGGATCCTCCTTCTAGAAGAAAATAATATTTTTAGTGTGTATAGACTACGTGACCAAGTGGGTAGAAGTGGAAGAATTAACTCATGCAAGAGAGGAGATGGTTGCTGATTTCTTATATTTCAAAATCATGTAGTGATTTGGTGCTCCAAGAGAGATAGTATTAGATCAAGGACCGCAGTTCATGTCAAACATGATAAAGCATTTTATGCAAGTGTATCAAACTCAACATAGAAAAACATCTCCATACCATCCACAAGCAAATGGACAAGTTGAAGTCACCAATAAAGAACTGGAAACCATTTTAACCAAGCTTGTTAGTTCTAATAGAAAGGATTGGGCAGATAAGGTATCAAAAGCTGTTTGGGCCTATAATACTACTTGGAAAACAACAACTAGATTTACACCTTATGAATTGGTTTATGGTAAGAAACCTTTATTCTCTATTGAATTTGAATTACAAACTTTGAAAATATATGTAGAAGTAGGAATTGAGTTAGAAGAAATATAGAAAGAAAGACTCATATAACTTAATCAACTTGATGAAATGAGGATGGAAACATTACAAAGCATTGAACTAGTACAACATCAATGAAAAGTTTGGCATGATGCACAAATCAAGTAATGGATGTTTTAGAAAGGAGATTGGGCATTGTTATTTGATTCTAAATTTCAATAGTTCAAAGGAAAATTACAAAAGAGATGGTTGGGACCTTATGATATTGAAGAGTTATATGAAAATGGTTGTGTTAAGCTGATTCCTATTGATGCCAATAGAAGAAATCTGCTAGTCAATGGACATAGATTGAATATCTATCAAAAATCTCTCAATAAAGATGAATTTATTCAAAAAGTAAAGGAACACGTAGTTGTTTTAGAAAGCTTTACTTCTTCTAGTGAACATGCTCTTTGATATCCAACAAAAAAAACTAATAGTGAAAATCCTTTTAGGGATGGTATTGACAATGCATGCCCAGAAAACTAGCTTGTTGGCTGGCTATGCATTGCAAAAAGGGCTTTGGCTAGAAAACCGACAATGGCTAGCCAAAGGGCAAAAACTAAAATTTATAAATCTCATCATGACACTATAGTTGGTCATCTCTATGCAATAAACTAATCCATGTAAACCTATTTGTGTAGGACATGTGGTGAGCAAAGGATAATGTCTAAGGTTAAAGTAAGTAAGGCATATATTTCATTTCTCTATATTTAGTTAACTAATTATCTTTGATTTTATTAAGACCCTATTCTTCTAAGATGACCTAGATTTGAATCTTCTAAAATGGAATGACACATGCCATAATGAAAAAGCATGTAGCGAAGCCACCAAAGGTGTTTGGATAAGTGTACAGCTTTGATATCATCAATTGAGTCATCAAGTACCATAATGATGGGACATTTTAAAAAGAGGTTTTTAAATGAATTAATGAATCATTGTCACCATCAATATGACACATCATCATTTCACATGACTTGTATTGATGAGATCAAATGGTTAGCACACTCTGTAGAAATGTGTGGTGCCTAACTATATCACATCACTACAAACTCATGTAGCTATAACATTTCAAATAAATCATTTCCTTTCTATGGAATTCAATAGAAATTGATCCTCAGAGCCTTTTGCCTACCGACTTGAACAAAAGACTAGTCTACATCTTAATTGAAGTTAAAGGAACTGAGCTGACTGTAACTCTACATAAAAATAGGATAGAAGACAAGATCAAAGCCAAAAGATCCAACAAATTTTTATAAAGATAAAGCTTTTGTAGTAGTGTTCAAAGCCAATGGCTAGCTACCTTTCATTAAAAAGCTCCAGCGTTTCAATGAAAAAATGGTAAGTGAATTTATTACCAATCTCACCCTTGAATTTTCAATTGTGAAAGGCATTGTTATTCCTATTACAACTCAAATCATAAGCCAAATTATACAAGTTCTAGAAGAAGGAATGAGAGATATAGGTAGAGTTTCATTTAGTGATTTAATCAGTTAGTTTAATGGTAATAAGCAGACCAAAACTTCATGTCTAGTAGATTCCAAGGGAAATCCAAAAGGGATTAAAAGGAATTCACTTCCTGAGCCTTAGAAATCTATAGGTAAATGGGTACTTAAATATTTCATTTGTGAAGGGCAACACAGTCTTTTAGGGGGAGATGCCATGAAAATGTTAATACATCTTAATCATGAGAGACAAAACCCTTAGTACAATATTAACCTCCCATCTTTCTTTTATGGTGCTTTGAAAGTTATGTCTACAACCCCTACTACTATTCTTAGGCATCATGGCCTTATTCAACTTATTATCCAGCATCATTTCCTTCAGCAAGGTCAAGAGGTCTAGGAGAAATTTCAGAATAGTATAGCACAAGAAACCCCAAATGTACCATAGGAACACTCATCTCCATCTACCCCATCAACTAAGAATACAACACCAAGAAAATAGTCTCAGACTGTAATCTCCACATAAATCCCTTCTTCTTCTTCAAGAAGAATCACAAGCTCTCAAAACCCTAAAATTGTAAGGTCTCCACAAGAACCTCATGAGTCTGTAGTACAACTAGTTCTTTTGATAGGAAGAAGAAAATTAATATAGAAGGTCACTATAGAACTTGAGAAGACCAAGGGTTTGGTGGTTGAGAAGGAAAATTGACCAAGTGTAGCTCAAAGAGTAACTAAAAGAAGGAGAAGGCTCATATTAACTGAAGAAGATGAACAAGAAATTACAAATATTTTAGATAGTCTTAAAATGATGTCTCATTCCCCCATACATCAAAATATTCTTGAACCTATAGATATTGAAGAAATTCCTTTTGCAAGTAACTCTCTAATCATATTAGAGGAGACAAATCTAGAGGAAGAGACACACATGACAGAGGAATTAGGTATGGTGGAACAACCTTTTGTTCCAATTGAAACTACAAAGGATAAAGGGAAAATTGTATGTACCAATGAGAAAAGTGAATCATCAAATCTAAATGATCTTATTATGCAACTAAATTTGAAGCTTTCTAAAGCTCAAGCTCTTGAACAAAAATAAATAGCTAACATTGCTAACTTGATCAATCAATTGCAAGAGAAGAACTATCTCAACTCATCTTTGGTACAAAAATTAGATACAATATCTATTGATCATGATGCAAAAATTCACAGGTTAAAGGAAATAATAAAATAACATGAAGATGAATAGATTGATCTTTGTCTTTATGTAGAAAGTTTGAAGAAGGAAAACAAGAGATTGTAGAATTTGGTGAATTCTTTCGAAGCACCTGTTGTTGCACTTTCTCCCCCCAAAAATATATGTTGACCATGGTTGTCAAAAAAGTGATCTGGGTATTCCTCCCTTGCAAATACTACATCAAATTGAAGAAAAATATTCTGTACTTAAACAAAACAATAAAGAGGAAACTTCTTCAAACAAAATCTTGGAAAATTAAAAGAAAGAATTAGAGGTTAAAGTCCAAGAGTTAGAAGAAAATGTGTAGGATGCATGAAAATTAGGAGAAAATATTTTGATATGTAGGAATCCTTTTCCTACATATAGTTTGTTTTTATTTGAACAATTTTATAGATGGCAGATTCTATGGATCTCTTGTCATCTTCCTTATAAAATTTTGTAGCCAACAACTTTTTTGGAAATTTTCTATAGTGCTGAACCTGATTAGCAAGATTTGATTTGTGAATTTTATTTGCATTACTTGATTCTAGGAGATCATGAGCATAATAAGTTTTTGATAAATCTTCATTTAGGAGAAGTTTAACTAAGAGCATTACATTCTACATTCAAAAATTAGATAGCATGGAAAGGAAAATTTGAGGACTATACAAATCATGTTAAGACTACAGGATTATGTGTCAGACCAGCCTTTCCTATTCCTAGAATGATTAAACAAAATTTTCACTATGCTTTGTTAAATGATGAGGTTAAAACACATTATTTATAGGCTCTATATGATTATACTATTTCTTTTGATTTATTTTTAGGACATAATTTTGATTCAGTAGTGACTACAAGTGTAAATAGATGGGACCAACTTTTAGTGCCTCTTAAAAGGTGAGAAATCATGTCCCCAAATAACTTAATATGGAGTATGAGGAGAGCATCATCAATTTTGGAAATTCTAATAGAGGTAATCAACTCTAGGGGAGAACAGAAATGGATTGGCATGAGATATATACCCCCTTTGTTGATCATACCTATTCTAGGATGGCAGAGTTGGGCTCCACAATTAGAAGAACAATTCAGTATATGGAAATAGATGATTTAAACACATCAAGGATTTACCAGCAATTTAGATAGACACATAAAAGATGAGTTTGATGAATATGACTTGAGTTAGAGTGTAGAAATTAGAAGCCAAAGCTATGAACGCTAATACATGTTTGCAATGGGACTTGCAAAAGGTAAATCTTGGGGGAGATGATGAGCTCAAAATATGGCTCATCATTGACATGTTATTTCCTTCAAATTATCTCTTAGATATTATCTTATACAAATCTTAGATTCTTAGATAACTATTACATGGAAAATAGATATTTGTCATATTTATATTAAACCAAATATTGAATCTTTACTTTGTCATTAATGTCTAATATATAGCATGTTTTAGTGATCTTTTGTGTGAAGAATGCTCAAGAAGAAGACACAGATGATGTACAGTGAACATTCCATTTTGATCTCCATCTAGTAGAACTATGGACTATATAGGCTTGTTTCTATAGACTTTACATGCTTATTTCTATGGATTCCATAGGATTGTTTCTATAGACTCTACAGGCTTATTTCTACGAACTCTGTAGGCTTATTTCTAAAGGCTCTACAGGCTTATTTTTATGGACTCCATAGGCTCATTTCTATAGACTCCACAAAGTTAGTATCGAGAATTCTATAAGGACAATGAGAAGTTAGAGATTAGATAGGATAGGAAAGTACCATTCCAAATGGAATCAAATAAGGAAAATAACTGCCTGCTATTTTGAAGGACTTGCTTTTGATAAATTTGTATATAATCAAATTTTAGGATTTTTATAGGATAGGATAATTAAATCAGTAGAATAATTTGATCTCTTGGGAATCAAATCTCCTATCTTTGGAAGAATGGATTGAATGAATAATCTTATTTCTTTACATCCTATTTTGAGTTAAATGTATTTGTATAAAGTGTAAGACTTTTGACTATAAAAAGGGATTATTTTTTAGAAAAGAAGAAAACAAAGGATTGAGAATTAGATAAGGATACAGGTTTCAATGAAATTGTAATTATTTCATTTTTATGAATTAATACTTCAAGTTTCCAGCATTGATTAAGGTTTATTCCTGAGTCCGAGAGGAGCAAGGGCCCACTCTCCTTGGAACCAAGAACTTTATATGGTATTTATGTTATGTTTTATTAATCAAAATCTTGTTACTATTTGCATTTATTTATAAAAATATCAAAATAAATTCATATTTTAAAAAGAGCATTTTCTTTTTTCATTTCTTTTCTATGAAAAGTATCTTTTCTTTTACAATAGAAGTGTGAATCAAATTTCCTTTTGTAAGTAAGAGTGTGAATTTATTTTCCCTACAAACATAAAATAGGAGTGTGATCTTTTACTTCCAATAGAGGAGTGGATTGATTTGATTTATTTATTTTTCAACAAAAGCATGAATCAATTAGTTTAGTCAAAGTTAGAATAGGATCAACAAGCACCCCCATAAGCAAGACTTCTAGATCTACCATCCCATACCTTACTACAGATAGCTTTGGACACTAGCCCTAGTTGATAAGACACCAATTGAATATTGGTTAAATGAGGAGTTAGATGGCACTCATCAGTCACTATTTATTTTTGCTTGCACAACATGTCCTATTTTTAGACTAAAAAATGGGGACCTTATTTTTTTCTTTGAAGTTTAGTCTCATAACTTTTGAGAGTTCATTGTGGTTGTTAGTTTAAATATTTATTATTAGGAGTCCATTATTATAGATGTGAAGATTTGAAATTTGATTATGCTTCATCTATTTAACTAAGTTTGAATAATCAAATGTTCATCGTAAGTGCTTAGTCTAATTCACATCTAGGACTACATTAATTTTAATTTCTGAATTTGCATAAATCTATTAAGCCTTAGCTTATTTTATACTTTTGTTTTGAAACACATAAACTTCTTTTTAGACTATTTTTCCTTAGGTTTTGAAAATTATCTAACTATTTTTGAGTTTTAAGATACTTTTCCTTAGTAGATTAGTTCATTTTCCTTTAATTTTATCTAAATTGGCTATAATTTTCCTTTGGTTCATATTTTTTTGTAGTCGATTTCATAAAAAATGGACAAAGTTACTTTTGAATGCCTTTATCTAGATAAGTTTTTGTGCCCCTTTTGTTGCATTTCAAAAGACTTAGTCAGTAGTTGTTGATTTTTAAAATAAAATTTATTGACTATGCCTTAATATATTTTGCTCATATGTAGCCAAAGTAAATCCTAGCTCTCTTCTTATTCAATGTGAAAATTTTCATTGCTCCCAGTGGACCAAATCCATCTAAGAAGTCTTTATGGATTTATTTAATTTCACAATTTGTCCCAGATCCATGTGACATTTTTTTTACTTAGTGGGACTTGGTTGATTCATAAAAGTTTCTTGAATCCATGTGGCACCTTTCTATATCTAAAAAAAATTGACACTTGGCCAATTTCATAAAAGTTTCCTAGAGCCATGTGATACCTTTCCATGTCTTAAAAAGACTTTCAACACTAAATCATGAAAAAAAATCCTAACATGAAGGAAACCAAAAATATTATAAGTGCATGTAACCAAAAATACTAAAATGAGAGTGACCAATATCGACATGGAACTAATAATTTTTATTAGGATCATACCATGATGGAGTTTCAATATTGGAATTGGTCACTCTTATTTTAATTTTTAGAGGCATAGATCTATATTTTGTAAGGAGTATATATTTAGTTAAATTTTAGAAAGAATTCATGATGAGGATATGAGAAGATTCAAATTGATTCATGAGAAAATCTTGTCTTTTAGCTTGGTCAAAAGCATATTATAGAATTTGGAGAAAGAAAATTTGAAAATTATATTGAACATAAGGTTTAATGTAAGTGATGAAGAGTTTGAAAATATTATCATCACTCATGTTATGATCTACTTTGTAAGCCAAATGTTTCCATCATTTCATGAAGGTATGAGTGGGTTCACTAAGTAATTGTTTAACATTGATGAAATGGTAAGGCTATTTTCAAGAACATCGATGTGTTAAAATTCCTTAAATAGAACTGAATAAATATTGTATTTGTAAAATGGGATGTTAAGGAATTTTATTATACCATTCTAAAGAATCTCCCATAAATATTTTTACAAGAAGTTTGGTAGGATCAAAGGTAATAATTTGGGCCCATTCTTTGTAAAGGATACCAAAAAATTCAAGGAAAATGGTCAAGTCCTTAGTTCCATCATATAAAATAGTTTTATAAATGTTTCCAATATCTATAGATATTATAAAGGGAGCCAAAGGTTTATTTTTAACTTAGTGAAGCATTTTTTTATGCATAAGAGGTTGAGAAATGATATTCTCATTAACATCTCTAAGGAGGGGGACAAAATTATGATTATGTTGAAGCATGATGATGGGATGTTGACTTATCATTTTTAAGATATGATTTTACATTTGGATGATTTGTAAGTTGGTATTCATTTGCATAAAACTCATTTGTTGAACCAGTTGTGCAAGAATTTGAAAAATATCAATAGGTGGATTTTGATTACTTATAGGTGGTAGAACCCCAATATTGTATGGAAGATAATTACCTAGATTAGTGATAGAGGATTCCATAGATTAGTGGTAGGATGAGTCCTTAGAGGGGGTTTTACAAGTTTAATATCAACTTATCCAATGGTGAATTAAGGAAGTTTGGATAATGTACCATTCATGTTAGTGAAATAAATGGTATTATCATCAACATTATTAAAGATATGAGAATCATCTAGATCATCATTTTCAGTTATTTGAACCATGTTGTATTTGATATATTTATATAGATGATGGGATTATTTTCACCATGAAGTGTTATATTCATTGATGCATAAAGTAATTATGAAATCAAAATCCATGTAAAGTATAAATGGGTTAATACTATCAATAAATATTCCAATGGGGGATATAATATTGTATAATTGACATAATATGTGATTGAGTATAATAAATGAATGTTATTAGACTAAAAACATACAGTAATTTTAATTACATGGAACAAAATAGATTATATTAATCCTAGTTAATGTAATCTATGAAGGATAAGTAGAGATAGTGATAAAAAAATATACTAGATTGACCATATTCGATGTAATTACATAGGCATATATGTAAAATAAATATTGTATTGATCATGTTTGATGCAATCAATACAAAAATATACTATATTGACTATGGTTAATGTGGTTACATAGGTTGAAAGGTTGAGATAAGACTATACTAAGACTGGTCGATGTAGTTAGATCATGGGAAAATTTCAACAATATTATGAAAAAACTATATTTGTCCTAGTTGATAAACTATAATAAAAAGTGATGCAGAAATAAACTTAGTAGATTATATCAAACTTGGTTAATGTAGTATGTTCACACATATACGATTATATAATCGGTAGCCTATATAATTGGAAAACACAACATAGAATTGTATCGATGTTGGCCTATATCATCTACAATAAAAAATACAATAGTAATTAGAAAATGAGAAATTTAACTATTTTTATAACTATTTATCCAAAATGATGATCAGATAGATGTTCTAAAAGGATGTGATTGATTTTTAGGATCTCAAATAAACTTACTTGTAAATTAAATAGTGTCATTCCAATACTTTATGGGATTGAATATGGAAGAAGTACCATTCTCATATCCAACTAAACTCAGTTTCAAAGTTAAGCTAATATCAACTTCCCAATGTTAATTACTAACTAGTGCACTATAGAGTCAAATAGATGGATAGCTTCCTAAGGTTTAATAGAAGGGGAATGCTAGGAATTTACTAAATATTATGAGGTACATGGAAACTAAAGTTTTTATTTATTTATGTATTATGGATATGATTATTGGGATAATCCACTAATACCATGATGTTTATAAATAGTAGATAATGATTGTAAATAAAACACTACATGCCCCTTCAAAATAATAACTAAGTAGTTTGAAAAATACTAGAAAATATTTTCTATGGAAAACTAAACAAAGATAAAATAAAAGTTGGTGATAAATTCATACAATTTAATTAATTGAAAAAAATAGGCAGTTAATTTAAAAACAAATGTTTGATTAATTAATAAAAATAAAGATTAATTTTCCTTGCTTATGCTGAAAAATGAAATTACATATAACTATATCGATGTAATATGATGTAGTTATTAATGTAGTGTATAATTATATCAATGAAATTCAATATAGTGTGTGTGTGTGTGTGTGTGTGTGTGTGTGTGTGTGTGTGTGTGTGTGTGTGTGTGTGTGTGTGTGTGTGTGTGTGTGTGTGTGTAAATAAGAAGAAAAACTAAATTAGATAGATTCAATATAGTTTGTTACACATATTTCAAATACAAAACTATATCAACCAAGGTCGATATAGGTTGATAGAGAGATCAAATGAATTTATAACTATACCAAAAAGGGTTTATATATTTATCTAAGAAAACTAAATTTTTATATAACTATTTTTGAATACAAAACTAAATCAATTGTTTAATCGAGTTGACTAGAAAAATGAATAAATAGAACTATTTTATACTAGGTTAATATTTTTGGGCAAAAGAATACCTGGTAAATAAAACTAGACCTTATTAGGTTGATATTGTTTGTTGACATAATAAATCATTTTGATCTAAGTGTAAGATGGTATTGGCTTGCACCAATGTATCTTACGAAAAATGTAAAGATATTACACTATATCAACCTTCATCAATGTATCTTTCTAGGAAACATAGAGGAATAATATTGTATCAACCCATAATGATATATTTCATAAAAATATATAGAAAATAAACTAGATCAACCTACATTAATGTAGTTTACTAAAAAATATAGAGAAATAAAACTATATCAACTTGCAGTGATATCGTTACCTAAAAATATACATATATTAGATTAGATCAACATATGTTGATGTAGTGTGCTTAAAAGTATAGATATAAAATTATATCGACTTGCATTGATATGGTTTGTTGAAAGATAAAAAATAATGGTTAGCTCATGACAGGTTCACTAGAATGTATGCAATGAGCTAGGATTTACCTCCACCTTATCTTATCTAAGAGATCCCAACTCAGAAAAGGTAAATAAAATAGATCCCATTGATACTTAATGTATTAGGATATGACCAAATAGATTTGTTAAACATGTAAATAGGAACACTTATGACACAAATGAATGGAAAGAGTTCTAAATCCTCTAGATAATCAATATAATGAAATAACTCTATGTTTTATAATACTAGAGTTAATCTAATCTAGAATTTCTAAAATAGGAATACATATAATCAAGGTGATTAAAAATAAAATATAAAGGGTAAATAACCAAGGAAGGAAAATAAGGGTGTAGGTTACCTAAGGTGGTAAATGGAATGTTTGAACAACCCCATAGACACACTAAGTATAAGTGTAGAGGATATTCAAATGAGTTATGCATTCATTCAATCTAATAATTATACAACTTATATCTATCAAATGAAAAGATTTTGGGATAGAATATAATTACCTTGAACAAGAATTATCGATCCTCAATATCTCCCTTAGTAAATGGTGCTTTTTAATATATTATTGTGGTTATAAATATCACAAAGGTTGAATCAAGATCTTGGATAAAAATGATTGGTCCTATTACATCCAAGATTCTACAAGACAATCTTTTGACATCCAAAATAATATCCAATAAATGCATCTCCAAATGTAGACTTAAGTAAAATTTTATGTAATGATAGTTTAAAAATGAATGTTCCTCTATTTTATATTGAAATGGGTACTTATATTTATATTGATTAGTGATCTTAACCCTTACCAAAATTTTAGCCAATATTGTTGGCCAACCTTGATGTAGTTGAAATTATGATGATATAACCTAAAAATAAGTCAAAAAGGGCTGATATAGGTTAAAAGTGTCTACTATAAATTTTGGATTACATTTACCTATGTTGACTTAGTTTGAAACTTGGTGGGAGTTAGGAAATACTTCATAGATATGAGGTGATATAGATGGAAAATATGGGCTTGTTACAGTTAGGGGTTATAAGGAGGAATATTTATTAGGGAGCCATGTATGAGGGAAGTGTATGAGATATAATAATGATATATAAACAACAATTTCTCTCAAGAAGAACCATCAATCTACCCATCCCTTTCTTAGTACACCCTTTAAGACATACACTCAGGGAGATTGAAACTTGATAGGTCACTATAAGAGAGAAAGCATTAGTAAATGATAAAGTTAAGAAATATTATGTGTATATAGGAACCACCATGGACAATAAAGGGAAAAATTATAGATTTTTTACCCTAGATCTTAATCTAATGAATTTTATCCAAAAAAACTAGAAACCATTAAAGTGTGTTTTTATGCATGGCTTCAAGATAATTTAGAATTTAAATAGTTTACCCAAAATTACCCAAATGTGAATGAATTTAGATCACACATGAAAATATAATCTTTCATAACTAAAATTTTAATAGAATATTAATCCAAAAACTAATTAGATTACCTAAAAACCAAAATTCCACTGACATTACTTACCAATAAACTAATCTTCTTTATTTTTATGACCAATGACATACCCATAAGACCCAAAAAATAGGACTACATCAAAAAAAGGTAATTAATGACAAAAAATCAAAGACAAAAAAATAAAAATAAAACAACAATCTAAATTAATGATGAAGGAAACAAAAGCAAGATTAAAAAAGAAACTATATATGAAGCTATACTAGGATAACTCATTTTTTATGATAGTGTTATCCTTTTATCCATGAACATTATCATAAGTAATATTATTCATTATTTATTCATATAAATTAAGTGAATTCCCATTGGAAAATTTAAAAATACATTTAGGCTTATTTTTTGAATAGAAATTGGGAAAGGGTTTGATAAATACATGCACCCATATAATGAATTGAAAAGGGTGATAATCATAAGTATTATCATAGTTGGGGTCATTAGAATATCCAATATTTGAATATGTGTTATTTGAGTTAGAAAATCAAAAAATTGATTTATGGTTATTCCTTATTTGTCATGAATATTTTAGAATCATCATCCCCACTCTCATTCTTATCGACTTAAGGAGTGTATATACCTTTCTCCACCTAGGAAAATAGTCTAGAACTATTTGTGTATAGTACATAACTACTCTTATATATTCTAAAACTAATTGAATATAGTATGGAACTGCTTATGTAGTCTATAACTACTTGAATATAGTCTATAATTATTCTAATATAGTTCATAATTTCTTATCCTCTGTTATTCACATGACAATGACTTTCTAGCTTTGTCTTTAGTGGCTGAAGTATGAGGAGAGATGTATAGAATTGAGGCATCTTCATGTTTCAACCTTGATAAATCCTCTTCCTCACTTGAATTTACATGTTTATGATTACTCACTTATAATTTAACTACTTACACTAATTAAAGGAACATTAGGCAATAATATTTCATAGGTTTATCAACATTATTTAAATTACTAAAAGTAGGAGCAATAATATGTGATGAAACTACTTTAGATGCAAAAAATGTTCCTTTTCATCTATATATTGTGTCTACCCAACTCTATCCTTGAGTTGATCACATGAATTTTATACTTCTTTTCATATGGACAATATATTGATGATTTGATGTTCACCCATTAGCTCTTCTAAATAGACACTACATTATAATAATCAAAATCATCACCCTTTTATTTGAAAATAAGAGAGTACGTAACATTCTCCACTAATGAAAATAGTATGTAGTTGCCTCTTTCATTTGGACTACACTATTTGGGATTTCTTATTTATATTTTTTCCATTTTTAATGATGATAAGAGCATATAATTATTGCAATCTACTTGATATCTACTCTACATCATACCTCTAGGTCTAGGAATAATGACACATGCCTAGACTATTTCAAATTCATAGACTACACCATTTTCATCCAAATGTTGTAGCTCTTCCACTTCATTTTATCCTAATCATTGGTAATTATGATTTGACTTTTTATGTGGATAACTAACTATCATTTATATTTTTAGTCATAAGTGCATTTGAGATAGCTACTATATCCTCACCATTAGAATAACCATCATCACTAAATTATTAGATTAGTTCTTGTCTACTAAATGTAACATTTTTAGTTAGAATAAATGCTTCATCTCTTGATCTACCCTCAACCTCATAAACTATAAACTATGATCTTATAAAAATAGTCCCATGGGTCAGCCATTTCATTTTTTTATGTAATTTTTTTGAAAAAAATGGCATTTGATTAGCAACATCATTCAAAGGCATTTGATCATTAAAATAAGGTAAAACTAGTTATTAATTATTAATTAAACTAACACATCTACTTGCATTAGGTAAAATAAAAATGTTATTATTTATTACAAGGAAGATTTAGTGACTGGATTCTTGAGGTAACACATCATTTGAAGACAATTTATTCACGTGTTAATTTATAAGCATTTATTTTAATAGAGTTTAAGTGTAAACATGTGGTTGTCCTAATGAATACAATAAATCAACAATATATTCATTCAACATCTATTGTTATTCTATAGTGAAAGATTCCTAATAGGTCAATACCAAAGATTTTAGTGTTGATGGAGTTATTTTGATAGGTATAGAATTCAATGGGTCCACCAATTATAGATAAATATTAATAGAAACATATTTATTTTAAATGAATGGGTCTTTTAAACTCCTATACAGCTGATTTAAGTGATAATTAAATATGCCCATAAACTCATTATGATCTCTAATAGAAGTATAAATTTTATGATATAGGTTAGAAATATTAGTGGGTACTTTGAAATGACTTAAAAAATATAGTTTCAAAGTCACTCCATGAGGTTATGTATCCATCCGAAAATTGGAGGTACCAACCACAAGTAAAATCATCTAAAGAATAGGGAAATAGACCAAAAGACACATCATCATGTTGAATATGAGTCCATATAATGGTATGTTTAAATACATGAATATGTTCTTTAGTATTTCAAATCCTACCATGTTTGTATTTTGTGTAGAAATATTTAGGGCTTTAAGTTAATTCATGGGTGATGTTGGGAGTGTTAATAGGAAAACAACTACTTGGTAACCCAGTTGGTCAATATACAACTTTTCCAATTCAATGGGCATGCATTTTTTTATTTAGATGTTTTATCATTAGCAAATTACAGGGAAATGCAAGTTTTTATTCATTTGTAGAGGAGGGTTTTAGATACTCTAATTCAAACCCTCTTTCTAGTGATAGTTTGTTGATGGGTCATTTAGAACACCAACTTAGGTAAGATAGTGAGCCATCTATCCCCTCCTAAAATGAGATCTAAAGATATCCATAAGGTCTATATCTATCAAGTCATTGCATATTGGGTAACCTAGTAGGTCAATGTAAATCTATTTGAATTCAAGGGGCCTACTAGTTTGAAATTGAAAAATTATTTTAGCCTTAAAAAATTATATGAAAATGTGGGTTTTTTTATTCCTTTGTAGGTGATTATTTTAGATGCACAATGAAGAAAAAAATCACATATATATTTTCCCAAATAAAATAGTGTTTTAATATTTTATTAAATGAGATGTGGCTAATTTTAATGTGTTCACTACATTATATTCAATAATGTAGAAATGGTAATAAAGAAATCATGTAATAAAAATAAAACATTTATATATAGATTTCATATAGATATATTTGAAACCTTAACTGAATAATTTATAAAAGGGTGAAAAATAAAAGAGGGAAAAGGGAGAAAAATCCTATTATAATGAATCCAATTTTATTTTTCTGATAAAATGCACCCAATAAATATATATCCCTCCTATTTAGTGTACACATAACCATAAACAAAGACAATGCTGGAGTCTGGGGATGATAATCTATAAGGAAGAACCCCACTACCACCATATGCATATGTAAGTAATGAAATAAAAAAAATTAAACTTGTATTAATAAAATATTTTATTGAATAATGTAAGCTAGGTTGACATTTATCATTCAATTTTAAATTTCATAGCATAACAACAATGGGAAGAAAAAATGGGCAAATTAGACTAAAAATAAGGGAAAATATATAGAGGGATGTCTGGTTAATTATTATTCCTTGGAGTAAGAAATAGATAACCCTATAAATGGATTTGGGATGGATATTTAAATAAATTTGGTCAATGGAGGGAAATAATTTTACCTCTAAAACACAAAATCACTTTAATTTGAACTTAAGTTTCACATTTTCCCCCTTTTCCGAGATCCTTGCACCTTATCTCTATTCACCCCTTCAAAATAGATAATATAAATTAATTTATTGATAAAAATTAAAATAAATACTTTTAACTCATTAAAATTCACTTTATAAATCTAGTTAAAAAATTTAAAACTAGAATGATAAATTTTTTTGATTGAAACATGTTTCTAAAAAATATTTTATACCACAATAACTATGATCGATTTAACTTCCTAGTTCCATAAAGGATACATAAAATAGATCAATAGTGAAAAAATTATGGTTTCAAAACTAACATGCTATCAAATTTGTCTAAGCAGGCCTCAAGCTTTGGCATACTACCTAGTAGGTCTTGGACTTCATTAGGCTATTGACTAGGTCTTGGGCTCTTATGAGTTATTAGATAGGTCTTCAACTCTATCAAGCTTTCTAATAAGCCTCAAGCTCTAGTAGGATATTGAATAAGTCTCAGGATCCAACAAGATACTAATTCGATCTCGAGCTTTGGTAGGCTATTGACCAAGATTTTTCCAAGGCAAATTAAGATATCAAGAGCTAGTTTTTAATGAGTGTTTTATTTGAAAATTTATTGCATAGGCTTTCTATCCACACTAGAGAGTTTTTCAAGACTTGATTAATCATATAAACTGAGATAGCCTATAAAAATAAATTGAGATATATTAAACCATCTAAAATTAACACATCACCCATGATTTTAGGTTTTATTTAATTTTTTTTAGTTATTTAAGTTGTTTTACGTTTAAATTTTTATAATTAAAAGTTGTGATAAAAATATATAATTTAAGTTATTTAATTTAGGTAATATGTATCAAATTTTTTTTACAATTTTTTTTCAAATTATTTAGTTAGTTTCATTTAGGCATTTTTTAGATAAGTCTTGTTTATATTTGTAATAGGTCCTTATATTCAAGTTCTTTATTGTTATTACAAGGATTTTAAAAAATTATAGATTAAGTTTATGAATCATTATTTTTAGTTAGTATTTTGTCATTATAAGAGTGTTGCGTATTTAATTTGGTGTTTAGTTTTAATTTTAGTCTTTCAAATAAAATCAAATAGACAAAAAAAAAATTGCAATTATTTTTCTAGATCTTTGTTAAGATTGGTGATCAAGGGTAGTGGTCAATAGATAGCACAATATCTTTTTATAGTGTCAAGTTTTTTTTTTTTTGGTAAATTTGTTATCAAAATTTATTATTGTAAATAGATGCATTATCAATATAAATTGACATCCATATACAATACTACATAAGACAACTAGTGGCATGCTAGCTAAACCTGAGGGGAGCTTCTAGTGGTAGTTGAAGTTTCCAATATTATCAATAATTGAGGGGAAACAATTCAGAGAAAAGAATACTAACATGACCAACAAAAATTAGATACATGTCATAATAACTATATTAGGAAGAGTTTTTGACATTTTGACTAGTTCAGTTGATTTATTTGCATGAAATGGTTAATGGGTCCCAATTCATGAAATATGTATTCACATGAATAGATTTATGGATACGTATTCATGCTAGATGTGGTTCCTGCAGTCAATGTGAGTGTTAATACCATGTGTAATCTCTGAAGTGGCATGCTACTTAGTCATAGAGTGTTGTTATCTTACCATACTCATACTAAAGGGGGAATGTTAGGAAAAGTATGTGTTATTACTCACATGGGCATGAGTAAATATGATTGTGAGTTTAATTAGTTTATGATTTAGTAAATATTATTGTTTTAAAGTTGTATATGCATTTAATGTTCTATATTATTAGTGGGTTATTCTAAACATGAACAACTATAGGATATTTAAAGAGATTGGGGGATTGTGATAAAACCCATATCATATTCTATATGGAATTAAAAACCTATATGTATATACTTCATCAAATTAATAATATTATGGTGAGTTTATTGTATTTAATTTATTCAATATCTAACCAAATTATTATAAGTATTTAATTTAAACCTTATATGCCCCATAAAATATGAATTTATTGAGAATGACAAAGATAATTGTGGAGTCAAATATTTTTATGTTGATGTTGTTTTGATTTCAAAATTCCTAAAGAGTATTTAATAATCAAAGATGTTGAAATGTTTCATAAATGGTCAAGTAAAAATTAAGGATTCACCATGAGAGTAGGAAAAAATCTAGGTTAGCTATAGTGGAACTTTAGTAGGTTTAAAACTAGCTAACAATTAATTTTGTATTAATGTCATTTCTTTGATTTATTTTTCAATCTTATAGTGTTGACCTATGTGATAAACCAATTTTATAATATCTAATAAAATCTATATAAATAAATAATGGAAATACACTAAATATTACATTAGAGAGGATCCCAAAAAAGGAATATGGGAATTTTTTAAAGTTATATGTAGTGAGCACCATTTTGTGTATTTAAATTACCTTTTATTTGTAGATAATTATAAAATCACAAAAAGGTAATATAAATTTGTTAGTATAAATATAATTTTAGGTAAAATACTTTTGTCATTTGATAAAGGAACATTATTAGAATAAAGTCTATGAAAAATAACTATAACCCAATGTTATACAAATAATTGAAAAACATTTATCAGTCTTGACATAATAAGAATTCAGACATAAATTCTCATGTTTTTATATTTTAAGACAAGATAAAATAACGTATGCAATGTATTTAATCATTAATATTATAATAAAATAGGAAAATATGTTAAATGAGGATAATGGCAAGGAATTTAACCTTCAATATTTGCTTGTAATACATTGTTTTAAAAAAATCATTTTTATAATTTAGGAATAATTAAAAAGATGGAAAAATTATTTCTCATCATGGTGGGAAAATTATTATAAATCCATATCCGAATACGTTATCAACAATATATATTATATCTAATTTCATCAAAGATCATGTCGATGTGTCTACCAACATTACATACCTTTCACGATATGGTTCACATGTTATTTTTTTCCTACATCCTTTAACATTGAAATATAAAATTATGCTTGAAATATTAATAAATAAATTCAATTACATGGTTTGAAAATAATTTCCCAACAAATTTTTTGTAAAATGTGGAATATGTAATTTCCAATTGTAAAATATGAAATAACATATGACCATTAAAGATGCAAAGTATATTATACTTTAGAAAATAAATTAATATGGGATGTTGTATCATGACTAATAAATATAAGTTTATAATGAAATGTAATCCCAAATATTTGTTATGGGGATTCAAAAAGTTTTGTATAAAACACATGAGATTGTACACTTCCAATCGTAATTAATTTTAAAATATTTTTCATGAAGATTGAGAAAAGGAATACATTTATCTCTTTAATGGAAAACAATTGAAAATTATTGGTGATAGGTCTATCAAGGTATCTTTGATAGGAATACTTATACATGGATATATAAATGGGGGGTTGGGATATTATTTATTGTCATATGTTCTAGCTAAGTCATACTTTACTATAATGTCTTTACAAAAATGTTAAATAGATTTAGAGACTACACATGAAAAAAATATGGAAACTACAATACACTGGTGGGAGATATAAGTACCCTATCTATGATCTTTTTATCAACAAATTAGTGTATCCTCCATGTAGAGGGAACTAGAATGATTTAACTCAACCTTATGTATTCTAGAAGCTACCATTATATTTTCTATTTTAATTAGATAGTTACATATGGAACAATAAAAATAGGTAAAATATAACAAGTTGTGATTTATATTCCATGCATATTATTTAATTATAATATGATGTATTGAGTATTAATTATTTGTATCAAAATTCATCCCCATGGTCAAGGGGGTCCCATACCATGGGGGGACAATATTTGGCCTTCCTATGTTTTAGGGTGTGCTTGACCATGGGAAGGTAATAATTTTTCCTTTAGATTGTGGGGATGGCTCTTTAATATAGGGAGGGCAAACATTTTGGCCTTCCCATGGTTTAGATCCCTCTCAACCTTTATGAGGCCAAATTATGTTTTATCAAGAATCCCCTAGACCATGAAGGACCTAACATGTTTTCCACACATTTCTAATCTCATGATTAACCATATACTATAAAAACATTGGTATTCCATGATTAAGTTCTTTCTAGTTTAGTTTTCCCATGGTTTGTTTCCCTCTCAAACATGGTGAGGCTAAATTATAGAAAGTTAAATGTCCCTTATACCATGAATGTCCTTAATGTTTCCACACTTTTTTAATTTTGTGTTATACCATGTGGTTCCAAAAACTTTGGCCTTCCATGATCAATTTTCTTCTTGACCATGTAAGGCTAATATTTTTAACAATTATTATGTATATAATTTTTTTATAAAAATGATTGACCTATGAGTGATTTTATGTTTTTGTATCATGTTAATGAATTTTTATATTCTATGTATGACTAAAAATAATTTTTTAATCAGATACCTCTTTTTTATAACATACATAGGTGTTTTTAAAGAGATTAAAATCATCTTCTTGATATTAAGTCATACTCACGAAGATATAAATGACACATTTAGAAATCTACCTATAGATATGAAGGGAAGGTATGTGTGTAATATTCCATAAATTATGGACATATATATAAAATATGTTACCAAAATAATTTATTTTTGATATAACACCTCTCAGTTCTCACACACATCGATGTTTTCAAAAGGATTAAAATTAGATTCTTGATACTAGGTCATACTCTTTATGATATAGATGGCACATGTGTAAATTTAACTATATCTTTGAAGGGAAGAGATGTGTGGAATCTTCCATAAACTATGGATGTCTATATAACCTATCTTACCACATTAATTTATTTAACATATCATATTGAAGAGGTGGTATATTTCAAAGTATTCATAAAACCTTATCATCTCAAGGGTAAAGATGAGATATGTGGTTTGAGATAAGCTCAATATTTCCTACTAAGATTGGTGTTTAACCCTAAAATAGATGTGGATCCTAATATGGGTAGATAGGGTTAATAATATAAAAATAATTAAGCACAAGGGTGATAAATTAAACTATAGTAGGTTAATTAATTATAAAACTTAGATATAATATACACTTAATTTATTATTATGAGATATGCTAAAAAATGGAAAGTACAAGTATAGTTGATATTTTAATGATAATGAAAACAAGATACTTAGCTATTTTTGATGTTAATATAGATCTAGATTTAGAAAAATAAGGAAGTAGACTAGAATAATATTCTATAATAGTTTCCAAATTATGGATTAAGTTCATCTATAGTAGCAAACACTTGTGTCAGCTTGGGATGGTTGTATCAAAGTTAGTATCTAGATTAAACATAGGTGTTTAGTATGGCATAACTACTTAAATATAGTACAACCATATTTTTTTTTTGGGTGCATCATCACCTTAGATATGGTGCATTCATATTTGGGTCACATATCTTCACTCCTTATCAAATGATCAAACCTTAGTTATTGATCTTCATAGTGGTTATGGAAAAAATGGGTTAGTGGGTACATAGTTTCAAGATACCTCAAATAATCCTATATAAATGAGCACTACCTACATATAAAATACACTAAATATGGCATTATACTTATGTATTTCTCATTATGTGTTATCTTGGGTGCGAATTGTGCAATATGTGATAAACAAGTGCAAAAGTGACCTAGCTTGAACCTGGTAAATATAGATCTTGAGCTACCCATTCATTAGTTTATACCTATGTATATGTTTTACCTATGAATAATATGGAAATATGGTAAAATATGGAATCTTTTCTCACTTGAATTATTAATAAAATGCTTTTGGTAAATTACCTTCTGAGTTTCTAGGTCTGTGCTAGGTGAAGAATGAATTAGGGTTGATACTATATTTATACCAATACCTTTAGAGAATATATTGCATAATATCACTTAGTTTTAACATTAGGATAAATTTAATTTTAATATTATATGACTTTAGGGCACTATATACTTACGTTTGAACATGACACTTGCATCGACGTAGATGTATGACTAGGATGTAAGCATCTATGAATAAAAAAGTAGGTACATGTCCAAAAATTTTAGAGGTGGAAGATAAGTAGGTTTTAAGAATTTTGGTCAAGATATAAATCTTGTGTAATAAACATAATATTAGTTTGACTAAGAGATAGGTTGATGGGCACAAGAGAGAGTAGATGAAAGACTTGTGCATGTAGGAAAGGTCTAGAATTGAGAGGAATAACCAATGTATGGGTTTTAAAAATGAATAATATTGAGGTGATATATATTTCATAAATATAATATAAATTTCCCCTATTTAATCGAATAATTAAATTTATAATTTAAAGGAAATGAATGTGTATCTAGGTGTGCATAACACACCTTGTCTTTACTTGATCCTAACTAAAGTATTTTGCTAGTGACTGGCCTACAACCAAGAGCATGATATAATACATAATCATTGCATTTAAACTAAATTGAAATTATTGAAATGATTAAAATAAAAATAGATAAAGGTATAAGATTACATCTATATAACAATGCAACCATATTAACTTTTGGCAATTTCATTTAAAATATGTATTATTATGAATCACTAAAATTGAGATTCATATAAATATAAATATAGAAAGTGCATGTATATAATAAGATATGGAGAGAGAGAGAGAGAGAAAGAGAGAGAGAGAGAGAGAGAGAGAGAGAGAGAGAGAGAGAGAGAGAGAGAGAGAGAGAGAGAGAGAGAGAGAGAGAGAGAGAGAGAGAGAGAGAGAGAGAGAGAGAGAGGGGTATAAGATTACATCTATATACCAATGTAACCATATTAACTTTTGGCAAATTCATTTAAAATATGTATTATTATGAATCACTAAAATTGAGATTCATATAAATTTAAATATAGAAAGTGCATGTATATAAGAGGATATGAAGAGAGAGAGAGAGAGAGAGAGAGAGAGAGAGAGAGAGAGAGAGAGAGAGAGAGAGAGAGAGAGAGAGAGAGAGAGAGAGAGAGAGAGAGAGAGAGAGAGAGAGAGAGAGAGAGAGAGAGAGAGAGAGAGAGAGAGAGAGAGAGAGAGAGAGAGAGCATGTCCCATATCCCCAACCTTATATAAAAAGTGTAATGCCACCTAGTAGTTTAGACTAGCTAGACTATGCAACCTAATCCCAAACTTATATAAAAGGTGTAATTCCATCTAGTAGTTGAGACTAGCTAGACTATGCGACCTAATCATACTTATAACTTGGTGAGTGTGAGTGACCAAAGTTAACTCAAAATTTCAACATGGTGAGGATAGATGATACAATCAAGTCCAACCTAAAAAATTGGAAAGTTTCAATGATTTAATCATCTCAAACATACCAAAAAGTGAACCAACTACTGTAGTAGATTGGCTCAATATAGTCCATAAAATCCCAACATAGTGGGTGGTCACAATCCTTAAAAGTGTTTATAATATGAAATTTATTTATATTTTATAATATTAAGTACACATTACATAGCATATGCACTTAGATATGTCTCATTCTAATACTATGGATAACAATGGTACAAATGTATAGAATTATACCATAAATGTGTTCTAAATCATCCAACTACATAATTTGGCCAATTTGAAACTATCTGTGTGTGGAGAACATACTTATAAAGCATGCCTCCACTATAGTATGAAATTAAAAAATAATATAAGTTCCAATGTGGATGAATTTTTTACAAAACATTCCCCCACTATAATTTAGGTATGTTGTGTACTAAATAAGTGTGTAGACCATGTTTCCAAAACATGTCACCACTATATATCTTACTATGAAATTATGGAAGCCATAACTATATTAAATTCCCTACTAAAGTTGAAGCTATGAATATGTGGAAGTTATGCCTCTATGACTTTCCCCCATAGATATGCACCCCATTTGAGGTGAGGGAAGAATATAATCTGGTAGTTACCTCACCTTGAAAGGATAAGATAACTATGAATGAACCATGTAACATATAGGTCAATAGGTCTAGGTAAATGTATCATTGAAGTTCATAGAGTGTGATCACATCAAGGTCTAAGATGCATGATAAATATCATGGAAACATATAAATAATAATAATACAAAATATGTTAATAACGTAGCCCATTTTACATAGGAATAACTTTGAAGGGATATCTTGAAGAAATGGCAGAGAATTTTGAAATCAGTGTGAGCGGGAAAAGAATTGGGGAGAATCTGGCAGGAGGAACAGATCCAGGTGGAACAGTAGAGGAAGGACGAAAATGTGGAGGGTCAGGATTCCTAACTGATGCAGACACAAAAAGGCCTTTAGCAGTTTCTGAGCTCTATAGTGGGGCCAGAGATTCTCCATCAAAAAAAGTAGTAGAATAATCCACGGAGACAGCGAAAGACAAAACTATTTTTAATACAGAAAAGAACCTTGAAAGGCAGAAAGGGGCCCTCGAACAAAGGACCTAGTCATCATTATTTGGGAAAAAACCAACAGGGAAATCCATCTTCCCCCTGGTGACATCTAAATCTTACTGGGAGAAAGGTGAGTTTCAAATATTCATCCTAGATCCCTTACTTGATTTTTTGATTTCTTCAATGGATCTCACCCTAGTAGGAAAATTTCAAGGAGCAAGACCAAATATAGAATCACTCAGGTCTATGATCAAAAAGAGATGGGCCATACATGGAGAAGTTGACATTGTACCTATGGTGAATGGTTTTTTCTCTTTTATCTTTAATTGCGAAGAAGATCTGAATATGATCCTGACTGAAGGACCTTGGTCTTTTGGAAGAAGCACCCTAACTATCAAGAAATGGGAACCAAAAATGGATTTATCAGATTCATTTTTCTCAACAACTCCTATTTGGGCTAAGCTACCTGGGCTCCCTTTAGAATTCTGGCATGAGGACATCTTCAAAGGAATAGCTAGTTCATTTGGTGAGTTAGTGGCTGTGGATAATGCCACGGCTTCAAGAACTAAAATCCAAAGTGCCAAAATCTATGTTAAAGTGGCGGATCTAAACCACCTTCCCAAAAAAGTGGATCTTATCTCCAAGCTTGGTAAGAAAACCCAAGTAATTATTTTCGAAGATCTGCCAAACTCTTGTTATGTGTGCAAGAAGTAGGGGCATTGGGCTAAGAATTGCCCCAATAGGGGAAGAGCCATTTCAAAAAAATTTCAGGCAAGAAAAAATATTAAGACCCAACAAAAGAAAATATGGAAGGTTAAACAAGACTATCGAAAGATAAGGAAACCTCAAGAGGCCTTAGCTAACCTACACATAGACAAGGTTATTTCTACTGCTTCAATAGAAGCGGACGACCCTAATATAACAGGAATAACAGACCCCCTTTTAAAGACTTCTAATGTCCTGACAGAAGAAAAGGGGAAGGGAATAGAGGACAAAGTATCAGATCTTCTATTTGAAGAAGAGGTTAAAGTCCCTACTCTGAACACTCAAAGTTTAGAAATTCAAGTTTCAAAGACGCATGATAATGAAGAATTAGAGGAAGGAGAAGTAGAAGCTGAAGGAAGAAACAATATAGAAGAAGAAGATGATTTGAGTGAAGATCAATTTGGAGAAAAGCAGGAGGAACCAAAGATCGAAATTATTACTCCAGCTAAAGAGGTCCTCAAGGTAGAAGAAATGGTTGAAGGTGCAAAAAACTCTAAAAACCAAAAGATTAAAGGAGAGATAAAGAACAATTCTAACCACATTATGACAAGAAATGGTGGAGTGAAAGCTAATAACTCTCTAAGGATCAAAGGAGGAAAAGAATCTGGAAAACAAGCCAAATTAAAACCAGATGTAGGTTCCTCAAATAAACCTAGGAAAAAATTTGCAAAGAAGAATAGAGAATTGGAAAGCAAGCTCAATATAGCAGATGGAAAGTAGAAAACTATGGGGCAATATATTAACAGTAATAAAAAGAAATGAGGATTCTTAGTTGGAATATAAGGGGACTAAATAGTCTTCTTAAAGTAGATCTAGTTAGGAATTTTTTTAGAGAGCAAAAGCCAGACCTCCTTCTGCTTCAAGAAACTAAAATGAGTAAGGAGAAAGCTGAACAGATCAAAGACTTTAAAAATTAAACCTTTAAAGCTAGTAGCTCTGAAGGCACTTCGGGAGGTACTGCGATATTATGGGAAAAAAATCTTTTTGCTGGTTCTATTTTGATGGAAAGTAAAAAAATTTTGGCGGTTAAATTAACTAATGTTGACCAAAAGGAAAGTTGGTATATTGTAAATATTTATGCTCCTAATATCAGGAATGAAAGGAAAAAGGTATGGGAAACTCTCTCAAAGCTCAGAAGGAAAGATCACTATGGGCGTTGGATTATAATGGGAGACTTTAATGTCCCTCCCTATGATTATGAGAAAATGGGTGGTAATACTAATCAAATGGAAGGGAGAATTGATCTCATGGAGTTTATAAGCAAAGAAGGTTTAATGGATGTGGAGTTGCAAGGAATTCAGTACACCTGGAGCAACAAGAGACTCAACAAGGAATGTATATAGGCCAAGCTTGATAGGGCTCTCATCTCCCCAGACTGGATAAAAGACTATAATTGTAAGTTGGAAGCACACCATAGAATAGGCTCAGATCATTTCCCTCTAATATTCTCTGCAGATAAACTGAACCAAAAAAAGAATCATTCATTCAGATTTGAAAAGATGTGGCTGCAGCATCCACAGTTTGAAGACAAAATAAAAGAGTGGTGGAATATCTCTATAGAGGGATCTGCTCTCTTTCGAGTTGTTTCCAAACTCAAAAATGTTAAAAAGAAAGTTAAGAAATGGAATAAGGACTGTTTTGGAAATATTTTTGTGGAAAAGAAGATCATCAAGGAGAATACCAGAAGAATACAGGAAAAAATCCAGCAATATGGATATACTTCAGAATCCCAAAGAGAAGAAAGTGAACAACTGGTACAGTACCAAGACATAATAACTAAGGAGGAAATTTATTGGAGACAAAGATCAAGGGTGCAATGGTTGAAAGAAGGAGATAAAAATACTAAGTTTTTCCACCTCTCCACTTTGAAACACAGAGCGAAAACACATATCCATCATTTGAAAAAAGGAGTTCAGAAGATAATAGAGGAAAAGGAAATTAAGGAGGAAATGATTTCATTTTTCTCCTCCCTGATGAAGGTAGATAGAAACATCAACTTGAAAAGTCAGGCTGATATTCTACGAGTGATTCCCCCATTGATCTCGAAGGAGCAGAATAATATGTTATGTTCTATACCTAAGGAGGAGGAAATCTTTAAAGCTGTTAGATCTCTTGGAGGAGAAAAAGCTCCTGGACCAGATGGTTTCCCCATGTTATTTTTTCAAAAGCTCTAGAAATTTATAGGAAAGGATGTTAGTAATGCGGTGAAGGAGTTTTTTGGAGCTAAATAGATGCTGAAGGAAATTAATGCAACTTTTCTGTGCCTTATTTCGAAGAAAGCAGGTGCGGATAGCCCTGATCAGTTCAGGCCGATAAGTTTGTGCAACTCTCTCTATAAGATAATCTCCAAAGTTCTTACGACCAGACTAATCCAAGTGATCCCTTCGATAATTGCTGATCAGCAAAATGGATTCATTCCTGGCAGACAAATCCTCAACTCAGTTATAATGGTGCATGAGAATATTCATTCACTACTCAAATCCAATACTAAGGGGTTCTTAATGAAAGTGGATATAGCAAAAGCATACGACAGGGTGGATTGGCATTTCCTTTCTAAAAGCCTTATTGCCTTTGGCTTTGACCAAAGAGTGGTTGATATTATCAAACAGTTGATATCTACTACTTCTATAGCTGTGTTGGTAAATGGGACCTCGTCTCATTTTTTCAAGCCGTCTAGGGGATTAAGACAAGGGGATCCTATATCCCCTATTCTGTTTATTATCATGGCAGATAGTATGGGACGATACCTTGGGGACTTGGTTCATAGAGGCTAGTTTAAAGGTCTAAGACCCTCTTCGCATCCTTTAACTTGCTCCCATGGTCAATTTGTGGATGATACTATTTTCATGGGACAGCCTGAAGTAACTGAAGCAAGAATTCTTAAGGAAGCAATTAATCTGTACACCTCTGCCTCAGGACAACTGATAAACTGGAATAAAAGTGCAGTTTTCTTTACTAATATCCCTGATTATAGATAGAATAAAATTGCTAGAATTCTTGATTGCTCCATAGGTTCTTTTCCTTCAATATACCTTGGTCTCCCTTTTGGATTGAAAGCCCCTGAAGCTTTTTGGGAAGGTCTTATTAATAAATTTAGTAAGAAGTTAGCGGGATGGAAAGGCTGTCTTCTTAGCCAAGGAGGAAAGTTAACTCTCCACAAAGCTAGTCTTCAAAGCATACCTACGTATGCTTTGAGTCTTTTCAAAATCGCCTCTAAATTTGCTGAAGCAATTGAAAAAATTCAAAGAAACTTTCTTTGGTCAGGTTCTGAGGAGAAAAGGAGAATGCCTCTTATTGCATGGGATAACATTTGCAAACCGGTTAAGGATGGTGGACTTGGTATAAGGAAAACAAGAAGTATGAACACTGCCCTTTTAGCTAAATAGGGATGGAGGGTCTATCAGGAAAATAAAGAATGGAGTAAAATATGGAAGCATAAGTATTTATTTAAGGCACAGTCACTTCATGACTTCTTTACTACTCTAGATATTTCTCATTCGTCTGTTATTTGGGGGGCAGTCCAGGGAACAAAACATGTTCTTGAAGAAGGAAGTTCATGGAAAGTAGGTAATGGTAAAAAGGTGAAATTCTGGGAAGATATTTGGTTAAGAGGTAAACCCTTACAGGAAGAAATCCAAGATAAAGATGTTATAGAAAGATGTAAACAAAGAGTGGGCATAACAGTTAATCAATACTGGTAGAACAACACTTGGGTAAACCTCACTGACTACGATCAAGATCTCAAGGATATTCAATTATCCCTAAATTCTATATCTCTATATCCTAATCAAGAAGATAAAATTGTTTGGTATCAGGAGCCAAGTGGATAGTTTAAAGTCTCTTCCATTTTCATCTCCAATGGAAATGGCAGAAAACCGTTATGGACAAGAGCCTAGATTAAGGGGCTCATTCCTAAAATCAAGTTCTTTTTCTGGACCCTTCTCCAAAACAAAATTTTGACTCTGGATAATTTACAGAAACACAGAATCAATATTGTTAATAGGTGTATTCTGTGTAAGAGAGACCTTGAAGATAGAGATCATCTGTTTGTGAATTGTTCCTTCACTCAGCTTGTTTGGAAGGAGGTTCTCAATCTGTGGGGCATTACATGGATTCACCAAAAAAATGTTGAACTTTCTCTCAAAAGTTGGTATTGCCCTTCAAAGAATCTTGAAGTTCTCTTCTTATGGAGAATTACTCTTCCCCATATCTGGTGGGGAATATGGAAGGAAAGAAATAATCGAATATTCAGAAACAAAGAGCTCCCTGGATGGGTGGTAGGACAGAACATCATTAGAGCTCTAAAGGAAAATTTTTCTTCTCAAAAAAATCTAAGCTCTAATCTCAATGTGGATAATCCCCTGAGGATGGATTTTATTCTTGGTAAACCTGATAACCCCAGATCAGGTGTTACTTGGATTAGTCCACCTCAAGGTTGGATTAAAGGTAACTTTGACGGTGCAGCAAACGGGAACCCAGGGAATACTGGTTGTGGTGGTGTCCTGAGAAACCATGTGGGTATGGTTATTGATGCTATCACAATTCCCATTGGTATATCTAACTGCCACATTGTCGAAGCTACAGCTGCCCTCCAGACCCTTAAATTAGCTGTGGACTTAGGATATTCCAAATTGTGGCTTGAAGGGGACTCTTTGAATGTTATAAATATCCTTAATAATAAGAATACTGCATCTTGGACCATAGAGGATAAGGTAAAGGAGATGAAAACTCTTTTGAATAAATTTGAAGATATAAAAATAACCCACACCTACCGTGAAGCCAATGGTGTTGCAGATTGGCTTGCTAACTGTGCTGTCTAGGAAGGTCAAAAGTGAGGTGGGATGAAACCTTAGAAAGGAATGTGGATTTAAGGGTGATCATTCTTCTCGATGCCACACATGTGAAAGAAGGTAAGATTGGAGTGTAATAAAAACATAATGAGTAGAAGGAGTGGCAGCAGGGGGAAAGGAACTCAATTATCAAAGAGTAAGGTCCTCAAGAGGGAGAAGTGGATCCTAAAAAGCCACAAACAAAGTCGATGTCCCAATCAACTTGATAGCAGGAGGATCCAGGGTAATATCCACAGTAATTGGGATTCAAATAAAATGAGTATGGTGCGTGAAAGGAAGGGAGAACCCCGTAAACAGGAGCCCAAG
Source organism: Torreya grandis (assembly GCA_037957365.1). Taxonomy (NCBI): domain Eukaryota; kingdom Viridiplantae; phylum Streptophyta; class Pinopsida; order Cupressales; family Taxaceae; genus Torreya; species Torreya grandis. Next base: position 332,233 of record JARHVA010005356.1, on the reverse strand, counting down.
AGCTGTGCAGAATGGAGAGAGAAACATCAAGTCTAGAGAATTTTGTAGAAAGGAAAAGTTACGAGCTACATGGAAAGACTCCATGGCTCTAAACCGCATATCACGACGGCCTTCTTCAAAAATTGGTCTGACGACAGGGTCACCTTGCATGGTATAACTGTAAATTTAATTGAGGATTTTCTTGCTGAGGTTACAGGGTTGCCAATGGATGGACTTAAATTTTCCAAGCAGACCAGCATTTCAAATGAGGCCTTTTGTAAGTTCCCCAAAATGGATGAGGAGGAGCAGAAGCTGGTCAAAAATGGGGATTTCTATGAGCTGGACCAGATTAAAGGGATATGGAGGGATGTCCTAAGCTGTATAAGAGAGTACTTCATCCTAAACAGAAGAAGCAAACGAGTGCATAAGTTCCATTTTGTCTTCCTCAACCACTTCAGGCATAAGGTTAGCTTGTCTTTTCCTTTCTATCTTCACTACTCCTTGATCCAAAGCCTTTATGCTCATAGGAAAAAGGATTTGCACCCTATTCTTCACGAAGGCCTTATTCTGCTTAGTGAAGGCTATTGCAAGAATAGGGCACTGGTTAAGTATCCCAAACAGGGGAAAAATAAGTTTCCAAGAAATAAAAAGAATGAAAATGTAAGTAGGAGAGGCAAAATTAAGACCCCTAGTCCTAATAAATAGAATGTAGAAGAAGAAAGGGGTCGGGAGAGAATTGAAGAACCCGAGGAGGAAAAACCGGAGGAGGAAGATGGAACTGAGAGCTGGGACACCAACTCTAGTAATGATGAAAAAGGATCTGAGGAAATTGAAAAAGATAAAGTCAATACAGAGGAGGATTCTGCTATCATAACAGAAGAGACGGAGGAAAACCAAAAAGTGTCAGAGGATGATTTTATCCAGGAAGATCCTGCTGAGGACCCAACTTCTAAGAATGAAAAGGAAATTTTTGTCTAGGATGATATTCAAAATATGGAGATGGAAATTCAAACTGGAATCAATGAGCGGGAACAAAAGAGTCAAGAAGACTTCTTTGAAGAAGCCAGGATTAACGCCAATAAAAAGTTTGAGGATTGGAGAGGGAAGAATCAGAATGAAGAAATACACACTCCTATGACCTGGGTTAACTATAAAGCCGAGTCTTCTTCCCAATTTGATTCCTGGTTGTGTAGGGAGATCATTGATCTCAAGAGAAAAGTGGAAACTTTGGAAGATTCTCTGAAAGCTGCTTGGAACAAAGTAAACAACATGGAAAATCAGTTAAGCGAGATCCCTGTCAAGCTCAAAGCTTATGAAAACAACCTCTGGGAACTAATAAAGGACAACAAAAAAAAATGGAGGAAGTAACATCCAACATTTGTGCAGCTACTATCAATATAGGTAAACGAGCCAATGAGGAGACCAAAGCACTAGAGGGTCCCAGCAAAAGGACAAGGCAAAGTTCTAGAAAGAAAGATACACAAAAAGGAGCTTTGTTGGAGGTTACCACCTAGGAAACTGCTTTGAAAGGAAAAGAAACCATGAACTTGATACTGGAACTGGATGAATAATCTGGTCCTTCTTGTTGGTTTAGAAACTGGAACTGATCTTTGTTCTCCTTTTGTTATCTTTTGTTTGTTGTGCTACCAGATTTCTGTTTCTAGGTTTTGACCGATTGTGTCTCTAATGGTTTCAGGTCCATTTAAAACCTGTTTTTGATACTTCATTATAGTGTTTTTTAGGCATTGCCTGTGGGATTAGACGTTCTTTTTTTGCTCTCTATTAAAGGGTTTTGGGGCCCCTTCAAAACCTATTTTTACCTCAATCTAAAACAATAATACAAAATGCACACATAAGTGAAATCAACATCAAATCAAAATACAGTGATCTAAGGATACTATTAAAAGGGGGCATATTAAAATTCTACAAAATTGAATGGATAGGACTTAGTGAAATATACATAAAAATAATAATAACATATTCAAATATCTATACAACAAATAATGACACATTCAAATTTCAAATAAGTAAACAAAGGTATGGGTCCTACAAGTAATGGATCATATTCAAATTATCAACAAAAAATATAATAACAAGAGAAGACACTCAAGGAATCACATAAATGAAAACATAAATAACCAATATAAACATATCATAGTATCCCATGGATCAAATATGTTAGTAAAAACTATCAAGTACATAGAATATCAAGTATAATTTATAAGATATATTCATATATGAAGGCATGTGTAAGTAAATATTAGCTCAAACATGATAATGTAAAATTACCATAGAATGATATAACCTAGATGTATTGTGATCATAGAGGTGGATTTCCCCAACATCCTAGTGACGTGAGTAAAGGGAAATCCAAACATCCAAAATTACATATTCATGTATATGACTAGATCACACTCAAATATAAGCATGAAACATATGTGTATGTAGAATTAACTGATATTCTATCCATCAATATGGAATTAACACATAGATGTTAATCAGCTAATAGAATATGTATATGCTAAATTTTTTTTTGGATTTTTGAATGTTGTTGATTTTTTTGGTATTTTTGGAATATGTGGAGCTTTGTAATCTTGATTTGGATCTTTTACATTGTTTGCATTTTGGTTAGATAAGTCAAAATTGTACATGTCATGTTCCGCTTTATGTGTTACATGTGTATTAGAATAAAAATCTATATCATTTTTAATATTTAATCAATTTGAATTCATGAGAAAATGAAATACCTTAAAGCTTTGGATCTATTTTAGCATCCATTTCATATAACCAAAATATACCTTATGCAAAGGAGTGTAACGCAGTATGGGATAAGATGCATACTTTTATAAATAAAACATAAGACCCATAAGTAATAGGATTGAAAAAGAAACATAATGAAACTTTTTATTTCCCCTTATCATATAGATCATTGGCATAATACCCAAGTTGTGAAATTTTTCTTTGAATACAATAGCTTTATGATTTCATAGTATCAATGTGGTTATGTAAAAAATAATCACCACCTATGAGTAAAGTAATTTTTAAATCCTAGTGATGTGGATACTTTTTGATTTGTTGAACTTGAGGATTTTGCATAGGATGTGGGCATTGAATTAGCCCCATGTTGAGTAACCAGTCCTATAAAGATTAAGAGCACCAAATTTTTGTACATAATGATCTTAGGTAATTCATTTCCTTATTTTATGTGAGGGATAAAAATTTTCTATTTGGAGGGAGATATGTTAAGCTCATTTGGATGAATAAATATGAATGAAGCATATCAATTCACATAAATAGGTAAATAGGTAAATGACTCATATTGTTTATTAAATACTATTTAATTTAATGGGGAAATAAACCCTCTATTAAAATAAATTATAAATCCAAATTTGAAGGTCCAAATTCTAGCTTATATGATGTACTTTTGAATTGAATGGTATAATATTTAAGGGATTCATCATGTTGTTTGAAACTATGAAAATGTTCTACTGTAAGTATTGACACCTTATAGATATTTAAATCCATGAAGAACTCATCTTCTAATTATGAAAATTTTGGTAACATTTTGATAGGATACATAACCAATTATGATCCTCATTATAAATTCTCATATGGAATATTTTTATTAATACTTTGTCATCTTTTACACATTGACCAAACTAACCTACATAGTTGATCATGTGGTCAAATGGGTCCTTATGAATCAAAAAGGGAAGTAAATATGGTAGTTAAAAATATTTTGCATAAGGATATTAAATTATACATCATTTAAGAGGTTGATTGTTGAACGAAGTAATATTTTCATTATTATTATGTAAATCCATTTGCATTTGAACTACATAAACCTATTTTTTAAGATCCTCATTGCTGTTCATAATATAAATAATATATTCCATGGGAATGGTGGTGTTTATCATAGGTTTTAGCATTTGTTTTAATCCAACACTTTTATTCAATCTAGGAATATGAGTATCATCATCCTCATGGATAGCAAGTGCATGCTTATGATTACTAAATTTAGGATACTTTGGTAGTGGTAATAGATTTATAGATTTTGGTACCTTTGGTATATCATTTGAATATATTATACCATTGGAAGATATTGTTTCATTTAAATTTGTTAAGGATATAAAAATTTAAGATTGATTAATATTTGGTAAAGGTACTTATTTTTTTATAGTATAAACTTTTGGTGTAAATGCATCTTTTTGAAGATAAAGATAACTTAATTTAGATGACTTGGTTTATATTGGTAATATTTAATGTTTATAACATTAAGATCCTTTTTCACTTTGGTTTTGTAATTATTTCCTCTTCTTGATGGATTAATGTTACTTAGTAAATATGCCATAATGTTTTGGTTAACCTTTCAAAAAACTTCAATATCAAATGAAGGTAGGAAAAAGTCATCACCTTTGATAAGGGAATATTATTTAGAAATGTTAGAATATGAGTAGTTCTAATAAATGAAATTGAAGTAATATCCCATTTATTACTAGCTTACAAATCCTCCATGATATCCCAATGTAGTTGGCAAAAGTTATCACGATCAAATGAAGTTACACTTTTTCCATGTGAAACCAATTTTTGGTGTAAAAGGTAAGGCCAATGTATTTTTATATTCATTAGGATGGATCAATGAACATTTCCTACATAACCAATAATATGAATAGGCCCTTAGACCTATGTGGTTATCCCCTATGTTTTGGCTTTTGTGTGAATCATTAAGTATGTGATAAGCAAGTAAAATAATGACCTATCTTGTAGCTTGGTAAATATAGCTCTAAGGATGCTCCTTTAGTACTTCAGACCTATGGATTTGTTGTCCCTATTAATAATATGGAAATAAGGGAAAATAGGGAATATTTTCTCACTTGAATGTTTGATATAATGATTTTGGTAAGTTGCTTGTGATATTTTGGGTCTGTGCTAGGTGAGGAATGAATGAGGGTTGATATTATATTTATACCAATCCCTTTTTAGAATAACTCACATAATATCACTTAGATTTACCATTAAGATGTCTCATTGTAAATTATATGACTTTATAGCACTAAAAACTTGCATCATAAGAAGATACTTATGTTGATGTAGGCATATGAGTGGGACACAAGTATTGTGGAAGTAAAAAGTAAGTATAGGTCCATAAATTGAAGTGATTTAAGATAATTAGATTTTAATATTTATGGGAAAGATCTAAGGCCTAGGTCATCATAATGAGATTGGTGAGACTAAGTATAGGACAAGGGGTGCAAGAGATATTATATATGATAATTATATAAGCATGAAAGGTTTAGAATAGAGAGGAATAACCCAGGTCTGAATTTTACAAGTGTATAATATTGAGGTGACATATAGGTCATAAATATCATTTATAATTGAAGGAATGATTTTCACTTTTAGGTTCTTATAGATGGTTCATGATTATAAGTGGTTTGTGCATACACATAGTATTTTTAACTTTTATTAAATATTTATGCTTTAAATCTTGAAATAAACCATTGAGACTCATTATCTCTGAGTGCATGCCTTAAAGGGTGCATTAGGAAAGGGGTGGGTAGACCATTGGTGCTTTGTATGAATGTTTTCCCTTATTACCACTTATTACCAATCTAATTAGCTCTTAAAAACCATTCCTTAAGACATTACTCCTCTTTTGCACCCTCCTCTAATATTTTACACTCTTGATCCCTCCTTTCCTCACCTTAATTCCCTTTTGATAGTCAATTTTATTAGGTTGACTAGTTTGACCTTGTATATTTTTGGGTGATTTTCACTTAGTAAATAATTTTTCCAAATTTTTCTAGGTTGAATGGGTTGACCTTATCATATAATATTTTTAGAAGGGTTTGGGGTCAAATTCAACTATATATAAGATCATTTCATCATTATTTCATATGAAATCAATAGTTATTATTCACTTGTGGTTCTTTATAATCTGCTCTTCCACCATTCTACTTAAGAGTCTTAAAATAGGGTTTCTACTTGGAAAATCTAGTTTTGAATGCTTTGGCCTTTTTTAGTGATCTTTATAAACCACAAGAACCTCTTGTAAATCCCATTTGGACAAGGGAGAGATTGAGTCTTGACAAGTTCATCATTCAGGTAAGCATTTTCTAACTTTTCTCCTCTGTTTAGTAGATATAAGTTGCAGAAGTATTGGATTCAAATAATATTACTTTCTTTATTCCATGTATTAAGGTCTTACTCATACATATCTTTATTTATATTCTCTTATTCATGTTCTTATTATTTACTAACCCATCATATTGTACCCAAGCTTTGGTGAGAACTAGATTAGATTTATTTAAATTATTATTATTTTAGTGAGATATCAAAACATAGGACTCCCTTAGGGTTATTTCATGATTGTGCTTGACTGGAGGCTTTGGAACCCTCCATATCACTATTTATTATGGTAATATGTCCCCTAATTAGATCTAGTGGATCTCCATATTGGTCATGTTTCTACTTAAAAAATGTGTCCCCAATTAAAAGTGTATGCTATGATCTATCTTCTTCAAGTTAGGATTAATTTATAGACATGATGCATTTCTGATTGCATATATTCTAGTAAACCTAATGTGAATATAACCCTTATAGGATTTCATTTCACTTATTTCATTATTTTATCATTTTTTATTATCATATATTTGTGATACTAGGTCAAATTTATAGACATAGTTCTAACTTTTGTGCATGGCTTTAACATATAGTCACATCAATACAACTTTGTTTTATCTATGTATACTTTTTACCAGGTTCAGGCTACTAGGTTGACCCAACTGACCTTATACATTTTTAGACTTCCAATTTAACATACTAGGTTGACCCAATTGACCCTATATATTTTTAGGTTTTTAGCAAATAAGATCTACAAAGATAGGTTGACCCAATCGACAGAGTTAGCATAATTTAGAATTATAAATCAAGGTTCTTCAACAACAATCTTATGTTTTTTGCATCCTGTAGCCCACCAAGGTTCTTTTCTATCCTTATTTTTAATTTATATCTTTTTTTATAGTTCTATTTTCATAGTTTATAGTATTTAAAACTACCCCTATATAGTCAACTAAGTCGACCCTACTGATGTAGTTATATATTCTATGTTCTATCTAGAAATCTAGGTCAACTCTATCAATGTATTTAATTTTTAGACCCTTTCTTCCATAGTATATAGGTGACACTTTAGACCTTATTTTATATTTTATACATATGCTATGAACTGAATCAACACTGTACTATGTTTTAAAGTTAGAATTAACCCTTATTGCTAGTAATTAACTCACACTTTCATTTCTTATTGCTTGCATGCTTAGAATAGATCACATAGTCTAATTAGGTGGTTTTAAATATACCATTTATTTTCACTATTTTATTTTTTATACATACATTAATAGATCACAAAATCTCAAAAATTATTTTAACAATTATCTACCCAAGGCCTACCTACTTGGATTTCATCACCAAGGGGGAAGCTAACTTAGTTTTATAGCCAAGTATAAACATGTGGTTAATGGTATATTTTGGCTAATCACCCAACACCCTTATCATTTTGGTGTGTGAAGTGATGGGGTAGGCCTTAATAAAAACATGGTAATATTTCCAATACAAATCCCTTTCAGCCTAAATGTCCTAAAACCATCCTTAGATTGTGTTATAGTTCTTTTCTTACAACTAACTTCTTATCACATCTAAAATTATATTATAATAATTTAACAACATTCAAATTGACCACTTAGTTAGCTTTTACTTTCCAAGTTGACTACTTAGTCTTTACTTAATTGTACATTGTATTTTAAAAACTTATATTAGCCAACATTGGTGCAAGGTTTTGTGTTGTGTTCCTCAATTGGATCAAGCTCATTAACCCAATGAATTGTGTGTTTCCTTTAATTTATTGATGTCCTAAAGTAATTGAAAAATTAGTCTTGTTTTAGTACATAGTCATTTCTATCAACATAGTCTCTTATAGATTGTCTATTTTTCCTTGCTTACTATACTAGGTTGACCTTATCAACTCTATATAATTTATAACACCTATTTTTTATACTAGGTTGACCATGTCAATTCTATATAGTTTTTAGACCTTTTTTTCTCTATTAAGTAGATCTAGTCGACTCCATACATTATTCTACTTTCTCTATTTGTCGATCTAGTTATCCATTTCTCTTTCTTAGCATTTTGTTCATTTCTCTCAAATCACCATAAATTTTCATATAAAAATATTCTTAGACATTTTTTATCCATTTAGATACTATATGGGATGTTCATTTTCCCTCTCTTTTCCTCCCAAGATCACCATCACTCTTGGGGCACCTCTTCCCCTACTTAATCCATCACTTGTAACATGGTGCAAATCACACCTTAAGATGAAGTTGATGGGTTTGATCCTTTTTTATACTTACTAAGATACTTATCATCTTCAAAACCTTAAAATTAATGTGGGATCAATTGACATAAGTTCAATAAAAAATCTCACTAATAATCCATCTTCCAACAACTCTCCCCCTAATACTAATTCGAGGAATCCTCTTATCAACACCAACCCACCTCCTGATAAAACTCAAATTATTGCCCAAGTTATCCAAAAAATGAACATAATTCAAAACGCTAACACTAATCAAATTATACAATTTTAACATCATTTGATTAATATGGCTAATCAACCAATTATTCATCCTCAATCTAATCCCAATTACATTCCTCTACCTCTTAGAGATGCCTTAGGCAATGTTATTCCTCAACCCATAATAAATAATAAGATGCTTAAAACTATAAAAAAAATAGCCTTTATATCCATTCATTATGTCCATTGATATTGGTAACATATCTCTAACTATCAAATATGATGGGACTAAAGACCCACCCTCATTTCTTAAAGACCTTAACAACCTTTACAAAGAGTGGATCTAAACTAATACCATCACCAAAAATAAAATCTTAGTCAAAACCTTCATTGACAATGTATTAGAATGGTAAAACCAATTACACCAACATTATACTTGGAAACTTGAATATTTAGTCAATCCTTTAGTTAAAGACTTTCAACATAATGATCTTCCTAAAAATTTTCTTAGCCACTTCATCAATGCTAGGATATCTCCCATTAAATCAGATCATGACTTTATCAAACAATGTAAATTATTGGCCCATAAATATGACCATAATATGATTGATGATAACTTGTTCAAACTCATTATAACTAATTTAAATCCTATTTAATTCAAGATTTTAACCTTTACTCCCCAAATAATTAATGAAGTTCTTGACTAAGCTAAACATTAAAAATTTCTCATGAAGCAATTCAAACCTAATCCTAAACTTATAAAAGGATCTCTCCAAACATATACTAATTTTATCACTAGTAATACTCCACAACCCAAACCCAAAATTACTAAGGATAACATCCCTTCATCTTATCACATACCACTTTATGTCTAGTAAATGAAATAACTCTTACCACCCTCTAGACCTTTAATCTATCCTAAAAATCCTTGTAAGTGGTATGACCCTAATCAATTTTGTTGGTTCCATGCTGACATTGGTCATTCTCATGAATCTTGTAGAGGGATCACTAATTTTTTTGTCTCTTATATTTTTGGTGATTCATTTAATCATGAATCCATGATCAACCTTCATCATCAAGAGTACATTGTTGCTTATTAAAAATGACAAGTTTCTAAATCTTCTACCTTAAATAACCAAAAATATTTTTCTCTAATAATAAACTCAATACCAAGGATATTTGTTCTATTAATGCCAATTATGACCACTATTATAATAATTATCAATATGTTAACACTACTAAGGTCAACTATCATCACAAGCCAGCTCACAAAGATCATGTTACCAGACCTAAAAGGCCATCCTTAGAAGAACAAATTCTCAAAGACACTACCAATATTAACATAGCTTTGAGATCCCATGAGGATCAAATTCCTCCTTTCAAACCTCTAACCACATCTATTCCTTCAAAATATACTTTACCTCCTAAACCTCATGCTAGTTCTTCTTCTAAATCTAGTTAGAACTTAGAACTTAACTTTATGCCTTGTAATATTCCACTTATGGAGTTGGTTCATACTTCTCCCTATCATCACAAGTTCTTTATGTAATAACTCCATGAAATTAAATATCTGTCCTTTATCGATGAAGAACCACCTTTTATCAAAACTTAACCTACAAATTCAAATACCATCGAAACTATATGTCCTTCTTCCAAGACTTCTATTTAATTTCTTAAAGAGGACATGATCAATGATGAAATTATTTTTTGTACTGACGATCTACCAATTTTCATTAAAATAACCATTAATACTACCCTTATCCATAAATTTCTAGTTGATGAAGGATCTATTATTAATGTGACATCTTTGTCACTTATCTAACAACTTGGTTATAACAAGGATTATCTGAAGCAAACCCATCTTACCTACCATGGTTTTGATAAGACTAATAAAAAACCACTTGGTTTCATTTGTCTTATATTAACTATTAGACCTAAGATCATTAAAACTAAGCTTATGGTCCTTAACTTATCCTTATCTTATAATATACTCCTTGGTCATCCATAGACTCATCGAATGAGGGCCATTTCTTCTTTTGGTATTTAATGCATTAAATTATTACATAATGGTAAAATATATAAGCATGATGCTGATCCAAACCCATGTAGTATTCAAATTCCTATTCCCAAATATAAATATCATATTCCTATCATTCCTAAGATCAATAGTTCTCCTTTACCTAAGTTTATCAACATCAATCCTGATTTACAAGTCACTCTTGTGTATTTAGATGACGATGAAACTAATTATTTACAACATAATTGTAATACTACCAAGTTACCTCCATACATTTTATAGTGGCTTCCTCCCTCTTTATTACCTTGAGACCATAATATTCCTCTAATTGATGAGATTACTGAATTTCCTCCTCCATGCAATGCTTAGGAGCCTTATTTACCTAAATATTCCTTCAATTACAATGATTTTGGAGTAGAAAATTTATTTTAAGATCCTCTCATCATGTATCCATATACATTCAATAATATCGGGATTTCACCTTTTGAAACTCCCCTTGACTCTCAAGCATGTACAATTTCTCCAACATATGATGATAATTACATAATGGCCTAAGCTTAATCTCAATACTTGGATGTCCAACACTATCAAAAAACCTTATCCCAAATCCATGAAATTAATTAGGATGTTCATATAATTTATAAAACTATTGATTTTGATCCCAAAGTTTATTTGTTTCCTACCAATTCTTCACTTCTTGATATTCCTTGGGTGGTAGAGCAAATTATATATTCCAAATTTCCAAAAAATTCTACATCTCCTTTACCACATATATATCCAATCATTATATCTGATCCTTTCCCTATCACACAAACCAACAACACTCCAATCCCTTCTGATCTATCTCCCTCTCTTGCTCTTGAGATTACACTTGATGCCAAGGGAACCAATGTCTGTCAAATACATTTTGAGTATGATCACCATGGTAATTAAATTGTATATCTTGAAGTATATGTTGAGTATTTTGGTCCTCTTCCTACCTTTCTTAGTGATGAAGCTATTCTTTAAGTACTTCATGGATAATAACCTCAACTTCCTCGATAACATCATAAACTTGGAAATTGTAAAACTAAAACCCCTTATTTCAATAAGTTCATTTCTAGAATTGATCCCAAAACTAATCCAATATATTCCTTACCTAATGCACCATATCACTTCCAAGATGAAAATGTCATGCTTATTTAATAAACCACTCACATTAAATATGGTACTCTCTCTTATCCTTGACCAATTACAATTTCTAATAAACTCTCACCTACCAAACATGATAAATTTAGCTTATTGTTTGATAAATATCATGAAATATTTACTTGGTCTTATGATTACATGCCTGGTATTAACCCTATCATTATAGTACATAATATTATTACTTATCCTAATTCCAAACCTATGCATTAACATCAAATTAAATTTCCACCCAAGGTTTCCACTTTATGTCACAAGGAAAATCAACTTACTCGATCTTGAATTTATCAAACTAGTGGACTATTTTGAATGGGTTTCTAACATTGTTCCCATTCAAAAAAAGGTCACTATGGTTATTTGCATTTGTATTTATTTCCATAATATCAACCTCACTTGTCCCAAGGATAACTTCCATTTACCTTTAATATATGCCATCATTGATTTCATAGATAGTTACAAAATGTTATCTCTTATGGATGGATTTTTGGGTTATAATCATATTCACATTGCCCTCAAAGACCAACATAAGACCACTTTCACCACATAATGAGGCACCTGTCACTATCTCAAAATTCCCTTTGTCCTCAAAATTTCTATATCCACTTACCAATGAGTAATGACTCATATATTTCATGATCTTATCCACAAAATTTTTGAAACCTATGTGGATGACCTCATTGGTAAATCCAAAAGTTATAAAACTTATCTTTTAGATCTTACTATCATCTTTGATCATATTATTAAATACCAAGTTATACTCAATACTTAAAATGTGTCTTATTTGTCATATATAGGAAATTTTTAGGATTCTTAGTCTTTCTATGTGGCATCGATGTTGACCTAGCTAGATTAGTGTTATCATCAACATGCCCATTGTTTGATCCATTCCTAACATTTGTACTTACTTAGGGAAATTAGATGATTTATCCCTATGGATTATTTCATCCACTCGATCAATTCTCTCTTTAATAAGGTTAATGCCTTAGAATGGATGGATCCTTATCAAAAATCATTTGATAGTATGAAAAAGTCATTACTTCACTCACCTACACTTCATCCTCCTTCCAAATATCAACCATTGATATTATATACTTATTCCAAACTTATATTAGTTTTAGAAATGCTTGCCCAATAAGATGATACTATAAGAGAGTAGGCCATTTATTACATTAGCTAAGGTCTCATTGATTATGAAACACATTATACCAAAGTTAAACATGATTACCTCACCATCTATTTTGTAGCTAAAAAGATTCACCACTACATGTTATATCAGACCACTTATGTCATCATTCATTTCCACCCCATTCATCACTTCTCCAAATCTCTTATTCCTAGAGATATGATTGGAAAATAGATGGGCCTCATTATGGAATTTGATCTTTGCATTATGAATCAAAAAGTTGTTAAAGGACAACTCATAGTTGATCAACTTGCCACAGCTCCTATGCCAACTACCAATCACCTTCAAGATAGTCTTCTAGATGAAAATATACTATATATTAAAGGTATTAATAAATATATATCTCTCTAACATTACTTTCATAACATTACTAATGATCTTGAAGTAAATAATTTAGATGAATCCATTATTTCCCTTGATACTACTAAACCTAAAGTAGTTATCGAAGAGCTTCCTAAAATTAATGTTGAATTACATGATGATAATTGGACCCTTCACTTTAATGGTTATAAATGCCTTCAAAAAGTTGGGATAGGTTGCATTCTTATCATTACTCTTGGAAAAATCATACCTTTATATTTTTTCTTCACCTTTGATGTTACCAATAATATGGTTGAATACGAAGCTCTAATCTTAGATATGAGAGTTTCCATTGATTTAGACATCTAATATATACAATATTAATGATTCTCAACTTATTTGACACCAAGTCAATGGTGATTACCAATGCAAAAGTGAAAACCTCATTATCTATCATCAAATTATAACTAATGTTTCTAAGGACTTCATTTCTTTCACTATTGATCCTATCCCTAGAGATCAAAATTCCATTACTAGTTCCTTGGCTTCTTTAGTTTCTCTCTTTCATCCACACCAAGTTATTTTTTATCCCAAATTTTTTATACAAATAATAAAATCTCCATCTTCTACTCAACCACTAGATTCACTTATCTACCACATCAAGGCTATTACCATTTGAAAAATCACATGGTATAAAGACATCATTCAATTTTTAGAACATCAAATTTATCCTCCTAACTTATAATCTAATGAAAAAACATGTATTAATAAACAATATTTTAATTATGTATTTAAACATAACATCCTTTATTATCATAATTTTGAAGGTACCTTGCTCTATTGTTTAATGAAATATGAGGTACTTCCTCTTATTAAACAAACACATGGGGCTATTTGCAGTGGCTAATATAGTGGACATGTTATAGAACACAAATTCCTACATATGGGATACTTTTGGCCTACTCTTGAAAAGAATGCAATTAAATTTTATAAATAGTGTACTGATTGCTAACTTCATGATAATTTAATTCGTACACCTCTATTTGAGCTTCAAACTATTGAATCTCCTTGGCCATTCTCCATGTGGGGATTATATCTTATCAATAAATTACCTAGCTCCTAAGATAGGCATGTTTTTATCATCACTACTACTAATTTTTTTACCAAATTAATTAAAGCTATGCCCCTTGTTAGTTTTAATAGTAACACCATTGACAAATTAATTATTAACCAAATCATTTGCCACTTTGGTGTTCCCCATACTATCATTTCAGACAATGGTGGTCACTTCAAAAATAAGGATGTTAAATATATTTATTCTAAATTCAAGATCAATTACAAATTTTCCATGGCTTATCATCCATAATGTAATGACCAAGCTCAAACCACTAACAATATTCTCTATAAAATTGCCCAAAAGATAATTTTTGAAACTTGCACAAATTGACACCTTCATGTTTACACTAATCTTTGGCCCTATCAGACTAGCATACATAGTGCCACTAGGGTAATGTAATTCTCTCTAATTTATGTTTCTAAGTCAGTTCTCCCATTAGAAATTGAACTTCCCTCTCTCCTTATATCTCTTCATGGTATCACACATGATGAATAATTATGTGAATCTCACCTTCAAGACCTCAATTTACTTTGTGAACATCATCTTTATGCCTTACAACATAACCACCAATAAAAGGCTTGTATTTCCAAACAAATAATAAAATTTATAAATTTTACACATTTAATATTGGTGATATTATCCTTAAATTAGATTACACTCATGATAAATAAGGTAAATACACCCAAAAATGGTGGGTCCTCTATTTAGTCAAATATATTCTTGGTCCAAGTACCTACTAACTTCAAACCAATGAAGGCCATGTTTTTCAAGAACATGCCAATGCATAATTCCTTAAGAAGTACATTACCTAAACATTTCATTCTTTTCATGATTTCTATCTACATCTATCTAACACTTTTTATAGATTAATTACATGGGTCTCTCCTTTCATAATATTTATCTTTCTTTACAAACCTTTAGTCCTTCCTATTTGGTCTTTTGGTTTCCCTTTCTCTCATGAGTTACATTGTAAAACTATGGATAGGATCTGGCCTTCCTCATGATGTACCATAGTCTTCTTTATTTTCATACTCTTTTTACACACTTTTTGGCATCCCTTGGATTTTTATTTTGTGAGTTACATTGTAAGACCATAGATACAACCTAGCCATATTTGAAAAATACCATATTTCTTATCCCATTTATATTTCACATGATTTTTGGCACCCTCGTGGGTTTCTCTTTTATGAGTTGCACTGTAAGACCATGGATATGACTTGGCCTTCCTCATAACATAAAAAATTTATCATTCCTTTTATACAATGTGTTTTACAATAGTTACAAGTTTTTGATCCTTGTTCTCAACTTTAGATTTTGCTTCTTTTAATAGATGGAATTTTCACAACAATCTATGTTACATTGTTTTCCTCTATTTATCTTATTATTATGATAAGGAATCACACTTTACTGTCATTGTATTCATTTTTTTCCCTTAACCACATTTTTTAAGATTTGATGTAATTAAAATAGTTCCATGTGACATTCCCCTTTATTTCCTTTCGTTTCACTCCACATTGGATAAAATAAGGTCAAAGTCAAGATAAAACTTTTTTTTCACCTAGATTTATGAGAATATTAGACCCCATGATATTTGAATTCATCTATCTTATTAACCAAGTCCCAATTATTCAAATGAAATTCATATTTAGAACCTATGTTTGGTTTTCCAAATCCATAGGGAGGAGGAATAGAAAAATCCATCTAGAAATTTAAAATCTAAGTCATTTAAAACAAAAGGTAATGATATACAAAAGGCAACACATAAAATTTGAACAATAAATATCACACCAAAATTCATGATTACAAACACATCTCTTATCTCTAATAAAATCTCAAACTCCATAATTGGCCTCACAATAGAGTTGAGGTCCATTAGGGTACGGTAGACTAGTAGATTAGAATAGGCTAATTCAATAAAACCTATGGTGATACCTACTTTCTCATGTAAGTAACCAATCTTCATAGTAGACTAAAAATATTTAAGGGATCCTAATGAATAGGGAACATGTTGTGGGAAGGTAGGTCTATTTTAATTTTCATGCATATAGCCTTCTTGGGATGATCTACATATTGCATTTATTGACCTAAGATTTATGTGGCTAAGAGAATTTCTTTAGAGTCCTTAAGTTCAAAGGTTCCATTGTTTTGACAAACCTAATTTGAGTGTCTTGACTTTGATAAATAGTTCCTCTACCTTGATTTTTACTTCGTTCTCCCCTCTGTAACTTTCATTTCCCCCCTTGATAGGAAAATTATGATTCCAAATATGTTTTCCCTTATTATATATTCTCTTCTTCACCTCGTACAAACATGATAGGACTACTTTATTTCAGTTTTATCTATCATTAGAGATAAACCACATCCTTGAGTAAAGTATTAATTTATTTACACCATAAAATTGCATTCCTAGACTTGGTTTATTTTTACCATTTTCCATTGTTATACTACCCTTGTGTTATAGGCATGTGAGTCCTACATTTTTCTATTGTTGAATGAGATAAGGATTGTTACTGCTCACTCATCAATTATATTTTACCATTTTGTTTCTAATTTTACACTTTATGTTTGGTTACCATCCTTTTTGACATGTATCCCTGGTTTGACTTGGTGAGTTTTCCCTTCTTATTTGAGGTTTACTTGTTGAGATTTTTGGTATTTAATGGCCTTGGCTTTTTGGTTACCCAATTTACTCTTGTTTTTTACTTGGTCATTTGGTATAACATATCAATTTTCACCCCACTTTACCATATTTAAAAGCCCATCCACATAACACTAATTATCTTAGACTTTCTGCATTTGTTTATTTTTTCTCTTTACTTTTGTATTATTAGGTTTTTTGAAAGTAGTCTCTTTACCCTACACAATCAAAATTAATAACAAAATATACAACCATCTCATGATAAAGGTAAGTCAAGGTACACATAACATTTAATTTTTAGATATTTTAATTTTTAGTCATTTACTTTTAGTTATTTTATGATTAAAATAATGTAACTTTTATTTAGCATAAGCATTATGTGTTAATATGTTCTTTTTCAAATCACTATCCCCTATTACACCTTATTGACATGTGATGAGCTTCAAGTGGGGCATATGTATACACATAATATTATTTTTTATCAAATATTTATGCTTTACATATTACAAGAACTTATCAAGACTCAATCTCTTTGAGTGCACACCTTAAAGGGTGCACCAAGAAAGGGGTGGGTAGACCATTGGTGTTTCATAGGATTATTGTTCCATATTTACACTTATTACTAATCTAACTAGCTCTTAAAAACCATTCCCTAATATATTAATCCTCTTTTGTACCCTCCTCTAGTATTTTCCACTATTCATCCCTCTTTTCCTCACCTTAAGTATCTTTTGATATTTGATTGTACTATGTTGACTAGGTTGACCCTATATAATTTTGGGTGGTTTTCACTTAGGAAATAGTTTAGATCTTGGTTGATCTAGCTCATGACCTAGTGAATAATTATTCAAAATTATGCTAAGTTGACTAGGTCGACTTGCTAGTTTATTTTTTTGAAGGTTTTAGCATCAAATTTGCCTATATATACAATATCATTTCATCATTATTTCATATGCAATTAAGAGTTATTATTCACTTGCTCATATTTAAAATCTAATCTTCCACCATTCTATTTGAGGAGTCTTAACTTAGGGTTTCTACTTAGATAATCTAGTCTTATGGATAATTATTGGATGCTTTTAACTTTCTTAGTGATCTTTATAAACCAAAACAACCTCTTGTGAATCCCCTTTGGCCAAGGGAAAGATTGATTCTTGACAGGTTCATCATTCAAGTAAGTATTCTCTAACTTTTCTCCTATCTTTAGTAGATGAAGTAGCATATGTATTGGCTTCAAATAATATTACTCTCTTTATTCCATGTATTAGGGTATTAATCATACATAACTTAATTTAAATTCTCCTATGCATGTTTTGATTGTTTATTAACCCCTCATATTATGCCACAAGCTTTGGTGAGTACTAGATAAGATTTACTTTACTTATTATTAGTTTAGTGATATATCAAAACATAGGACTCCCTTAGGGTTATTGCATGATTGTTCTTGACTAGAGGATTTATAACCCTCCCTATCACCATGTATTGTGGTTAGAGATCCTCTAATTAGGTCTAGTAGATCCACATATTGGTCATGTTCCCACTTAACAAATGTGTCCCCAATTAGATGTGTATGGTATGATCTATCTTCTAAAAGCTAGGATTTATTTATAGACATGATGCATTTTTTATTTCATATAGTTTTCACCCATAAAACTATGGAACACATAAGAGGATGATGATTTTGATGTACCAGATGAATCTCTTTATTATATTATTTTCAATAATTTGAAGAAAATAGGGATTGAAAAAAATAGAAAAAAGATAAGGGCCAAGATAAGATTGAATTTATGAAAAATGAATATTATTTTGGTGAGAAAACATAACTAAAAAAAGTACTTGCTAATAATAATCATAACATTAGTGCACTAAAGTTATCACTTGAAAAATTCATTTCTAATTTCAAGGAATCACATGTTGAAGGTTCGTAATTTTTGTTTAGTTGTGTGTGTGTGTGTAGTCATGTTTGAACACAACTATGAACTAGTATGGGACATAATGGGGGCCTAAATCCCTAGTGATTAACCACCAAAATCCCCAACTAGCCTATAAAATAGTCATAATTGACCTTGAGAATATCGCCAACATCCACAACTATCTTCTCATGCCTTAGTTAGATTTGAACCTAGGTTGGGATTGAAACATCCAAAGAAATTTACCAACTCACCCACATCGTATCAACAATTTTTAAAAATATTATAAATATGTCTATGATCCATTAAAATTAGATATGTTTCGTACAAGGGAGACTTACACAGGTGATTTTTTTCCAAAAACTAAACAATATTCTAATGTCACATTAAACATAAATACTATATTTATGGAAGAAGTTATAGATTTTATGATTAGAATTTTCATGGAATTGAACAATATATTAGACCTACAGGTAAACATACAAAACTATCATTCAATACCAAATTGTATTGAAGGGAATGTTATATGTTTTTGATATTACCCCATGACACTTTAAGGATAAATTACATACTATGGATGGTAAAGGATATAAGTGTGGCTTATTATAAATATTTCACTCTTGGTTGAATGGTATGTTCCTAAGTATAGAAGGAAAAAAAATATATATGAAGTATATGTATATATACATATACATGTACTTAAAAAACTTGTGTATATATTTTCTCATTGATAATGAGGTTTCATTTGTTAATTGTGATAATATAGTGTATTCATGGAAGACAAGAAGAAAAGATGACAAGGTAGTGACATTAAAATATACTTAGGTAAAGAAAG